>JARHVA010001988.1:1762500-2362500 GCA_037957365.1 Torreya grandis
TGCATAAGTTGTAGTGTATCATCATGAGACCAATCCATTAGGAATCACTCCCCCATTATTTCATCACAAATTTTCACACTAAATAAAATGTATAAAATTTATAGATGGTCAAACTAATTATATTAATTTTATATTCTATAACATCTTGTATCACTTCAGTCATATTAATATAAAAGTGGTCATTTGATGTGTACAAGTTATCAATATGAACTACACTACCCCAATCACACAACTTGAGATCAAGTTCAAAGTGAGTAGTTTTCAAAATTCAATTTTGACAAACCTAAGACTCCTATAAATTCCAAGAATCATTCTAGAAGGCACAAAAACCAAAAAAATGACTATATGTTTACCAAAAATGGACATCAATTACAAAAGTTATGTAATAAAATCCCTAGTTTTAATACCTAGACCCTAAAAATGTCTAAGTACTGACTAGATTAGATTTTGAAAATCTATTTTCCATGTCTTAAGGCATGTAGATATGAGAAAAACTCTATCAAATGCTAAGCGAACCTAATTTATTATGGATGATTAAGGATGAGAAGGGAGTGATTAAGAATGATGAGGGATAGTGAGGATCAATGAGGGAGTAATCAAGGATGATGGAGTGATTAGAGATGACTAAGGATAATAAGGTTTAATGAGGGAGTGATTAGATATAATGAATAATGATGAGAGAGTAATTAGGAGTGATGAGGAATGAGTAGGAAGTGATCAGGGATGAGGGAGGGGTGATGAACAAGTGAAATTAATACAAAGTGGTCATTTAATGTGTGTAGGTCATCAATGTGACCTATACTACCCCAATCACACCAATTTGCATCAATTTAAAATTGAGTGGTTTTAAAAATTCAATTTTGACAAATCTAAGACTCTTAAAAATTCTAAAAATCAATCTAGAAGGCATAAAAACCTTAAAAAATGACTGTATGTTTACCAAAAAAAGACATCAATTACAAAAATTATGTCCTAAAATCCCTAGGTTTAATACATAAACCCTAAAAATGCCTAAGTAATGACTTGATTGGATTTTAGAAAACTATTTTCCACATCATAAGGTGTATAGCTATGAGACTAATTCTATTAGATGTTGAGTGATCCTAATTTCTTATATTTACTAAAATAAATTTAAAGTATAAGCTTCTAGCCACAGTTGCCTTCATGTGCAATTCCCACATGCTTTTATGTGAAAAATAATAGGAACATGATCATGTTTTCAATAATGTGATCATGTTATTAATATAACAATCACATTACCTATTAACCAACATTCACTTAGTTTGTTCAAATGTGTAAAATAATAGTAACATGATCACATTTTTGTTTTACAATAACACAACTACATTATCTATTAACAAAATCATGTTATACATTAACGTAATCATGTTATGGCTCTATGATTACCCAACAATAAATTAAATAATGTGATTGTGTTAATTAAATAATATGATCACATTATTTATTAATGCAATCATATTATGTAAAATGTCCATAGAATTGTCCCCCAATTCCATGATTTTACCTTGAGGTTGTAGTGTAAGATCATGGATAGGACCTAACCCTCCTCATAAAATTACCATATTTTCATCTTTATATCATCCTTATTTTCAATATTTAGCTTTTTATTCTTTTGTTAGATGGAATTTGTGCAAACAATCTATGTTAGCATGTTTTCCTCAATTTCCCTCATTCTTATGATAATGAATCACACTTTACTATCATTGTATCCCTTTTTCCCCTTTATCACATTTTTTATGATTTAAAGTAATGAAAACTGTTCCATGTGTCACTACTCTTGATTTCCCCTTTCTTTCACTCCACATTAGATAAAAGAAGGTCAAATTCAAGATAACACTTTTATTTCACCTAGATTTATGAGAATCTTAGACCCCATGCTCTTTGAAGTTCTCTCTCTTAGTAACCTTGTCCCAAGTATTCAAATGAAAGTAATATTTGGCACCCATGTTTGGTTTTATGAATCATTATAGAGGATGAAAAGAAAACTCCATCAGGAAAGCTAAAATTTATATTATTTAAATAAAAAGGAAACGATATACAAAAGGTAACTTACAAATCTCAAAAGTCAATATCACATCAAAAAATGTGATTACAAGCAAAAATCCTATCTCTAATCAAAGCTTAAACTCCACAGTTGGCCTCACATAGAGCTGAGGTCCTTTGGGGTGTAATATAATAGTAGATTGGAAAAGAGGAATTTAACAAACTCTATGGTACTACCTACTTTCTCAAGAAAGTACCTAATATTTGCAATAGACCGATGACTTTGTAAGGGGTCTTGAGGAATGGAGAACACATTGTGGGAAGGTAGGTCCATTTTCATTTTCATGCATATATCCTTCATGAGATTATTTATATACTTCATTTGTTAACCTAAGACTTGTGTGGTTAAGAGAAGTTCTTTAGAGTCCTTAAGGTTGAAAGTCCTCTTATTTTGACAAACATAATTTGAGTGTCGTAACTTTGATAAAGAGTTCCTCTACCTTGGTTTTTAATCCATTCTCCTCTCCACCAATTTAATTTCCCCCCTTTATAGACAAATTTTGGTTCTAAATCTATTTTCCATACTTTTTAAATTTCCTTCTTCATCTCTTAAAAACATGATAGAACTAATTTGTTTCAGTTTTATCTATCCTTAGAGAAAAATAATATGTTTGAGTAACTATGGATTACTTATTTCTTTTTTACCATGATTTTACATGTATATACTTGTATTACTTTTCTTTTACCATTTATCATTTGTTTTACTATCATGCTATTATAGACACCTGAGTTCATACTCCTTTTTCCATTGTTGAGTGAGGTTGGCTTGTTACTTCTCACTTGATAATGTTGTTTTCCTTTTTTATGCACTTTCCTTTCTCCCTTATTAAGTGAGATAAGGATTGTTACTACTCACTCGTCAATGTTGTTTTACCATTTTGTTTCTTCTTTTACCAGTGATTTATTTTATTACCATATTTTTTGACATGTATCCTTAGTTTGACTTGGTGAGTTTGCTTTTCTTACTTAAGGATAGCTTGTTTGATTTTTTCAATCTTTAATAACCTTGTATTTTTGGTCATTCGATTTAATCTTGTTTTTTACTTGGTCATTTGGTCTAACATAACACTTCTCACCCCAAATTGACAAATTTTTCAAGTACATCCCATCCTCATAGCACTAGCTATCTTAGATTTTCTTGCATTTGTTTTTTTTTGCTCTTTAGTTTTGTATTCTTGGGTTTGTCAAAAGTAGTATTTACACCCTACACAATCCAAAATAACAAAACAATAGACAACCATATAATGATAAAGGTAATTCAAGTCATGCATCACATTTAATTTTTCAGTTATTTTTCCCTTTTAGTCATTTACTTTTAGTTATTTTATGCTTTAAAATATTGTAACTTTTTTTAGCATCAACATTGTGTGTTACTATGTTGTTTTTCAAATCACCATCCCCTATTGAACCTAAGTGACATATGATGAGACTTGAGTGGGGAACATGTATACACATAATATTTTAAACTTTTATCGAATACTAATGCTTTACATCTTGCAGGAACTTATTGACACTCAATCTCTCTGAGTGCATGCCTTAAAGGGTGCACTAAGAAAGGGGTGGATATAAACTTGATGCTTCATAAGATTTTTATCCCTTATTACAATATTATTACCAATCCAACCAAATATTAAAACCATTCCATAAGCTATTACTCCTTCCATGCACACTCTAATATTTTTCCTCTTTCCATGCCTCTTTTTCCTTACCTTGATCCCCTTTCATTAGTTGACTGTACTAGGTCTACTAGGTTGACCCTATATAGTTTTCAACCTATAATTACTAAACAGGGTTTACCCTATACTATTTAAGTTATTTTTCACTAGGATTTTCATCATCCCTTTGGTCAACCTAACTTGGGACCTAGAGATTTATCTCTAAAAAACATACAAGGTTGACTGGGTCGACCCCATAGAGTTGACATATTTAGAAGGATTTATGGTGAGATCTACCTCTAAATACAAGATCACTTCATATTTTTTTCAATATGAAATCAAGAGGTATTATTCACTCATTCTTATTTATAATTTTCTCTTTCACCATTCTACTTGAGGAGTCTTAGCTTAGGGTTTGTACTTAGAGAATCTAGTCTTGTGGATAAGTCTTGGATGCTTAGGAATTTATTAGTTATCCTTAAAAATCACAAAAACCTATTTAAAATCCCCTTTGAACAAGGGAGAGATTGAGTCTCAATGGGTTCACATTTAGGTAATAATATTCTAACTTTGTTCTCCTCTCTTTAGTAGATAGAAGTAGCATAAGTATTGGATCGAATAATATTACTCTTAATATTACATGTATTAGGATATTAGTCATATTTAGCTTAATTGAGATTCTCTTATACATGTTTTTATTGATTATAATCCCTAATATTGTGCCACAAAATTTGGTGTGCACTACATTAGATTTACTTTCTTGTTTATTAGATATATAGTGAACATTAAATGTAGGACTCTTTTAGGGTTGTTGCATAATTATGTTAGACAATAGGATTTGAAACCCTTCCTAACATGGTATATTGTGACAATTCATCCCATAATTATGTCTATCATATCCCCATATTAGTCATTATCCCACTTAACAAATGTATTCCCAATCAGAAGTGTAGGTGTGCTCTATATTATTTGAGCCAAGATCAATTTATAGACATGATGCATTTTTGATTGAATATAAAAGGAACCTTCCCTTTTTAATTTGATTTAGGGTAGTGGGGATATCCTCTTTCAAGAGTTAAATCCTAATGGGAGGATGCTACAAGGATTTTCCTCATGGATCCCTAAGGTTTTTGTTTTTGATATCTATATCTTTTCCCTTGATTTCTCTAAGTTGTAGTTCCTCTAGATTAATCAAGGGAACTAGTCTTGGGCTAATTTAAGGTAACATGATAGTTTTCCTTAGGGGGTAGTAAAATAGAGGGTATATGTATGATAGATTCAATTATTGAGATGAAATGAGGAATAATATACATGTCTTATAGAATGTCTAATCAAGCCTTTAATTTGATAGTCTTTTCCTTTTTTATTTTGATCTGATCATGTTGGATGTTTTTATATAGTGTTTCCTCAATGGATCCAAAATAATGAGATCTAGAAATCTTGGGGAATTTTTTGGGATAACATCACTTAATCTAGATGGTTCAAAGGCATTTCTTATAATGATATTGGGTACAAAATCACTACAAAATTCTTTAGGAATAAGCTGATCATGGATCATACCGATCACATGGGTTTTGTGGTCTGGAGTGGATCCTAAATTAGCCTACATAGAATTAGATGAGGAAGTGTGGTTTAGAAATAACTACCTAAAGATGTCTATAGACTAATTAGAGGGTACATTAGGGTTATCTAGTTGTAATTACACTTGATCAATAAGGTTCTATATTATGCCCTTGAAATAGTAACACCTATTGATGTCATGACCTAGTACATAGTGGAAGTTACAAAAGTCATTTTACTTAAAATTGCTAGGCTTAAGATGAGAATCATTGAGAGGTCTCACCAGAGGAAGTTCGATGAGAGATTATTTTAAAATATTATTTAATATAGATGTGTAAGACTCTCATAAATCTTTATATTATCACAGAGGAAAATGTGTTAATAGTTTTTGAGATTGTGACTAAGATGTAGATGGCTTAATCTAGATTTTTGTTTGTAGTGGTGATGATTTTACAATTATTGCATTAACAACTCTTTTGGTTTTATTATTGTTAGTCCTTTTAGAGGGATTAGGTTTGAATTTTTTACTATGTAATTTCAATTTCCCTTCTTCCAAGGCTCTAATTACTAATTTGCAGGCCATCAAAAAGGCCTCATAAAAGGTTTTGAAGGATTTCACTCATAACATTGATGAGATATGTTTAGAACATGCTATCATAAATAATTCAATTAGTTTGGGTTTTGGAATGAAAAATATGAGTTGGTTTATGATAATCCTCTATCTAGCCAGGAAATCAGTGATAGATTCATCATCAAATTATTTGATGCTATAGAGGTCAATGATGAATCTATCTAGCCATGAAATCTGACTAGTAACATGGGAAAGGTCTTAATAAGAAGAGCATCATCATGAGATATAAGATATAAAGCATGTCTAAAAACTCAAAGGTGATAATGTAGATATTCCTTATTTTGAAACTTGGTAAACTTTGAAAGCTCCCACTATGGAGGGTAATGTCTAATGAGGATTGTTAGGTTAATAGGTTCATTACAAATTTTCTCATGAGTGAGAATATTTTTCTACCCTAAAGTAGAGGCTTCCAAATTGGCCATCTTATTCATAAGGATATTCATAAGGTTTGTGATGGGTGTCATTATTACCCCTTCATTTAACTAATATATATTGGTGTCTATTCTTTCCAAGATGCTGGCTAAAGCTATTTGTAATGAGGTAATTTATTGATTTCAAGTTAATAGTACTTATTTTTGGGTTTTTTTGGATGTTATCATAATCTATATCTACTTATAACTACTAAGCTACTATTTATAAATAAAAACTCTTTGTAAAAATATAAAAAACCAAATATAATCTAATTTATAGAATCTAGAAAAGCTTCACACAACTATAAAACAAATCTATTCAAATCACTATTTTAGAATTGAAAGACTATCAAATCCTCACTTACTGATTAAAATCAATCATAAATATATATTTTTAGAATCTAAAAGAATGAAATAAATACTTATGCTAGAATTAACAAATTAACTATTCAATCTACCCTACAAGTTTTCAATCTTAATTATACAAACATATATCTATATCAATCCTAAATTGAAATAAATACAAAACCAAATTATAAATAACAAATAAATATCTTATCTCCTTGGGGAGTGATCCCTTGCTCACCCTCAGATCTAGGTTTAAATCAACTTAGATCTAAGATATTTCTTCAACACATAGATTGAGAAAATAAATGACTGTAGTACTTTGTATTTCAAAAAATCACAAAAATTACAGTATCTTTACATCTAGGATAAAAGGTTATATATCCAATCATGGATCTATCTATTTATTCTACACTAATAAATTCTTTAACCCTACATCATAGGTGATAACTTAATTGATTTGAAAATAGAATATATTCTAGACAGATTAAGTGATATAGTTAGAATAGAAATCATTGTAATGAGATATTTAAGGAGTCAAAGAATCCATAGATAATAATTTCCATGCCTAACTATATCAACCAAATATTTACATAAATTGATACACATATCTTTTATCTTCATTGTTGCAACTTATAGTAACAACTCCTAAAATGGAAGACTAATTAGAAATAAACATCTATTTATATACATGCACATAAATGGAAATGTTGAAAAGAGTTCTCTAAATTATCATGAATAAGTTGGAAAATCTATCTGAACCCTTTACAATGTACTATGATTAATTATAGATGAAATTAGGTTAATACGTACCTCGTTAAAATCTATAGCTTGATTATCAAAATTCATAGTTGACTATCAAAATTTGTAGCTGACTATCAAAATCCACAATTGATTGTCAAAATCCATAGCAAGCTTTAGAATCCATAGCTAGGTCTTAGATGGTTCATTCTTTATCTTGGATCCTTCTTTTCTTCATGAAATCTTTTCAAAACTCATATTAATACTACCATTGCTTGTACATGTCAAAATGTGGATCTTAAAACATGAAAATGTTAGACCAAAGTGAAAATATGATAGACATAAACTTTACATGAGTTTATATAGATAAAAGCATCTATTTCCTACCTTATTCAAGTTTTAAATATCAATATTACATACAATGCTCAACCATTTAACATATTTAAGGCCATAAACTATAGTAATAATGAATCATTTTATAGACTCATCAATTTGGTTGGGTATTTTATTGAGGGATACCTCCCAATACATTCTATTGTGGGAGTTGATAAGTAGAAAGCTGAGTAGAAAAGGGATAGGATAAAGGATAACCAATTGAGGTGGTCATGATTGGTTGGGATGCCACCATATACTATGGGGTTTGAAAGGGTTTATAAGTAGACCCAATATCTTATGAATAATGTATGTATTGGGTAGTCAAGGGGATATATTGTTGAGGAGATTGACTTATTTTGGCTTATTGAAAATGCTAGTTTTAGGGATTTAAAGGTACGCTAGTTTGGATGGATGGAAGGGTTGCTATGATTTATATAACTATGTTCTAAAGTGTCATGGTAAGAGGAAGAATAGATGTAGGTTAAGGTGTGTTTACATTTTGAGCTTGGGTACTACTTAGGGATGGAACACTAGACATTACCAAGGGTATATTACTTAAAGGTTGCATAGTTTTAGTGTCAGAACTTATTGGAGGAGGATTGTTATGGGAAGACACCATAGCAGTGGTAAAAACTTTACCTTACTCTAAATTCATGCCATAAACATTCCTAAAAAAATATACATGGGGATAAAGTGGTATGCCTATAGCTTAAGAGCTGAGGTAATGGTTAAACATGTTTGGATTATTATCTAATATGGTGGCAAATTTAGGATCACCCTAAGTATAATACCAAGGAATAACTTCCCCTATGGACTCAGTGGAAGTAGGAGGATGAGGAGAATTCTTCATGGATGAGGATGACTATGGAGGTTTGGTTTGCTTTATAAATTTTTGATGTGTTAAAACCATGTAGCGATGAAGGAAAAATTTAGAAAAGAAAACAAAAAACACACAATAGTTTTTTTTATTATCTTGTATTTAGTGAAAAAGAAAGGCACACATGCTAAAGACGTACCTAAAAAGGTTTTAATTTTTTACTTTTAAAGTGTGATAAAATAAAATAAAGGCTACCAAAGGTCCTCAAATTGACAATCTAAGGATGGTTTCATGTTTATTTAGGCTTTAAAATATCTTTCTACTAGAATTGATATGTGGCCTTCTATTGGGGCCTATCCCCTCACTTCACACACCATAGTGTAAGGGTGTTAGGTGCTTAGCCATTATATATTTAATAAATAGGGTTTATACTTAGTCAATCTACTAATTTGGTTCTCCCTTTGGTGGTGAAATACAAGTAGGATAACTGGGATGAAGGTTATCACTAGGTGATGAAATCCCAGTTGGCTCCCTTATGTCAATGTTTGATGGATTTATTATGTAAGTGATTTAGTATGTGTGTGAATGAAGTGATCTATATTATAATTTAACCCACTTAGATTATTTTCTATGAATTACCTAAGTAAGCAAAAATGGATTCATTTATTTTTAACTTTTAAAAAGGAAAGCAAATATTGAATTTTCTTTTGAATGAAGACAATAATCAAGAGAAAAAAAAGAAAGATGGATAAATTCACAATGAATTGTAATAATCAAAATGAGACATTAAGGGTCCCACCAAGCGTGCCAGAATGTTATAGTAGTTTTTTATTCTTATAATTCAATTAACTTACTAAAAACTTAATGAAATAAAAGGTTTATGAAGAATACCTAGAGATATAGAGATGGTTGTGCACCACTTTGAATCCAGTGAATGAGCGAACTTATTTTTGGATTGAAAGAATAACTAGCACATAAATAAACATCTTGGATAAAAATAGTCTAATAGATGGGTGAGTTTCCTAGTTAATAACTAGTCCCAAGAAGTTGTAAAGTTCCTAAAGTGGATGTCCACTCACTATTTTCAAAATCAAGTGGATAAATCAACACTAAAATTACAAAAGATAAGGATATGATAACAATAATGATTATTTTTTAATCTTCATTTAAACTATCAATATAAGCAAATTATTCATCTCAATAAGCCCTAGAATCATTCACATCCTCTTTTATAAAATCAAGTTTATTGGTAGTGGCTTCAAAAGATGGAGAGTAAACAATGGTGAAAAGTGATAGCTTGAAGGCTATGTCACTCTAATCAGTAAAAGGGGTTAGGCTACTATAGGTAGATTAATGATATTGTGCATAATGTTGGGTAGAGTCATCTCCATAACAAAGCCATATTTAAAATGATATAAAGTTATAATGAATTAAAGATAGGGGTCTAAAATTAAAGGTTCAAGTTTTAAAAACCAAGTATAGTGGATCTATGCTGATATTGAAGGATTGATGCCGATTATATAGAATCAGTGCTGATTAAGAATGAATAAGTATCGATTCTATTTGAAACTACACTTAATTAAAATAGAAACTAAAAGGATGAAAAAGCATAATAAAAAGACACAAAGGGATAAGTGGCTATATTCTAAGGACTAGATAAACAAATAAAATCAAAGAAGCTAATGATAGATGTAATAAATAAGACAAGTATTTACCTTGAACCTAGTTGTAAATAGAATGAACTCCTTCCCATAAATGCAGGTAGTTATTTAGGCTCATGAAAATGGATGTAGATTGTATGTAGTATAATTATAATAGTGTGGTGCTAAGGTCTCCTTAGTTTTTCCAAAAATTTAAGCAATGTTTTGAGATTTATATTTTCTAGTCCCCAAGACAAAGGTTGGCTAGGTATAAATGAATTGATGCCAATCTAGAGAATCAACACCGATCATAGGATAATCAACAATGATTCACCCAATTTAGTAGCTAAAGGATTTATCCATGTTGGTTTGTTCCAACCATGGGTAAATTTGGTTTTATGAGTGTGAGGTTACTGGAGACAGGGTTATACATAGGTAAGGTGGTTAAAGGGTTAGGATTTACTAGGTTGTTAATATATTTAGGTGGTTAGGGAGGTAAAAAGATAATTTATAAAAACAAATTACCAAGTGGCTAATAGTAAATAAACTAAACCTTACGATAGGGATATTTAGGAGATTAAAATAATAATAAGGTCCTATGACACCTAAAAAATCATATATAGTATATTAAATTATAGTGTCTACACCTACATCTTGCACTCTATTGAGTTCAACCTTCACTTTCAACTTCATATTTGGATTCAATTTATATGGTTATTTATTTATGGGTCATGCATACTCCTTGAGTTTGATATGTATTTCACCTAGAGATGGATTGACTCCTCTGACCTCTAAAAATTTAGTGGAAAACACATCTTGATAATCTCATAGGATTTGTATAGATTCAAAAACTTTAGATTCAGTCCAATAATCACTTATATGTGCCAATTTAGGAACCTCCTCACTTCTAATGTTTTCTACATACTTTTTAATGGGATAATGGTAAATATTATGCTTTTCCTTAGAATAGATTCTTGGATCGTTCATTTCCCTTCCTATTATATAATTTGTATGTTTCATAACTTGTCTTCTTCAGTAGGTTCTATGATGGGGTCCTTTATTGGTTCTACTGGTCATTTATGTTCAAACAAATTAGTCAAATCGATATCACCTTTAGTATCTAAATCTTCAATGTCCTCTTATTCATCTTATATTTGGTGGCATGGCTTCATGAGAGATTGTTATTCCACCTTGGTAGCTTTATATCTTTGTAATGTTATATTTAGATCACAAGCCACATGTTTTTGTATAGTGAATTCCATCATGGTGTTAAATCTTCTATGCACTTGTGGCATAGGAAATGTTTGATTTTAGCAGTACGTTATGAACCAAAGGGTTCTCATCTTCAAAAAAAAATGTTTGTATGAAGTCACTCTATAATTGTGCCTAATGATGTCTCCCTCTTGCAGTTTTGATGAATATACCATATTGATGGTAAAGGGGCAAGTGTGTAATGAAAGATGTGAACCCAGTACTTTGGTACCACACATTTCTTAGTCTAGACTTCAACACATTTATGAATATGGATTTTAGGACACTCTCTTTCTTATAAGAAAGGCATACTACTTTTGATGACTTATGGTAGTTTAAATCTACTAATCATAAGTTCACATGCATTATACCAATCGAGCTGATCATTTCTGTGAATTTCCCACCATGTCATTGTAACTCCCTTTAGATCATAATTCAAAGCACTGACCTATTGAATAATGGTAGGTACATGAACTTTTAGGTGTAGAATGAGTTGATTGATATCCTTAGACATAAGAAGTTGTCTATCATGTGTAAAGACCATTCTCATAGGTCAGAGTTCATTATCACTATTGATCATTTTGATCACAAGTCAAAATGGGTCAACCCCCTATAGTAAAAAACTTATATAGGGGTCTAATATTTTGTCATAGGGTGTTTTATAGTCTATTTGATGTAATATAATGCCATTTTAGCCTTGGTCATGGTCTAATTAGTTTATATGTCTTTTTGAGTCACTTAAGAGCCATTTAGGGGTCATAAATGCAAGTGGCATGGTTTTAAAGGTGTTCAAGTGTCCTAGTTTTCCTTAAAACATCTAAGATGTTAGATTATCTATCTAAAATGTCAATCTCATCTAAAACTTGTAGGTTCTATAACTAAAAAAAGAAGATTTGGCACTTGTATAGCCCATAAGAGAGTGTGACACATGGGAGAAGTTTGTGAGATGACTCTTTAGCTTCCTCATACCTATTTACATGCTTTAAATACTCTGAAAGTGCCAAATTTGAGCTATAATTGTTTTTTTCCTTCATCCTTGTAGACATATAAGACTAGTTAGTAGGTTTATGCGTGGTATGACTAGTTGGAGAGGTTCCATGTCAAAATCCTTTGGGAGGTGAAATATAACTCAAAGAGATTCATTTTAATAATAATATTGCAAGGATTGGTCAATTGTGTTTTATGAATCATCTCTAATAAGTTGATTATGTTTTTTTGCTCACTATTTCCCATACCCTAAAGTTTTTTCTCTTGTTTGGATGAGTCCATATAATACAAGTATCTCAAGTTGTAAGAGAAGGCACCATTTTATGTTGTAGATAGGTTTCCATCATTTTTAAAATCTCCATGCTTTGGTAGTGACTTTATAGGGTGGTGATAGGTTAATTCTAGTATTTTCAATCTTTTCTTGGTCCCATCACCTTTCAATCTCATTATCCAAAGCAATATTCCATGAGTTTATAGTCATAAGTACCACACAATTAGTTTGATATATGACTACCATACATAGTCAACTAGGTGAGCTATGAAAAGATCTGAAACACATTCATGGAGAAGTCATTATGGTTTTAAGGTGTTGAGCATGCTCTTATAACATGAACAAACAATGTAAGCCCTAGGTAGCAAAATAGAGAGCATGAGAAGACAAGTTTCAATATACACATAGTCTTCCACCATTAATGAATGTGTATAGGAATCTCATGAAGACTAATCATGTTGAAAGGGACTGTGAGATAAATAAGGTTATTCATAATTAAATGAGTCTATTTTGAATATTTGATGAAGCTCAAAACTCATTTAAATTTCACAAATCATGCATTCTACCAACTTACTCATCCTCACTACTTGTATGTGAAAATGTTCATCTATAGGTGTTATCATAAAGAGATAGGGTGTCATATGGTAGTTTTGAAACAAGTTGTGAAACTATCCTTAGAATCCTATTGTGTTGTAAAGATCATAGCATACCTATTTGAAAGGATACTTTGGCAAATAGAAGTGAAAATTATGATCAAAGGTGATGACTATGAAACTCAAAGACAAGGTCCCTAAAACATAAAAAATAGAGCACTTGGCCATTTTATGGAGATAACATGATAGGTTTATCAATTATTTTGATGAATCTTAATGACCAAACCTTGTAGCCTCTACATAGTAAAGGAAATCTATAAAATATGGGAGGGGTATGATTAGTGGAAGGCAATTATTGAAAGGCCCAAAGACACCCCTTTAGCCACTAAACTTAGGTAGTAATATCAACATGGTTTGGAGATTCAAGGTGACCTTAACATCTCAAGGTGATAATAAATGAATACCCTCATGTTTGAATGACCTTATTATTAGTAATTTATCATGTCAAAGTCAAATTACTACCCCTATCATATGAAACTTTCCTAAAATTGGTCATTAACCCTTTGTAGCTAGTCAAATTGAGGAATTATAGCCTAAAAATCACTAATTTTGGTAAAAAATATATTTTAAATGGGTCATTATATTTTCAAAAGAGTATTATCAAGTTTAAATATGCAGACAATTCATGCACAGGGGTCAATTTTGAGAGAAAGTTGAACTTTTTGGGAGCTACAGGTGGTTTCAAGACCTCAATTTTTTTACACAAGGTCATCATAACTCGAGTAACTTTTTAAAAAAGTTTCATGTCCATTGGATAAGTGGAGATGCTATTTTGTAATAGTCCTCAACATGTCCATTGGAGATCACCATTAGAGCAGGCATCATTCTGAAGTGCCACAGAGGTTTCTTAGTCCAAGTAAAAGTTTGAAAATCATATAGTGATGTTGTTACATCATAATTAGAAATTTTAAGAGTGAAAAAACTCCAAATTTTAAGCAAACCATGCTCACATAAGATTTTGCAAGCAAATAAACATATAGGCCAAAAAAGGGTTTTTTTTACTTTTTAAGAATTATCTGATTTTAGAGTGTCTTAATAGCATGGTATAGACCCCATGATGATTTTTTTAGGCACTAGGAAGTAGGTGAATATTTATTTTCATTTTGGTGATTTTTTCACTTTTTGCAGTTCTAGGCAACCTTCCTAGCTTCTTATTCAGATACTTGTATCTTTCACCACGTGTGGAGTTTGGTTGAAAATTTTTAGTATGTTTTGAGGATACCTATTTAATTATAACTAATGAACAATTGATATTAGTTTAGGGGATATTATTTATGAAAAATTGTTAAGAGCGTAGGCAACCCAAAATGCAGATAAAACCCTAGAGGTAAATTTTTCCATGTGGTAACTTTTCATATATTTTGTATGGGAACCTATATTTTTAGGGATTTTATGGGGGTTATTTTTATACATATAATTTGAAATATTTTGGTATTTAGAGGTTTGTACTTTATGAGCCATCATTTTGAAGATTCAGCTTCAAAGCCCTCCTAAACCATCAAAAAACTAGTTTTAAAAAAAAGCTAATTTTATTGCCATCAAATCATATTTGATAAAAATAGAACCTTTTTAAATATCAAGTAAATTCAGAGAGGATTCTAGAAATGTCAATTTATGCAAGGAGATGTATGGATAAGGGAAGAAATCATGTTTTTAATGGAAAAAACATGTAAAATGAAGTACATGATAGTTCAATGAAATCTAATCAATGGAGGTCAAATCCTAAGACTTTTTCTTCATATTAATTTTTTTTGTCAAAAATCATCCTATAAGTGTACCAACCAACTTGATCAAAATGACCAGTCTATATGAAAATGGAGCAAAATGGGCCTAGTCAACCATGTTAAATGAATGGTGAGTGTTTTCTCATCAAAATCAAATATCTTCTGATGATGAAAGTTGTTCCAAGTCTATTTCATTTTTTTTAGGTTTCATGGCATCTTGTTTTAGGTTTAATGGATTTCAAATCCATAGATTGGCTTTTAACCCCATTGGGTCTAATAGACCTAGTTGGTCAAATGGTCAACTTGAAGTTTGGCATTAAAATAAGCTAACAAGGAGTTAAAATGGAGTTTCCCACATTACATATCTATTTTTTATGTTTAAATTTCATTCTTAACTCAATCCAAAAGTTCCACTTCATGCAAGTTGATTTCAAGTGAAAGTTGACTAGTCTTTGAGTCCACATCTCTTCAGTTGACTAGTTTGACTAGTTTCATGCATCTCCCATGCTTTTCATGCAAGAAAAGGACAATCAAGAACTTAAATTCACTTTTAATATGGATGTATCTTCAAATTTATATTGTGATTTTCATGAAAATAAGGTTGAGAAGTCAACATGGACCCACCACTTCTCAATTTTATGCCAAAAATGAAGAACATGCATTTTTTGAAAACTTGGAAGATTTTAAAGCCTTTAATTAATATTGTACAAGGATTTTAGTGATAATTTAAATCAAAGAAGACTAATCATTATATTTTTCATGCCACTTTGGATTTATGTCAGGTTTTATACATATATATTGCCTTTTTCAAGTCATTATTCATTAATTTCTAAGGTAGACAAAAAATTATAATTGACACCATTTTATCAAATAAAGTTCTTTCTGCATATAAGTTTTGGATCAGAATAGAGTGTAATTTGACTATATACCAGCATACAAGTGGCATCTACTTACCTTTTTTTAGGTCCTTTCCACACCTATTGTGAAAATATCATCCTCTACAGGTCATTAGAAGAGCTAGGATTTGAATTTGCTGTACAAACTTCTTTTAGGCCTTCTTTTGAAACACTGATGTTCAAATTTGAATGCAGAGTTTTCTTTCAAATTTATGTGTGTATTATTTAGTTTTATAAAGATTTTAGAGAATACCAATCATTCATGTGCATCAACCCATTAGATAGGGTTTCTTATTTTAGTTTCCTTCTCCCTTTTCATCCCCCCCCAAAAAAAAGTAGATTGGTTTTAGAGATAAATGTTAAGGAAACCAACCCTCTTTGGAGGTTCTTCTCAGTATAGGGTCATCCACACTCTAAGAAGATCCAATTGTATCAGTTGAAGAGGTGTGATTTTCAAATATTCAAATAGGGTGCACTCTAGAGTTATAATGGTTTTTGGCATGCATAGTGGGACCTCATTCTACATAATAGCCTTTGGAGGCATTCACAAGATCAGTTTAACTTTTAGCCACTTAAAGCTAGTTCTGAAGATTAGGTATCATTTCAATATTTATTACTTTGATCATTTGGATTATTAATGGTATCCAATGGCTTGTTTTAGTATGGATCTATATTATCCTCACTATGATTAGTATGACCAACCACACTATGATCCTCATCAAGAGTTTGAATATCTATATCAAGCATATATGTAGGAGTACTACCCTAATCCTCCTTATGAATAACCATTCCATCATAATATGGTCTTGTACCAACCATATCATGAGCCATCCTACCCATGTAGCCAACCTAATCATGGTCATTTTGTAGCTACCCAATCCATACTAGTAATTAAACAAACTTTAGTGAGCCTTGAAAAGTATGCACTAAAGCTACACTCACAGAGATATTATGGCCAACATACCCCTACTCACTAGATCCATTATGTGAGAGAGTCATTATAGCAAATAAAATAATAATGGGCACCTGTTGAGAGAGCAAATTGGGGCAATCTTAGTAGTGAATTGATGGATGTAGGTGGTTACATTCAGAGCATTGAGGATAAAATAAAGGCCTTAAGGGACAATAGGTTTAACCTCACTCTTCTTATATGCCATCCATTTCACCTCAAGAGACCATTCCAAGAGCTCCTTTGAGTTTTCCAAATTCTTCATATATTTTTCAAACTTTCCCTTTTTAGAGATCTATCCAAGAGAACTATCAAGGAAAGAAATAGATTTCTATAGGACAACCTACTGTTGAGACATTTGACCACCTTAAAGAAAAGATATTCCAAGAGAATATTGATAAGTAGATCAGAGAGTTAGAGTTAAAGACAAGGAAAGAGGAGGAGAACTAGAATCAAATGGTCAAAATGGAACCTCTATCTATCTTTCCTATCTTGGAACCAAATCATGCAGTCAAGCAAATCTAAAGCTACTCAAGTAATTTTCCTCCTTCCTCAAGAATCTAACTCATTTCCATCTTGAAAATCCATATAAAGCAATATGCAGAAGAAGGAAGAAGAGAAAAATATTGTAGATTTAAAAGAGTTTCAAGAAGAATGTGTTGAGGAGGATGCAAATGTTTATGAAGAAGATGAGGAAGTAGAGCTTCCATTTTATGAAGAGAATGAAGGAATTAATGTAATAGCTGATCATATTAATCAATGTGTGGAGCATCCAGAGTTTACCAATCATCTAAAAATCTCATTGGAGGACTTGTTTGAAGTTTTGAGATCAGGATATACTCTTCTCTAGGGGGACTATGGTCTAATTACAGCTAAAGAGAGCAACCTTGCTAAGCAAATTGTCATGTCCCCTTTTTAGTTGACATGTTCTAAGCTCATGGTTAGCCTATTATGCAACCCTTGTAGGCTGATAAGATGGTTAGAGGGTCTTGATGGAGATTGGCTTGGCTTCATTTAGCAAAATTTTTCCAATTAGTTTTCGTTTGGTCTCGATCGGATATATATTGAGGGAGATATTAATATTTGATTTATTTAATCAAATATTAATTATTTGGCCTATTTTTAATTATGAAACCCTAATTCTAATTTAAGAAACCCTAATTAGGGAAAGCACATCTTTTGAGGGTATAAGGGTTTCTCATGGGAGAGAATTGAGATTATGCATTGATTATTGATTTTGATATTGAAGAATTCTTCTGTGAAGACTGAGCCAAGGGTTCCAAGATTCCATTTGCATTGGAGAATGTCAACTCTTCAGTGTGTGTAATTAAGAGGCTATGAAATATTAGTTGATCTATTGCCAATTTGAGAGATAGCTTCATACAGAAGTTATCATAGAGGTTTACAAATTTGAGAGGTAACTTCATATAGAAGTTGTCACAGAGCTTTCCAGGTATTTATTTTATTATGTTTTGCTTCAATAAATTATATAAATAGAGATCTTCAGAATAGGGACCAGCATATAGGCTATGCTATATTGTATTTTGCTGCTGTATGAAATCCGTATAGATCTGTACTAGGCCATACTAGCCAAATCTTAGATTGAAGAAGGACATCGTAAGTAGTTACAAGCTACAAAAAAGTGCAGGAACCAACATCAACATCCCAATGACTGACATCAGCCAACTGAGAATCGATGTTGGCAAGATAGTCGACCGATAGTGACTGACGATGGTAGTTTATCAACTGATGATGGCCTTATAACTGACATCAGTGACTGTGTGTCGACATAGTAAAATGAGAGCCATTCCAGATTTGAAAAAGGATCAGATTTTGAGATGATATTTGTATTACTTTATATGCATGCCAGAGAACTTATATTGTAACCATCTAAGTGAATAAATAAGAGATTATACTGTGGTTTTTATTTATCTATTTGAATATATTTTGCAAATATCACAATTTATTCTTATTTCATACAAAAAATCAAAATATCAAAAAAGTAATTCAGGGCTTTTATTTTTCTATATTCTCTATTAGTAGGGGATATTACAGTGGTATCAAAGCTTTTATTTTGTTATAAGAAGGGGACATTAAAGTGGTATCAGAGCTTTTATTCTGGTATCAAAAGGGGACATTATAGTGGTATTAGAGCTAAATCTTGCCATCCTGAGGGTTAGACAATCTTATGCAGCCACAAGAGTTGGGACCACACAGGTACAACACACGTAGTAGAGCCTTGCTTGAAGGTACCCAAGTGTTAAAATAGCAGTGAATCACCATGAGTGATAGGTGTGAGGGTAGCCCACCCTAGGGCCACATGCATAATGATGATCATGACACCAGAGAGTTCTTCCATGTTATGGTTACAAGCCAGCAACAGATGAATCAGGCAATACAGGCACTTACTACTATGGTAGATAGGATGAACCCACCTGTTAGATAGAATGGGGAGCAAGCAGATAATAGAAGTGCTACTATTAATCAGAGACCATAGTGGACCTATTCTAGAACTGTTGATAGACCTACACATCCTACGTTTGTTCAAGAGGAACCAGAGGTTCCAGTAGAGGAGGTGGCAAGAGATTTCATATTTGCAGATGCTCTCATGGTTGTGAATGATGAGTGGGAGTTATTATCACCTGAGGTCAGGGATATGATGTCCTTTGACCATTTTTTTAATCTGAGGAGAGAGCACTATAGATCAATCAGACAGGACAGGAGGCTTAGAGGTCAACTCAGTGAGCTAAAGAAGGCTACTGGCAAGCTTTCTTTGACTACTTTTGATGGTAGCGACAAGATGAAAATGCAAGCTTGGGTTCATAATCTAGACACATTCTTGGTATTGAGGCCAATGACAGAGATAGATGCCATCAAATATGCCACTTTGCACTTGGATGGAGTAGCACATGATTGGTGGTACCATGGTATGGTAACACTTCAACATAACCAGGTGATCGAGTACCAGGACTTCATGGATAGGTTGATTGAGAGGTTTGACATGAAAGATCCTAAAGATTACTTTCAAGGTCTAACATAGTTGAAACAAACAAGCAACTTAGAGTCCTTCATTAGTGAGTTTTAGCGATTGGCAGTCATGGTGCCAAACATTTCAGAGCGTAGATTGGTAGTTCTCTTCATGGAGGGATTGATAGAGCCATTGAGAGGTTGGATCAAAGCCTTTGATCCTCCTTCATTAAAGGAAGCTATGAAGAAGGTGTGAATTATGGAGATGGCAGCCCCATCCAGTAAATATAACTCTAGAGGTACTTCTTCATCCAGGGATCATAAGTGCTCTAACGGAGATAGAGAGAGACTAGATTTTAACACAGATAAATCAGGTGTAAAGAATGATTCAAAGGCCAATCTAATAGCACCACGTTTGGATCATGAAGCACTTAATGATCTACATAGGAAGAAGCTTTACTTCTACTGCAAAGGTCCCTATGATGCCAATCACAATTGTCCTTTGAGGCCTAAGGGCAAGGCCAATCGTGTGATGTGGGCTTATTATGAGGATTCAGATTCAGAGGATTCTAAATAGTAGAATAGTTCTAAGGGGGCAGAGGTAGAGGCTTCAAAGCCTAAGGTAGAGGCAGAGTTAGAGCTTCACATATAGGAGGCACACCTATCCAACATTCAGTCAGATGAGTCATTCAGACTCCATGGAGTTTTGGCAGGGCAGAAGGTCATCACCCTTCTTGATACAGGAGCCACACATAATTTCATAGATGTTATATTTGTGGAGAAGCGTGGACTCACTACCAAATATTTTGAGGGCATCAGAGTTAAGGTGGCCGACGGTCACACTCTTAGGTGTGAACAGATGATTAGAGACCTCCCATTGTGCTTGAACAACTATGAGTTCAAGGCTAATTATTATGTGGTAGACATGGGGGATATAGACTTAGTCTTGGGTATGAAGTGGCTTCATTCATTTGAGGAAGTTACTCTTCATCTCAAAGAAATGGAGGTTCATTTTGATGTTGATGGGAAAACACATGTTCTTAAGGCAATATGGGGTAGCAGCTTCAAACATATGTTTTTTCATTAGATGGAGATGCTCATTCAACATGACATGATAGAGTGCGATGATGAGTGCACATTGGCACCAACACAGGAGAGATATGAGGATGAGCTTGGTCTTGAGGTGAGTTTAGTTTAAGAGTTATCACATGTGGTAGGGACTCAGCTTTTTGTTATAGTCAGGTCACAAGTTGATGATGATATGACTATTTCTAGCCTTCACAATCCAGATTTAGATATTATTTGGGTAAGGAGTTTACTTGAGTTGCCTACTAATTTTCATTTATGGATTGAATGTTGGGGTGCTTATCTTAATACTAGAGATGATGTGATGCCATTAGATGAGAGTTGTGATTTACATGGCATGGAGTTCATGTTGATTGACAGCGGTGGAGATCATGACTACATTTGGGATCCAGGTGGATTGATTGGTTTGTCATTCAGCAATTGCTTGAGGGCAAGCAATTTCAGGAGGGGCAGATTGTCATGTCCCCTTTTTAGTTAACATATTCTGAGTTCATGGTTAGCCTATTATGTGACCCTCATAGGCTGATAAGATGGTTAGAGGGTCTTGATGGAGATTGGCTTGGCTTCATTTAGCAAAATTTTTCTAGTTGGTTTTCGTTTGGTCTCGATCGGATATATATTGAGGGAGATATTAATATTTGATTTATTTAATCAAATATTAATTATTTGGCCTATTTTTAATTATGAAACCCTAATTCTAATTTAAGAAACCCTAATTAAGGTAAGCACATCTTTTGAGGGTATAAGGGTTTCTCATGGGAGAGAATTGAGATTATGCATTGATTATTGATTTTGATATTGAAGAATTCTTCTGTGAAGACTGAGCCAAGGGTTCCAGGATTCCATTTGCATTGGAGAATGTCAACTCTTCAATGTGTGTGATTCAAAGGCTATGAAATATCAGCTGATCTATTGCTGATTTGAGAGATAGGTTCATATAGAAGTTATCACAGAGGTTTACAGATTTGAGAGGTAACTTCATACAGAAGTTGTCACAGAGCTTTCCAGGTATTTATTTTATTATGTTTTGCTTCAATAAATTATACAGATAGAGATCTTTAGAATAGGGACCAGCATATAGGTTGTGATATATTGTATTTCACTATTGTATGAAATCCATACAGATCCATACCAGGCTATACCAGCCAAATCTTAGATTGAAGGACACCGTAAGTAGTTGCAGGCCGCAGGAAAGTGCAAGAACTGACATCAGCATCCTAGTTATCGACATTGATCGATTGAGAACTGGCATCGGTAGGATAGCGGACCGATAGTGATCGATGATGGTAGTTTATCGACTGATGACGGCCTTATAACCAACATCGGTGACTATGTGTCGACACAGCAACCTGAGAGCCATTCCAGATTTGAAAAAGGATCAAGTTTTGAGATGATATTTGTATTACTTTATATGCATGCTAGAGAACTTCTATTGTAACCATCTGAGTGAATAAACAAGAGATTATATTGTGGTTTTTATTTATCTATTTGAATATATTTTGCAAATATCACAATTTATTCTTATTTCATACAAAAAATTAGAATATCAGAAAAGCAATTCAGGGCTTTTGTTTTTCTATATTCCCTATTAGTAGGGGATATTATAGTGGTATTAGATCTTCTATTCTGGTATCATAAGGGGACATTACAATGGTATCAGAGCTTTTGTTCTGGTATTAGAAGGGGACATTACACAAATCAAAGGGAAAAGAGTGGACAGTCCTTCAATTCTACCATCTCAAGAGTTCATTATTCACATAAACTTATTTAAGATCTTTAGAATGTGTTATCATATCCTTGATGAGCCTATAGACATGGATATGATTCCAAAAGGTAACACAAGTATATTTTGTGCTCATTGTAATCAACCCAATTATGAAGAAATGAAGCTTGACAAAGTAGAAGAGCCACCAAATGAGTATGTTTACATTGGAGGTTACTTTGCTCATACTATTCCACATATGAACATGCCAAAGGAGTTGGCAAAGAAGATACTTGATTTTTAAACCACCAATATTGCAAGGGAACATGTGATGTACCATTATCCATCTCATCATGGAAGTGAATTGTTAAATTTTCTTTTTGATCCAGGAGGACCAGCAAGATGGAGGTTAGTTTGAACATAATAGACCACCTTGTGTTTCATTTATATAAGTACATATCTACACATGCTTTTTATTTTTGTTTTTTCCCTTTCCAAGTTGTTGTTTTTCATTCTTCTAAGTGCATACGTGCATGTGTTTGTTGTTATTTATGTCAGTTGTCTTGTTGTGTCTTTATCTGCAAAAGATCTTCCAAAAATCAATGTTTATCCAAGTTAATTTTATCAGAGTTTTTGAGTTCTTTGACTAGTAGGCTTCTCAACTCTTAAAATTCACCAAAATTGTTAGTAATTTGACATGTCAAGGTCAAATTACTACCCCTATCATATGAAACTTTTTAAAAACCAATCATTAACACTTTATAGCTGGTCAAACTAAGGAATTATGGCTTAAAAATCACTAATTTTGCTAAAAATTTTCAAAAAAATATTTTAAATGGGTCATTGTATTTTCAAAAGAGCATTGTCAAGTTCAAATATGCAGACAATCCATGCACATGGGTCAATTTTGAGAGAAAGTTAATTTTTTGGGGAGCTACAGGTGGTTTTAGGACCTCAAATTTTATAAAAAATGTCATTATGACTTGAGTAAACTTTTTAAAAAAATGAATGGCCATTGGATGAGTGGAGATACTCACTATTTTGTAACATTCCTCAACATATCTTTTAGAGACCACCATTGGAGTAGGCATCATTCTGAAGTGCCACAAATGTTTTTAAGTCTAGGTAAAAGTTTGATAATCATGGGATGGTGTTTTTACATCATAATAATACCTTTAAAAGTTTTCAAAACTCTAAATTTTAAGCAAACCATGCTCATATAAGCTTTTGCAAGCAAACAAGCATATAGGACAAAAAATGGTTTTTTTGAATTTTAAATCAAAATGTGCTATGAAAGTATTTTAATAGAATGGTATAAAACCCATGATGATTTTTTCAAGCATTGGGAATTAGGTGAATATTTATTTTCATTTTGATGATTTTTTCACTTTTTGCAGTTCTAGGCAACCTTCTTAGCCTCCTATTTAGATGCTCATATATTTCACCACGTGTGGAGTTTGGTAGAATGATATTATTATGTTTTTATGACCCATATGTAAATATAATTAATTAACAATTAATATTAGTTGACTGGATATTCTTTATGAACAATCGTTAAGAGTGTAGGTAGCCTAGAATGCAGTCAACCCCACAGGCAGATTTCTCTAAGTGGTAACTTTTCATATATTTTTCATAAGAACCTAATATTTTTAGGGATATTATGGGGTTTATTGTGTTACATATAAATTAAAATATTTTGATATTTGGAGGTCTATACTCAATGAACCATCATCTTAAAGATTCAGCTTCAAAGGCCTCCTAAACCCTCAAAAAACTAGTTTTGAAAAAGTTGTTTTTATTTCCATAAAATCATTTTGGATAAACTTGAAACATTTTAAAATTTAAATTAAACTTAGAGAGGATTCCATAAATGTCAATTTTCTTCATGGAGATGTACATATGAGGTAAAAAATCATGTTTTTTGTGGAAAAAACATGTAAAATAAAGTATAGGATAGTTCAATAAAATCTAATCAATGGATGTCAAATCCTAAGAATTTTTATTTATCTTAAATTTTTTTAATCATAAATAATCCTAAAAGTGTCCCAACCAGCTTGATCAAAATGGCTAGTCTGTAGGAAATGGAGCAAAATAAGCCTAGTCAACCTTGTTGACTAAATGGTGAGTGTTTTCTCATCAAAATAAAATATCTTGTTATGAAAAAAGTTGTTCCATGTCTATTTAATTTTTTAAAAATTTCATGGCATCTTTTTTTAGGTTTAATGGAGTTTAAATGCATATATTTGCTTTTAGGCCTATTTGGTCTAATAGGCCTAGTTGGTCAAATGGTCAACTTGAAGTTTGGCATTGAAATAAGCTAACAAGGAGTTCAAATGGAGTTTTTCACGTGCCATATTTTTTTTAATGTGTAAATATCATTATTAACTCAATTCAAAATTTCCACTTCATGTAATTTGAGTTCAAGTGGAAGTTGACTAGTCTTTGAGTCCACATCTCTTCAGTTGACTAGTTTGACTAGTTTCATGCATCTCCCATGCTTTTCATGCAACATAAGGACATTTAAGAACTTAAACTCACTTTTAATATGGATTTATCTTTCAATGTATGGTGTGATTTTCATTCAAGGAAGGTTTAGAAGTCAATAGGGCCCACCACTTGTCAATTCTATTACAAAAATGAAGAACATGTATTTTTTTGAAGATTTGGAAGATTTTAAAGATTTTAATTAATATTATAAAAGTATTTGTCTTAATTTAAATAAAATAAGACTAATACTTACATTTTACATGACACTTTGGATTTAGGTTAGGTTTTAGACATATATATTGGCTTTTTCAAGCCAACATTCATTAATTCATAAGGTAGAGAAAAAAATTTAATTGACACCATTTTGTTAAATAAAAGATCTTTTTGCATATGAGTTTTAGATTAGAATACAGTGTAATTTGATTGTGTACTATCATAAAAGTGGCATATAATTACCCTTTTATAGGTTATTTCCACACCTACTATGAAAATATCATCTTCTATAGGTCATTAGAAGAGCTAGGATTTGAATTTGCTTTGCAAACTCCTTTTAGGCCTTCTTTTGAAACACTAATGTTCAAGTTTGAATGCAGAGTTTTCTTTCAAATTTATATGTGTATTATTTAGTGTCAAAAAGCTTTTAGAGAATACCAAACATTCAAGTGCATCACCCTAGTAGATAGGATCTATAATTTTAGTTTCCTTCTCCCTTTTCATCTCAAAAAATAAAAAAAGAATATTATTTTTATAGATAAATCTTAAGGGAACCAAACCACTCTATTGGTTCTTCTCAATATAGGATCACCCACACTCTAAGAAGATCCAATTGTATCAACTGGTGAGGTGTGTTTTTTACATATTCAAACAAGGTACACTCTAGAGTGATACCACTTATCAAGTGAAAATGCATATAAAGGAACATAAATGTCATCAAGAGAGGATGGTATAGTATGTTTTAACCATATTCACACCTATGTATGTCCCTTTTTTTGAAAGCATCCACCTAATGCTGATTGTTAGCTCCTAATTTATCCATGAGAGAGAATTAAGCATGGAAACATCAACATTTGTTTATGGAAGATTATTCCAAATGGATCAAAGTATCAAAAGGTGATATGGAACATATTACATATGATTTATCACCCACAAACTCCTACTTGTTCTAGTATAGTCAAATATAGTTGATTGTAGGTAACAATGAGCTAAGGAGTGATGCCTGAATGTTAGTATAGAGTGAGAATGAGATAAATGGATATCAGCCAATATATAATGACCCTATGGAAATTTGAGGAGGTCTTGGGGAATTTTTCTCAATCTTTAACATGAAAGGTAACCTACAGGGGTCCCCCTTAAAGGAGAAAACTAGGAAACACAAGTTAGGAAATACACACAATCTTGAGAGTTTAAGGTGTATGAAGGGGTACATGGAAGATTAGAGTGATGAATTTATTGGTAATACATACATCATGACCATATAATTTTAAATAGGCTCATATCAAATTAAAAATAATGCCTATAAAGGACTCACATCATGAAATACACAGTCCACATCCCAAATCTTGCACACAGTCTTTTCCTAATAGTTTGTCTTAGGTTTTGATGCTTTTGAAGGTTCAAATGATATGACCAAAGGATGAAAATTGGTATAGATCATCTAAATCACTTGAATAATCCCCTCCAACATTTATTTTTTTGGTAAAATAGGGGAAGTACCCTCTATTTTCTCTCAAATTGAGGATAATACCTTAGAGCACAAATTGGTAGGTTTTGAAGAAAGAAGGTGATAAGGTGAGTTAAAGTCTGATTAGATCTTAAAATGAGGTTTAGAAATTTGGAAGAAACCTAGGAATACATGATAAAAATTTCATAGAAGTATTAAGATCAACAGGGTGGCCTAAACCCTCAAAGTTGTAGACATGCCTATTAGGTATGGTTAGACCTAGAACCAAATGGAGGTGAACTTAAATTCTAGTCTTAGGTGATCACTAAAATGGATTAGATCATGTTTATAGGTTCAATATATATGTATCCAAACTTTTATAATGTAATGGAGATCATAGGAAGTCTCACTTTGACTCAAGACTAATTCAAGCCTATAGGAAATGAGGAGCTAAGCTCAATAGGGAAACTTTGGAAGTTCATATCTTTTTTGAGGTTGTGTATAGATATCAAAGGATTTTTGAGAGATTAAAAATGGTCCTTAACATCACTCTTGAGGAATTTTTTTATTTCTAACATCATATATTTATGAACAAAGCTTAAGGGTAGAAATTATATAAAACCCTCACTAACCCTAGTTCTAAATCTGATGAGGGAAATGAAGATAGAGAGGTATCCAAATAGAATATAATATATTATAAAATTATTTTATACTATATAAGACTATATATATACCCTTTCCATCTAATTGAGGCATTCCCTATTTGTATGAATAGAGTAAAAAATTAGATTATTTGATCATTTTATACATTATGAAGGTTCCAAGAGGTTTCAAAGGATGCCACCAACTTTAGGAAAAGTATTGGGACTTGGTATAACCCCTCATGTCCATTTTTGTCATCAAAAAACTCCTTAAGTGTTTCTATAGGTGTCTTCATCTCAGTTAGTCAAAACTGGTAAAGTGAACAAGATAGTGAAAAGTGTGATATCTTCATGTGGAAGCCTATTTAAGGTGTACCTGAGCAATATAAGGCCATGAAAGGTATTTACAAGTGTAATCCACTCCATTTAATGGATTTTAATATAAAACTAAAGCTAATTTTGAGGCAAAGTGTGAGGGGTAACAAAAAAAGGAGTTTCTTTAACTACATGTGGTGATGGCTCACTTTTAGAGGAATCTCGATGATTAAGAATAAATCTAATGCATAGAAGAGAATGTACACAACCACTCCCTCTTAGTTAAATCATTATACCTATCCATAGTTAATTTTTTGATGTTTTAAAAGGGGTGAATGATGAATATAGTTTTCTTATGTAGAATGAGAATTCCTACACCACATTTCATGAATTGCATAGTTTGAAGATATATTTGTCCTATTAAACCTTTCATGGTCTATGCCTTACTTAATTATTATGAACATTTATCTCTTCCTCTCATCATTAAAATTATTCTAGTGACCTTTGGAATTTTCTTTTCCCACTTCTCTCTCAAATTTTATAAGTAACTACCATTTTGGCCTTTGTAATCTAATTCCACTCCATGTATGGTGAATCCCTACTAAAATTATGTCATATTTTACTTTGAAAATTAATTAAAATATAATTTTGAGTCATTTAATAATTTCTTAAGTGTGCAAGTGATGTATGGTGATACAAAGTGATAACTCTCTATCCTTTCTCCCCTTATCCTTACATGTTTATGCATGAGTTTCTATTCTAAAAGGTCATGCAGAGTGTAGTCAAATATGTTAAGTCTCTTTCAAGTGTATGACTATCCTTGGAGTGTGAAATATAACCTATGGTTCATTTTCCTTGTATTTCTCCACACATCACACCTTGACATTGAAATACTCATGTTAGAATCCATAGTACTTAGAAGTTAGTTTATATGACTTATTTATTAGTGAGAAAGGTATGATGGTCATATGGAAAACATATTGGTGTATCACCCCATTATATTAGATTCATTTCATGCAAATTCTTAATATTTTACCCATATATAACTAATTAGCATAGGTGAAAGCATTTTAAGATACATTTAGGGAGCTAGCCCTTAAATTTAGAGGATCACTTCCATAAGAGGTACACCCACATACATGGAAGTGTTCACATATTTCCCAAATCTAGAAGAGTATTAAATACCCTCTTTTAAGGTGTGATATTTGGTGACAATAGTTTTGACATGATCAATGTGACCAAGGTCCAAGAGAGTGGGAAGATTTTTGGTGTCTTTCCTCTATCAAATTTTAGAAGTAAGTTAGCACCAATGGAAACTTTGAATGATAAATTCTAGTTGTAAGCAGCCCAAGTATATTTAATTGGAAATTCTAATCATTTTTTACATCTCATTTGATACATGAGGTTGACATGAACAACTATGGTCAATATCCCTATCATGAATCTCCCTATCATCCTTATTATGAGTCACCTTTTACTCCTCAATAGTCTTATCAAAATGGATATCAATGCTATGAGCCATGGTATCCCCATAGTCCTCCATTTTGCCCCCCCATCCCCCCCATATAGACACCATGTTATTTGAAAACCCTATTAGGAAGGCTACCAAGATACCTATCAATAAATACCTCCCTATCAGTCCCACTGTGAGTCCTACCATCCATACCATGATGATTATGAATCTCAAGAGGATTCTTATGAGTCTTTCCATGAGGAATCAAATTATTCCATGGATTTTACACAAAGGTATTACAAATAAATATGTATATTATTATAGATTAGAATACAAAAAAATGAACTTGTTTTTTATCCCCATCATTACCCTCTTCCTCCATTTTTCCCATCCTATATTAAGTCCTTGTTGGCATCCATACCATAGTTACTAATTAATGAAGAGAATATGAGAACATGTATGATGTATTCCTTAATCATCTCATGGAATGGTTGAGAGGTGATTCCCAAGGTCATAGACATAATTTGGAGATGTTTGAAGAGTTAGAGACAACTCAATGGGAGATCAACTAATAAATAGAATTGGCAAATAAGTTCCTTTAATGATTAATTGATGAGCTAAGTATGTGGCAGGATAAAGAGCTCACAAATGACCATGCTACTATTGAAGAGTTTCAATAAAGTTATTGGCAAGATGTAACTCCTACTTATGAAGGTGTTTATCCTTATAATCAACCCAATAGTTCACTTCCCTATGAACTTATTAGTGAATTACTCTTTCTTAAATCCATTCATAAGCCATCTCCTTCATCCCACACTCCATCTCCAACTCATCAACCTTCCACTAAACCTTATAGTCTATCTCATTCATCTCAAAACCATGAGCCTATCCATAAAACTCCCACCTCACCCTTTATTGAGGAAGAGCCCATGTTGAGAGAAGCAAGTGAAGAGGAGAAAATCCAAGCCATGGATAACCAAGAGGATGTCATGAGTGACTATGAGGAATAGATCACCATAGGGAATCTCTCTGGTGAAAAAAAGATCAATCCTATTTTTTTATGAGGAAAAACATATTGAAGACTCTTTTGTAGTTATCCATGAGGAATGTGGCCAAGACTTGAAGAAATAGTCATTTAAATAAGACTAAATGTCTAATCATGAAGTTGTGGATGACCATATCAAGTATGAAGTGGAGTGTAATATCAAGGATGAAGGTGAAGTCACTCCTTAATAATTTGAGGTCCCAAGAGAGTCTTATGAGACCAAGGTATATAAAATAGCTCTTGAAAATGACATTCATGAGGAAGATGACTTATGGCAAAGGTTTAATGACATATGCAAAGAATTTGATAAGTTTGGTAAAACTCCTTCTCCAGGAGATTGCGTATCTAATGTCAATGTTTATAATGAGAGTAATGATCATGTTTACAAGTATTCCATAAAATTCAAAGATGAAGATCATTTTGGTAGTCAATAACTTATTATCATGAATCCATTTAATGATGCTAGTTTAAAAGAAGTTGTAGACATGGATAATGAGGTCAAGGAAGACCTTGTTGTACCTAAATGATAGTTGAGAGATTCATATGAGGTAAAACCACATTCAAGGATGTGGGAACATGGTAAAGGAAAGCTTGATGCTTCAAAACATCAAGAACATTTTTCTGAGGAGAGTAAGGTTGAGAAGACTGTCATATTTTAAAACTTGCACATTGACGAGATATATGAGAAAGTTGAGACTTTTTGGATGTAATAAGAGTTCAATTCCATAGCTAACCTAATTGGATTTGCTTTGAATTCCTTGAACAAAATGCTAATGAAGTTAGAAAACACCATGAAGAAGATGGAGGCATCAATGCTAAAAGTCAAAAGGCTACATGCCTCATTTACTCCCTCATGTAATGAAGTAAGAGAGGTTTCAAACTTCCCCTTTGATCCTAGAGGAAGTTTTCATTTTAGGTTAATTTGTGTTTGATTCAATTTATTTGGTTTGGTGTGTGTGTTCCATAAGTGCTCATAAAACATAAGTGTGTTTTTTCTTAGTTTCTTGTCTTATGTGTTGATTTTTATTGGTTACCTTGTGTTTTGTGTGTTTTCAAAGGTAATTCATGTGTCAAACCTGGTTTACATGTAACTCCATATCTCAATAGATAGGATTAGGCAACTAGTCATGGCATAACAAGCATACCACCCTTGGGAAATCACCAAAGATGTTGACCATTTTTACCACAAGTAAAAATGGGTCAACCTCCCATAGTAAAAATATTATATAGGGGTCTAAATTTTTTTCATAGGGTGTGTTATAGTCTATTTGATTTAATATAATTCCATTTTAGCCTTGGTCATGGTCTAATTAGTCTATATGCCATTTTGAGTCACTTACGAGCCATTTAGGGGTCATAAATGTAAGTTTCATGGTTTTCAATGTGTCTAAGTGTCCTAGTTTTTATTAAAACATCTAAAATGTCAGATTATCTATTTTTAATGTCAGTATCATCTAAAACTTGTAGGTTTCTATAACTAAAAAGCAGGAAATCAACTAAAAATGGAAGAGTTTGGCACTTATATGACCCATAGGAGAGTGTGACACATGGGATAAGGTTGTGAGATGAATATTAAGCTTCATTAGATACATTTACATGATTTAAATAATTTATAAGTTCCAAATTTGAGCTAAAACCATTATGATCCTTCACCATTCTAGAGACACGAAACTAGTCAATAGGTTTATACTTAGTACAACTAGTTGGAGAGGTTCTAGATCAAACTCCTTTGGGAGGTGAAATTATACATATAGAGAATAATTTTCATAAAAATATTTCAATGATTGGTCAAATTTTATTTATGAATCATCTTTAACAAGTTGACTATGTTTTTCTGCTCACTGTTTCCCATACCCTATAGGTTTTGATCTTGTTTGGATGAGTACATAAAATAAAGATTCTATAATTTACTTTAGAGGAAATTGAAATATTAAAATAATTATCCCAATTATTTTTTTAATGTTTCAAAGTGTATTTATAGGCCAAGTATCTCAAGTTGCAAGAGAAGGCACCATTTTATGTTATAAAAGGTTTCCATCATTTTAAAAATCTTCATGATTTGGTAGTGACTTTAGAGGGTGGTGATAGGTTAATTATCATGTTTTAAATGTTATATTTTTCCTTAAAATTTAAATATAATTATCTTAAGTAATATTCCATTAGTTTATAGTCATAAATATCATGTAATCAATTTGTTATATGACTACCATACACAGTCAGGTAGGTGAGTTGTGCAAAGATCTAAAACACATTCATAGAGAATTAGTTATGTTAATTTTTTTTGAGAATTATAATATAAAGTTAAAAAAAAATTAATCCCTAGGTGGCACCATAGAGAGAATGAGAAGACAAGTTTCAATATACACACAGTCTTCCAGCATTAATGAACGTGTATAAGAATCTCAAGAAGACCAATCACATTGAAAGGGAATGTTTGAGATAAATAAGGTTATTAATAATTAAAGGATTATATTTTTCATATTGATAAAGCTAAAAACTATTTTGAATTTCATAAACCATGGATTTTACCAACTTACTCATCCTCACTATTTGTATGTGAAAATGTTCATCTATAGGTGGTATCACAAAGAGCTAGGGTGTCATATGGTAGTGTTGAAACAAGTAGTGAGACTCTAATTTAAATCCAAGTGTTTTTTAAATATCATAAAATAACTATTTAAAGGGATAATTTGGCAAATGGAAGTGAAAACTATGATCAAAGATGATGACTGTGGAACTTAGAGACAAGGTCCCTAAAACATGCAAAATAAAACACCTGACCATTTTATGGACATCATATGATAGGGTTATTGATAATTTTGATAAATATTAATGATAAAACCTTGTATTATACACATATTAAAGGAAACATGAAAAATATTTTAGGGGTATGATTAGTGGAAGATAGTTTTTTAAAGGCCTAAAGATGCCCCTTTAGTCATTAAATTCAGGTAGTAATATCAATAAGGTTTGGAGGTTCAAGGTGATCTTAACATCTCAAGGTTATAATAAAGGCATAAACTAATGTTTTAATTACCTTATAAAGTGAAAATACATATCATGGAGGTTAGTAATATCAATAAGGCTTGGAGGTTCAAGGTGACCTTAACATCTCAAGGTTATAATAAAGGCATACACTCATGTTTTAATGACCTTATCAAGTGAAAATACATATCATGTAGCATAAATCTCATCAAGAGAGGATTATATATGGTTTTTACAATATTCATACCTACATATGTCCCTTCTTTTGAAAGCATCCACCTACAACTAGTTGTTATCTCCTACTTCATCCATGAGAGAGACTTAAACATGAAAACATAAAAATTTATTTATGGAGGATTATTATAAATGGATTAGAGTATAAAAAGGTGATATGTCAAATATTAAAAATTATTTACCACCAATAGACTCCTAAATGTTCCAAAATAGTTAGTTGTAATTGATTATAGGTAATAGTAGGCTGAGGAGTGATGTCTGAGTGTCAATATATCATGAGAATGGGATAAATGGATAAAAACCAATATATAATTACCATATGGAACTATGAAGAGGTAATAAGGAATTTTTATCAAGCCTAAACATGTAATGTAACCTACAAATGTCACCCTTAAAGGAGAAAAATAGGATACATAAGTCAAGAAATGCACATAGTCTTGAGAGTTCAAGGTGTATGAAGGGGTAGATGGAAGATTATATTAACAAATGGATTGGGATACATAAATAATTATAATATAAGTTTCATTATTACCCTATCATATGAAAATCATTCATATAAAGGACTCACATCAAGTAATACATAGTCCACATCCTAAATCCTACACACAGTCTTTTCTTAACAATTTCTCTTGGATTTTAATGCTTTTGGAAGGTCAAATTATATGACCAAAGGATGAAAATTGGTATAAATAATCTATATTAATTTAATAATCCCCTCCAACATTTATTTTTTCTGTTAAAATGGGGTAGGTGCCCTATGTTTTGTCTTAGATAGAGGGTACTCCCCTAGAGCACAAATTGGTAGGTTTTGAAAAAGGAAGGTGATAAGGTGAGTTAAAGTATGATCAGACATTTAAATTAGTTGTGTGAAGTTGTATGAGACTTAGGAAAACATGATAAATATTTAAAATAATGATTAAACTCAATAGGGTGTCCTAGACCCTCAAAGTTAAAGACATGCCTATTAATTAGGCATGGTTAGGCTTAGAATCCAAATGGGGGGGTAAACTTAATTTATAATATTAGGTGATCACTAAAATGGATTTTATAATTTATATATGGTCAATATATATGTATCCAATATTTTAAAATGTGGGGGAGATCACAAGATGTCTCACTTTGACTCAAGACCAATTCAATCTTGTAAGAAATGAGGAATCAAGCTCGATACAACAACTTTGGAAGTTCATATCTTCTCTGAGGTTATGCATAAATATCCAAGGATTTTGGAGAGGTTAATAGGGGTCCTTAAAATCACTCTTTAGTAATTTTTTTATATTTATAACATCATCACTTTATAAACAAAGTTTAAGGGTAGAAATGGTCTAAAATCCTCACAAACCTTGGTTCCAGACCTGATGAGGGAAATGAAGATGGAGAGTTATCCAAATAGACCAAAATGGCTTGGAAAATTATTTTATCCTATATATTACTATCAAGATACCATTTCCATCCAATTGAGGCATTCCCTATCTGTATGAACAGTGTATAAAATTAGTTTATTTGACTATTTTATGCATTATGTAAGTTTCAAGATGTTTCAAAAGATGCCACTAACTTTAAGAGAAGGATTGGGACTTGGATAACCCATAATGTATATTTATTTTAGAAAAAAACTCCTAAGTGTCTCTACAGGTGCCTTCATCTTAGTCAATCAAAACTAGCAAAGTGAGCAAGATAATGAAAAGTGTGAGAACTTCAAGTGGAAGCCTATTTAAGGTGTACCTAGGTAATATAAGTCCATGGAGGGTCTTGAAAAGTGTAATATACTCCCTTTCATGGATTTACATATAAAATTTAAGTTAACTTTGAGGCTAAGTATGAAGGGTGACTGAAAAATGAGTTTTTTTACTACAAACAATGATGGCTCACTTTTAGAGGAATCTAGATGATTAGAAATGCAAACAATATATGGAAAAACATGTCCACAACCATTCCATATTAGTTAAATCATTATAAATTTCCTTAATTAGTTTTGGGACATTTTAAAAAGGGTGAATGATGAAGATAGTTTTCTTAGAATGAGAACTCCTATGCCACATTTCATGAGTTGCATAGTCTAAAGAGCCATTTATCCTATTAGACCTTGCATGGTATGTCTCCTACTTCATAATTATGCACATATAACTCCTTATCTCAACATTATAAGTGTTAAAATGACCTTTAGACTTCTCTTTTCCCATTTCTCTCTCAAATTCTATAAGTAGCTACCATTTTGGCCTTTGTAATCTAATTACACTCTATGTATGGTGAAGCCATGCTAGAATGATGTCATATTTTTCCTTTAAACATTATGAAAATATTATTTTTAACTATAAAATAATTTTCTAATTTTTAAAGTGTTGTATGGTGATGCAAAGTGATAACTCTCTATCATTTCTTCCCTTATCCTTTCATATTTTTACATGAGTTCCTATTATTATAGGTCATATAGAGTGTAATCAAGTGTGTTAAGTATATTTAAGTGTATAACTATCCTTGGAGTGTGAAATATACCCTATAGTTCATTTTCCTTGTATTTCTCCACACATCACACCTATACATTGATATACTCATATTAGAATCCATAGTAATCAAAAGTTAGTTTAATGCCTTTTTTATTAGTGAGGGAAAGTATTATGGTCATATGGAAAACATATTAGTATATCACCCCCTTAGATTAGGTTAATTTCATGTAATTTCTAACTCTTTTCCCCATTAATAACTAGTTAGCATAGGTGAAAGCATTTCAAAATACATTCAAGGAGACAACCCTTAAATTTAGAGTCTCACTTCCACTATAGGTACACCTACATACCTATAAGTGTTCCCATGTTTCCAAAATCTAGAAGAAGCTTGAACACCCTCCTCTAGGGTACAAGATTTGGTGACAACAATCACCTTGAGCCTAGCTGAGTAGGTGTGTGTCTGAGTCTCCATTGACAGATGAATATTTATCAAGGCAAAGTTCCTTCTCTAGTTAGCTCTCTATAATCATGTATAAGATCATCTTCATAATAGAGAAAATCAACTTTTGAATAGGTAGGGGATTTAGTAGATATGAACAATCTTCTATGACAAACTAGGTTGTTAATGGCTTAGTAACTACTAATTTAGGCTTCCATTATTTATGTCTTTAACTATTGAGTAAATATTATACCTATGGTTTAGGAGTTCATACAATAATTTTCACTCAGCTACATGTAGAGCTTTCAGTTTCTATTTAGAGTTTACTTTCATCTAGCTAGTTTCTTGTATAACATAAGGAGAGTCTGGTTCAGTTGGAATGATGTAGGGTTTTTATGCCTTATTTATAAGAATGATGATAACCTTATCTCTTTTATGCACCTCTAATTTATTTATCATAGTATTTATAGTCATCTAAACATCATATGCCCATTTCTTTCCAATCATCACAGGTTAAAGTGCTATTTTTATATTTTCATATCGATGAATTCAAAGTCACCTCATGGAGTTAGTTCTAATATTACAATAGGATTAACTCTTCCATAGTTTTATAAGCTCAAAGTTACTACGATATAACTTAGAACTAGCCATCTAATCACCTCCTATATAGACCTAGAAATCATGTTGATTGTGCTACTAAAATAAAAGATTGAATTTAGAATTTCATATCTCATAACTTCAATGTCAATTCATGCATCTACATCCCATGGCTTCTTTGTTTTGATATACCAAATAAGCTTTTTTGTCTTCTATTGGCCTCATTGCGTACATTTTAGGAGATTATATAGCAAGTTTTTGATGATTTGAGAGATATCTTCATTGTACAATGTACTTAAAAGCTTCAGTAAATCCATTAGTATAGTAATGAATCCATCTTGATGCATAATGCACATGATTTGGCCATAATTTTGGGCATATATTACTAAAACATCTCCTTTAATAGTATCTTGGTGTTGAATATTTTTTAACATCTTCATAGCTTCATACATGATCCCTTTGTCTATAGCTAGGTCCAGGTATTTATCCTATTTTTATTTACAGATTCCATGGTCTAGAGGTATTTCAAGAGGAGACAATCCTCTCTCTACATGTTGGTGTCTTGTAATAGAATTTAGGAATGCATATTCATTAGGTTATTCATTAACCATGTTAACATTCCTGATGGATTTTTCCTTTATTTTTTTTCTAAGATAGAACAATCTTTTGTCTCATTCTAGTCATATATTATATAGTATGCATAGTAAGACTATCTTTGGGGATTCAAAGGGAAATTGCATTGCACATGATTATACTCTCCACACAAATAAAATTATAAAGGAATGTGTTGATAATTATTTCCTTTACCATCTTTGTAACCTCCTCTATATCTACCCCTAAATCCTACTCTATTCAACTAATAACCTCCTATATACCCTCCCTATTGATGTGTTGTATTCTAATGTTGATGCTTCTAGGTATTATCTCTAATTACAAATTATTGTTTCATAATTGGTGGGGTCTAAATAGTTTATTATTTCTACATCATTATTGGATTCCAGGGTGATACATACTAGAATTATGGTGATGGTGGTGTCTAACTTAGTGAAAGAGGGGTCTAATTGGCCATACCTTGAGGCTAATATTAAGGCAAACTAAGAATCCATTATTTACCTACATGGGTCGCATAACCCTTATTAATATCTAGGCCTAGAATTATCTACTTTGCCAAAGACACTTGTTGCACAATGATGGTGAATAAATTTTTGGTGATGTCTTCTTTAAGCTCCTACAAATCCCTATAATTATTTTCATCATGATTATGCAACTTATAAAAATTATAATATAAATTTTGTTGGTTTTTGACATATTGTTTTAGGAGATGGAAATATGTTTTTACATGCCCTACTACTTGATATATTTCACATAAATTTATCTTGATCTTAGGATAATCATTCCTATGATGTCAATCTTTCCCACACTTAATGCACCATAGATTTAGCTTAGGTTTATCTACCTCATGATATTTCTCCATCCTCTTCATAAAATATTATAATGTATTTTAAATCTTAGAATTTATGATGGGATATTCCTCATATTCTTTAATTTTCTCCACTTATAGAGCAACAACTCTAGTCTACCTTAGTAACATATTGAGTCTACACTATATAAAATATGATTCTATAATGTAGTCCTTCGACAAAACACATAGATTTATCTTTATTTGATAAGGAAAATTATAACTTATTCATAACATCAGAGAACCTATAATCATATTTATAGACTTATTATCCTAACTTCTACCTTATCTCCTTCAAGTCTTGAATAATCTAACTTGTACATTTATTTATCTTAAAATCTTTGATAAGACATTTCTTAAAATATTGTAAAATTTACTACAAAATTTATCTATGGTATATAAACTCAAGTGATATTCCATTTAGTGCCCTTATTAACTTAAACTTCTTGATAGCCTCATTATTAGTACCCTTAGCTGGCCATCTCATCTCACAAGTTAGTAAGTATTGTTCAGGGTCTATAGACCCATCATATATTACCACATTTATAAATGTTCCTATAACACCTATTATGTAAACTAGTATCAAAGGGATATACTATGTAGTTGTTACAAGAGGAGGGTGTGTTTTGTGCAATCCTACTTGTGTACTATGAAGATTTATCTACACACTAGGAGAGTCAACCTATGCATTCTATTTTGTTGTGTTTCTTTCTTTTCTCTGCTTGTTTTCAACAAACCCTATATCCTTAAAAGCCTTTCATACTAATGTTATTTTAATTTTAGTAACCCAATAATGCATTTGTTATGAAATGGACCTTCCCAACATTGTCTTCCTATCTTTCTAGTTGAAAACTTCCACTAGAATATAGTAAATTGGGCTATAGGGATGTGTGTTCTTCTGGTGAATGATTCTTTCATGTGACTTCTTATTCTAATATTGATCTTGAAATTAATTTGTGACCTTGTTCCACTTTTTTACTAAATACTCCATGTCCTTATTATAATAATACCTATTCTTGTAGCTATGCACTACATCTATCATTTAACTATTCTACTTGTAAACTATTCTCACCTTCTTAGAACATCTCTTCTTCCTCTCATTCTTCATCACTTTTTTCTTTCTACTAGCATTCATCATATTATTTCATCGCATCTTTCTTCATCCTTCATTTTTCATCTCCCTCATCTTATCTTCCTACTCATTCATCATCTATTTTATTATTACTCTTAACTCTACTCGTATCTACTGGGTATTCCTCAATTTACTCCATCTATTTTGTTTTCATAGCTAACATTATAAATCCATACTTTTCTCTTAACTATTATTCCCTCATGTCTCCATTATGTATTTAGGTTTAAGCCTTATCCACTCATCTAATAATTATTCACTATCATGTTATACACACCCCCATATGCTTTAAGTGACTACTCCATGTTGGATGGAGTGGGCACCATGGCCTTCTCCACAACCAACATATTCATGAGGATAGGTAGTCACTAAAAAAATTCCATCGAATTAATCTAAGGAACAAGTCCTTTATATCTTTTAAAACTATGTATCCTTATAATACAAACTCAATTATATATCCATCTACTATAGTAGCAACCCAATGATCTATTACTCTTGTCTAGTCAATTTCCAATTTTTGCAACCAATCCATGTTTTTTTCAGTCCAATTTATAGTTTATTCCATTCTTGGGTTAAAATAATAATATTACAACTAGGCTAGCAAATTAGCTAGAATATTAGGAAAATTTTACAAAAAATTTCATAAATCTCTCCATAAATATGCTCTCGAATGATTTCCTATACGGTAAGACCGATCCATTTTGATTCTTCTTCTAAAAAATTACATGTCCTTTGGTCTAACCATGTCTCAATATCTCTCTTCCTTGGTAACCATCTTAACATAATTTCCTTTATAAGTGTTCCACACTCACTACACCATTAATATCATAGGTTCCTAAAACATTAGAACATGCTAAAGGTGAGGATAGCTAGGATATACTTTAGTGCACATAATAGTGTATCACATTCATATAAGAGGTTAGATAACAAAATCATAGCAAATGTTAGGTAAGAAAAACTAGTGATTCAAAAACATAAATAAAGTATTCAAGTTAAATTAGATAGAAGGTAATCAAAATTTGTACATAAGAATGCATGCAAGAAACAAACTAAGAAATCACACTGGTAATCATAAATAGATAAGTCTTTATTGATCTTTTTAGAATTATAAATCTATTTTTCTTATAATAAAAAGTATATATAAACATTTAAATTCTATGATTGTTCATCTTTTTCTCTTACTTGGCACCAAAAGTGGGGTCTGTTTATATTCTAGCATATTGCAAGTCATGGAGATAGGATAAAATATACTTATACATAAAAAATGAGTACATAAAGCAAAAATATTAGACAAATATCCTACATAGACTTACAATCTAAATTATTCTCCCAACAATGTGTTTGTAGGATGGTCAAAGTAGCAATGAATGAATTTCAAACTAATTAAATTACTTAGAAAAATTGGCAAGCTAGGATTATTAAGGCTATGTTAGAAACAAAAGATCAAGCATGTAAATGACAAAATAATGGAAAGTGAAAGTAGAAAACATTAAATTACATTTGGAATCATGTAAAACATGAATGAATAAAATAAATATATAACATACTAAATCTAGTTGGGAAGCATGTAAAACATGAAATGACAAAAATGAATTTAGAACATACTAAATCAAGTTGGGAAGAATGTAAAACATGAAATGAAAAAAATTTAATGTAGAACATACTAAATCATGTTGGGAAGCATTTAAAACATAAATCACAAATGAAATATCAATGTAAGAAAAATTAACAAAGATATGTAATTACAAAGTAACCCCATGTAAGATAAACACGTCGAATCAAATATAAATAAAGCATAAATGGCTGAAAATGAAATGTAATACAAGTATTTCAAATTAATACATAAAGAAAAACATATACATATGTAAAGCGTCTTATGTATAATAAGTGAAGTCCATAGAAATCAAATAAGAACATGCTATATAAATGTAAAATTAAAATCTCTAAAAGAATGAGTACTCAATCATAATGCTTATTCTAAGATACAATGTAAGAAAACACAATCACCTAATGACATGACTAGGATGATAATGATATATTGTGGTAAGCAAATGTGAAGGTATGTTTATGATAAAAACCTAGCCCCATCCAAGGTATTATAGTGTAACTCACAAACTATAAACCAAAATGCATAATAAGGTAGATGTGATCAAGGATGTGATCATCTAAAAGTAATATCCAAAAAGGGTAATATAAGGAAAATATGATGTAAATATAATGAATATGAGTCACCACATGGATGATGTGAACATCCTTAGTAAGAGTGAGACACAATATGCTAGTGAGAAAGACAAAGAACTATTGACAATAAGGATTTATGACACTCTAACTAATGAACACAAAGATTAGGCTAACAAGTGAAGTACACAAATCAACTCATGAAGGCTATATATATGAAAATTAAAATGGACCTACCTTCTCACAATGTGTTTTGCATTCCTCAGGACCCCTTATAGAGTCATTAGTATACTATGAAGATTAGGTACTAGTGTGATAAAGTAGGTGGCACTAGATGGCATATGATATAATAAGATCTCATACCCTAATATATTGGGCTACCACACCCTAATGGACCTCAAATATACCATGAGGCCAACTATGGAGTTTGAGTTTTGACTAAGATAGGAGATGTGTCAAACATAGATCATGTATTATTGTGTGATCTAACTTTTAAGTTTCTTTTTGAATTTTTATCATTGACTTTTATTTATTTTATGATTTAGTTTTTAACTCTTTTGTATTTTTCTATTCCTCCTCCATACAGATCCTAAGAACTAAACAAGAGTAAAATAGGTGACAAACACAAGAGAGCTTACACTTGATCACTAGAGAAAAGGACTTAAATACCAAAGTGTCTAAAGACTCCTAGACTTGCCCACAAGTAAGTGTGTAATCTCAAATTTTACCTATGTGTGCCTCAAATGAAATGAAGTAAGATAATGGAGGGGATAATGAGAGATCCATCAATGTAATAAGTGATACAATGATGAATATGCTCATATCTGATCACAAGGAGGTAATGTAATGCTATGAAAAGGATAAGGCTATGATAGGATACTCATGTCACTAATAAGTCTTAGTAACCTACAATAAATCTAACACAAGCACTAATGAAATTAGTAGTCATCCCAAAATAGGAGGAAAGTAAATGGTCATCCCAAAAGAGGGGGAAAGTAAATAAGGGTCAAATAATCATAAAGCTATTAAGGAAAAGAATGACATAAAAAGATAATAATTAAAGTGATGTAAAAGAAACAAAATGAAAAAAAATCCAAATGTAATGTGAAATAAAACCAAAGGAACCAAAGGAAATAATAGTTTTATTAAAATTAAATAAAACCAGATAACCCAAAGGAAACAATGGTGCTAGTAAATTGTGTTTGTTAGGAAGACCTAGTCCTATTTGAGGTATTATAATAGAACTCACAAAATATAAAGTGAAATAAAATACAAAAAAATAAATAAACATGAGAAAAAATTAATAATAAAAATATATGCTAACATCTATATCAAAGATGAGCATGTGAAATACAAGCTTATGTGTCTTGGAATGTTTCTTGAAGTTGAATTTATTTGTTATTATGCAATGTATAAGAAGATTGGGCATGACAGGATGCCCCCAAGGGTAATTAGATTTAGGTATGGGAATTATAATATTACCTAAAGCCTAAATTTACATGGGGATCATCATCACAATACATCCCAATATGTGGTATGGAGTGAGGTGAATTTAAACAATTAGAGTGAATTACATGGGTAGTTCTGATGCAATTAGATATAGGTAAATATGTTGGTTTGTTAGATTTTAAGGGTGTTAAATTTTAAATAGGATTTGTATGAGATATATGAAGAGGTATATAAGGTAAATTAGGACCATTTATTATATGTTTTGGGGTAGGAATTTTAACTAAGTGCTACTTGGGTTCAAGTGACCTAATAGGTTGGGGATTGACAAATGCAACTACCCATTTAAAGTTATTCATATTAGATATCTTTTCCTTATTTGTGTAGAAAGAACCATCAATTATGGTTTGGATAATATTATTAGATGAGGTAGAGGTATGGGGTAATTGTTGTTAATCATTAGGTAGGTGATGTTGATGTGATTCTTTAGATTAGATTTATGATGCTAGAAGATAGTCTTGATAACATTATTTTATTAGAGTATCAAGATTGAAATGTGGACCAAGAAAGGAAGTAAGAATATATTAGTGAATATCATGATAAACATCATGGGAATGAACTATTGTAACATGCAACCAATAAAACTTATCAGGATTGTACCATTTTATAGGAGGTTTGGAAGGATCAAAGTTCATGGGTTTAGAAGGTGGATATTTCTTCTTAAGTTGTTCTAGACTCAAGGGAGGGTGGGTGGTGTTAAAATTGGTTGAGTTGTATGATCCCTTTTGAGTTTGGGGAGTATTATAACAATACATTTTATGATAAAATTATTGGAAAGGTTCCTCAATAGTTTATTGATGTGATTCAAATTGAGTCATAAGAAATTATTGCATTTTTACTTAGTCTAAGGCTTCTTATAAAGTTTTAATGGAAAAAATATGAACTTTGTATTGAAGATGAGATTTAAGATTGGTAAGAAATAGTTTTAAAAGAGTTTCATCATTCATTTTATGGTCCATTTTTATGAGCTAGATACTTCCATCGTTTGATGAAAGTGTGAGCATATTCATTAGGAAGTTGATTGAAATTGATGAAGTGGCTAAGGTAATTTTCAATAAGGTCATTATGCTAGAATTATTTCACTAGAGAATTGGACAAACCATCTATATGTGTAATGGAATATTTATGAATTTGATTGTACCATTCAAATGAATCACCAAAAAAAATATTGGATAATATCTTGGTGGTATCAAAGGTGTTAGTTTGGACCCATTCCTTATAGGATTTTTTTTAAAAATTAAAAAAGGTAGTGGGAAATTCAGTGACATAATATGTGATAGTTGGAGAGATGTTCCTAATGTATATAGATGTAATTAAAGGATATAAAGTTTCATTTTGAAGAGGTTGAAGCATTTTTTATGCAAATGAGGTTGAGGGATGAGATTCCCATTGACATCCCTAAGAAGAAGAGGGACACAATTATAATTTGGTTGAGACATGATGACTTGAGGTGGTTGATTAATAATTTTAAAGATATGAGATTGAATTTTCATAATTTGTGAATGGTTAGTTGTTTACATAACATTAATTTATTGAATTGTTTAAAAAATAATTTGATTTGTATCAATGGGATGATTTTGATTGTTAGTGGTAATAGGTGAAATGTAAGGGTTGGTAGGAGGAACATTCCCTATATTGGTAGTAGGGGGTGGATTCTTGTGTAGAGGATTGCCAACATTAGTAGTAGTAAGAGGACTAAGATGAATAACCTCAACTATATTACATTGTGTAGTAACTAGTTTGGGGTTAAGAAGACACAAAGGAAAAAATTCAATAGTTTCATATGAATTAATAATAAAAGTGAGGTTCTCATCTAAATCCTTGATTATGCAATGTTATTTACTAATTATAATCTAAAAATAAGACATAATTATGAATTTATTATTTTAATGAACTAGGTTGGCTACCTACTAAACTAGGTTATCTAGCTACTAGGCTATGTTAGAAAACATAGGCAAAACAAACTAAATTAACCACCTACAAAACTAAGTCAGCCACCTACTAAACTATGTTTACCAAGACCTACAAAGTCGAATAGATTAATCTAGTTTATTTTAATAATAAAAATAGTAATATGAAATTATACTCGATCATCCATGTCATACAGATTCAGTGTGGTCGATCTAGTTGATTTCTAAGAAGAAAAATAAAAGTCTAAAAAAGGCCAAAACAAACTAAGACAACCCATTCAACTTAGTTTTATTATGTAAAAATCAAAAACAAACTAAGTCAACTAGCTTAACCTAATTGATTATGTATTTATTTTTAACAAAACTAAAAAAACTTACAAAAATAGAATATAATTTATGAAGTGTTTATTTATTTTATTAAGAAATAGAAATGAGAGTTTTAGATAATTGACAAAATCAAATGACTAAGTTGGTAAGAAGGAACCTAGAAACTAAACAAGTTCACCCAACTGACTTTGTCTATTGAGAAAGCTAAAGATATGGAACTGAAACTAAGTCATCCAACTTGGCATGGTCTTATAGAAGCAAAAAACTAAAAGCACAAAAAATGAACTGGGTTGACCAGCTCAACTTAGTTTCCTATTAGTTGCCTAAAAGTGATTTTTTTTAAAGATACAAAAATGAACTAGGTTAACTAAGATAACTTAGTTTATTGAAATTGAAAGTAAATATTTTAAAAACATAAAAAATGAACTAGATAAACCAAAACCATTTAGTTTGTTGAAATTGAAAGTGAAAATTTTAAAAACATAGAAAATGAATTAGGTCGAATAAAATGATGTAGTTTATTGAAATTAGAAGTGAAAAATTGTAGAAATAAATTGGGTTCACCAAAATATATGAAAGCAAAAGTGAAGTTGATCTACAAATAAATCGTATTTCATGTAAGATAAATCAGTTGAATATAGTATTAGTAATACATTGATAATTAGGGTCATGACTAATATGGATATGTTAAAACTACCTAAGGGTTATCTTATCATATGACATGGATAGAGAGGGTTCCAAAACCTCTAGTCAAGAAACACCACAGAATAACCCTAGCTAGGTCTTAGTATTTCAAATCAATAACTGAGTAAATTAAATATAATCTAGTACTAACCAAAGCTTGTGGCAAAAATGGGAGATAAACATAAAAATTAAAATGCAAAAAATAACTCTTCTCAAATAAATGTAGAGGTAATCCTAAACATGGAGATACAATATATTCATAATCCGTTATACATGAAAATATATCTACTAGCAATAGAAAAGTAAGAGTTAGGAATACTTACCTTAAATATAAACCCATCAAGCCTCAACCTATCCCTTGGCTAATGGTGCTTTGAAAGAGGTTGTTATGATTCGTAAGGATCATAAAAATAGATCATCTATAGGCTACAAGACTTCTCCTATGCATCAAAGACATTTACACAAGACAATATTCTTCTCCAAGTAGTATGAAACCCTAAGTAATGACTACTCAAGTAGAATGGTAGATAAGTTGATAAAAAAGGTGTAAATTAATGATTCTCTCTATTGGAAATGAAGTGAAATAGGGGTATATATGTACTGATTTGACCCTAATCCCTTTTATAAATTTAGTTGATGACGTCAACTAGGTTGACCTTATTAGTTGGGAAATAGAATTGTTAGATTTTAAAACTAGGTTAGTTGGGCTGATAGAATTCTATAACATATGTTAAATTACCAACAGCGTCAACTGAGCTTACTACATCCATTTTTATAAACCTACTATCATATTATAAATCAAAAAGTTATCCTAATCAAAAATATAGGTTCTAGCTGACATTATAAGAAAGCAAAATAACAGAGTCAAAGAAGTCAACATAGTAGGAAAGAAGGCCAAAATATGCATTATAAATATAAAATAAACATTAATATTATAAGTTGACATTTCAACATGGACATATAATTTCTTATAATTTAATTTATAGTTTATATTTATACGTTTAGGATGTTTGAGAGTGGTTTCAGACATATAGGATTTATAATGAAAATTATATATTTTGGAGGGTCCTAATGGATTTAAGACTTATTCATATTTTAGGGTTTTAGGATTTAAAACATAGCCATATTTCAATATTTTAGGGAGATAGACTTATCCATTTTTCAAGATTTTAGGGAGGCATCATAGGATGTAAATGGATCATAAACTCTAAATAATTTGAAATACTGATAGGAATGATACAAGCCATAATAATCTTGTAAAGTACCAATGGTCTACCAACCCCTTTCTTGGTGCACCCTTTTAGGCATTTACTTATAGAGATTGAGACTCAATGGGTCCATGCAAGAGATAAAGTGTTAATAAGTATTAAAGATTAGAAATATTTTGTGTATATAGTTGGCTTACTTGACTTGTGTCCAAATTAGAGTCTTCATCGGTGTTTTTTATTTGTGGGTAGAACCTCCACTTTGTTGACTATAGTTTTTGTCTTATCATGTATTTGTCTAGTGAAACTTCTCTTATAAATTTTGTATAATAACTTTAGACAAAAAAGATTTTTGGAAGTGAGTGTGAGGCCTTGTATTTATAGGTTTCAAACTAACCCCAACCTAGATGTGATTATATTTAAGCTAACCTTAGATGTATAAATACAATAAATAATGTCCTTAATTATTCATTTAAGGAGGCATGGCTCAACATTTCTCATTTTCAACACATTTATGTTGATATTTTACAATTCTTGACTTTGAGGATGATGATGTCATCATGACCTCATTTCCATTTGATATTTATTGAATTTTTATTTTTTTAAATTATAAATTCACTAATTCAACATGGATTATTTACTAAATAGTTAATTTTATTTACTTGTTTAATTAATTCTACTTATGCTTTTGGTCATTTCAAGAATTGGATTAAGTGCCTTGTTTAATTGGTCAAAAATGTTAGTTTGTTAGGTCTCAAATTGAATGGGGATGAATATATGGGAGTTTATCATTTTATATAATTTAATACCCAAAATAGGTATGCTTTGACATAATTATTTTTACTTATGTCCAATGGGTGGAGGGATGTTTAGTGATTTCTAGGTTTAATTTGCATAGTTTGGTAGAAACTGGTCTGAAGTCTACTTAGACATAAAAGTGGCTGAAAAGGAGTGTCTCTAAATTTAACTAAAACTCCTCTATAACTAACACATCCATAAAAAAGGTCAAAATTCATTGAAAATCTTTCTTCCCCTCCATTTTTGACCTTTGTGACATTCATTTCTCCTAACATGGGGAGAGTGCAATTGATAATCTCTAAATAATTACTCATATCCAAACATGGTCATGGAGGTTTCATGGATTAAAGGATGTTTAAAAGTCTCTTTAAATTAAAATTAGATACATTCATGGATGAAAATGATAGTTTTCAAGCAAGGATCAAAGAGGAACAAGTTTTCATGAGGTTATAGTCCATGAAGGTTGCAGGTTTTTATAAAAAAAGTCACATGATTGAAGATTTTATGAGGTTTCATTCATAGAACCAAGATTTAAATCCTCCATAAAGCATCCAAGAGATATCTCAATCCCTCCTTTATGACTCTACATGTATAACAAGACATGAAAACCCTCAAATGTGGAGAATATTAAGGAATTGTAAGGTTTTATGAGGTCTTTTCAATAATTACAGAACCTAGTAGAATGGTTTCAAGAAAAAAATAGTTTTGAAAATGTCCCTTACATCATTATAAATATCTTGAAGGTCTTCAAGGAATAAAACCATGCTCCCAAGCTTCAAAATAAAGTAAAATTGACCTTAGATTTCCTTTGCAAACACCTATAAATAATTTTTAAGACATGTTAATTCTGATTAAGAGTTACATGGGGACTTACAACCATTGTAGGAGAAGGATATTGTCTCTAATCATACTTTACAAGTTTTTTTAAATATTAAAAAATGGAAAGGGCTATGAGTCATTGTTAAGAAGCCAAACCAAGCATATAGGGAATTCAATAGGAACACAATTTGAGGTTTGATCTCATCCCTCTTATTGCATGGAAAATAATGGCTCTTGGAAAGGGTTGGGGGCTCTTTGAAAGGGTTGGGAGATATATTTAGCATCATAATAAGATAAAGAGTCAAATAAATGGTCAAAATAAGATAGGTAGTCCTAAACCCTCTTAAATCCTACAAGCTCGAGATTTTACTTTTCCCATTTTAAAGCTTGTTTAATTGAAATAGATGATGGTTTGAGGTTTAGTGTGATTTTATATTCTAATAGAGGATCCATATGAAAAATTTAGACTTATTAGATCCATTCTTCAAGTTTTGATGAGGTTTTAAGCATTGAATGTGCTCACACAAGTCTTCAAGTTAAAAATAGGGTTTTAATGTATTTGGAAGTGTTTCCTTCATGATGAATAAACCTCAAACATGTCCAAAAAAACCCCTTTTCACCTGACACCCTCCAAATTATATTTTGATTTCAATTCTTGAGGACCATGCATAGGAGTTTGAAAGTGTTTCAAGCTTGAGAGACTTGTATAGGTCTGTAGATTGAAAAAGAAGTTTACAATGAGTTTTGGGATAATTCTCTCCTAATGAAGGGTATTAAAAAAAGTAAAATATCCCCATATTACTATCCATGTCTTCCAAGTATGGGTGTAGTATCATGGGATTCATTATCCAAGTTTCATTGAGGTTTTAAGTTTAGAGAGACCTACAGGCTTGCAGGTAAAGAGTGGAAGATTTTAATGACTCCTGATATGTTTTCCTCTTAGTGGAGGAATCACCAATAATCCCAAGACCTTATTTACATTTAATTAGTTTTGAAATAAAGTTGTAAATATATTGGTGATGGTTTATTAATGATGTAGGATTATATGCACAATCAAGGTTTTAAGAGGGTTTTTATAGAGTTTAAATCTTAAAGAAGACACACAAGCCTTTAAGCACAAGGTGTAAGGTTTTAAATATAGATTTAGGATTTCCTCTCTTGGTGAAAGGTTATAAATAAGGTTATTAACTTTCCCCTTAAATCTAAGGTCAACCAAGTATATATGTAGACCCATAAGAGTCTAGGTTGTAATGTTTTGAAGAGGTTTCAATCTCAAGGAGAAATTTGTAGGTCTACACTAAAGAAGAGGGGCTTTTAGTGAATTTAAAGATGTTTCCTATTGAGATAAATAACTAAAAACAAGACCAAATACCACTCCTATTACTCCTCATATCTCCCAAGTAATGTTAAAAATCTTAAGATCCTTTCTCAAAGTGTTGATGAGATTTTAATCTTGGGAAGATATGTACATGCTTGCAAATAAATAAAATGAGGTTGTCAATGCATTTTATTATGTTTCTCCTAAAAATGGAGTTTCAAATAGGAAATAGTCATGAAATTTGAAGCTTGAATAATCTCTTTCTTACACCAATACCATACAAAATAGGTTGAAATACAAGTAAAGGGAGTTTGAGATCATTGGCAAATCTATCCAAAAGGGAAAGATGACAATTCCAAGTTCAAGGATATACATTGTTTCTCAAGGTCTTTAGAGCTCTTTTCTTATCCTATGATAGTTTTTATATGTTTTTATATTTATTATAATTATACATGACCTCATGACAAGGTTATATCTAAACCTTAAGGCCCTTCTAATGGAGTTATAGATCTAGATTTTGAAAATGGTGTTATGATAGTCAAAATGAGAGTATTAATACACTATTGAGGATGGTTCAAGTGGTAAAGATAATTGTAAGAGTGGTATAGGTATGTTAGTAGCCATAAACAATCATCAATTCCCTAATAATAGTGCACAAAAGGTTATATATTCAAGAAATGTTGCTCTCAGGTTTGTGTTTAGGATTATTTTCTACTTAGGGTTTTAGGAACCAAGAAAAACTCATATATTTTGTTTTACCTAGTGAAATTTGATGAAATTAGAGGAGATATAAGTGATATTTTTTTAGGTTTGTGAGGTATTTTTAGGTTTATAGGGTGATTAAAAAAATATTGATGTGAGTTACAAGGTTTTTATACCCAAAAAACATAGTCAAAACCCTGCTAAATCTAAGATTTGGCCTATTTAAGAACTTAAAGGTGTAGGGGTGAAGTAATGAGTGAGTTATCAATATGATGAGATAAAAAACCCAAAGATTCATAATAAGGTATGTCATATTGTGAAAATATATAAATCAATGTCTAAAACAAGGAGGTTTTCTTGGTAGCATAAGATAGTACCATATAATGAAGTGATGCTAGAGGTCCTTAAGATAGAGGGAATCAAGAAACCTATCATAAAATAAGTGGAATGTTGAGGACCTCCCAAGAAGTGGAGAAGAGAATAAATGGTCTTGATAAACTACTAACATCATGATCTTAAGGTGGGAGAGCTAAAAACTATTTTGGAAAGGCAAATTTAACATAGAGTAGGGTTGTTCTTGAGAAGGCATGAAATTTCATTGTAAAAGGCTGATCAACAAGGTATTAATAGTTTAAGCATGGATAAGAGAGTCACATAATTACAAATTAGTCCTCAAGGCCTTTAAGGACTCTTAAATATTTAAGATCAATAACATAGGTTTGATAACTTATAGAGGGTCAAGATATCTTTAAAATCACTAGGATAAATGATTTGAGTTTGCAAGCCCAACTAGGAAAAGTGAAGAGGTTTAAATATCCCTTATTGAAGTTGAAGGATTGTTTGAAGGTAATATTGTAGAGATACTAGAATACTAATATGTTGACCTATTCTCCTTTAATTTGGCATATATTTTCCTTAGTTGTGTGCCTAAGAAAATAAGAGTTCCAAAAAGCTAGCACACTAACATATCATTTAATATAAGGTTCTTTCACACTTACCTAAAGCACACATATTAAGACTAGTTCCCATTGGTTTTATTGCATGAATGTGTATTCATCTAATTTCCTAATATAAGGCACTTGACCAAGAAATTTTTCCTAAACTCATGTTTAGTTTCATATCTAATTCTTAACTATTCATTCATCACTTAACTAACAAAATAAAAATAAGTTGGTGTAAACTAATAACAAATAATATTAAATCCATTATAACCATATACATATGGACACAAGTATTTTATCAGCATAATCTTACTTTCATTACATTCATAAGTTATGTCAAGATTACAATTATTACAAAATTAAAATGATTAACAACTCATATAAAATAACACTAGTAAAATAAGGTGGTATTTATACATGGTTTACCCCAACTATTCAGTTACAGAAGTAAATATAAACAAGATGACTCACCAATGATCTTTAACAAAAATTAATCATGGAAAGCCATTTACAATGAATTCTTAAGGACCTGAGCCTAACTACCCCTATATTCTCTCTCTATGCTAGATACTCATCATTAAGTGTCTATCTTCCAATGGGATGGTGTTGGATTCACACTTGAGTTATTATTTTCCAATGTTCATGTGAACTAATCCACAACTATCTCTACTTTCCATGTCTTCCCCAAGTCTTATACTAATATATGTGTCCTATGTTCTCAAGTTCTCTATGTATCTTGCTTCTTTGTTACACATGACATGCCTCTTTTATTCCATGGTCTTATATGCCATGTCTCTCCCATATTACTTATATTAAAAAAAGTACTTAGCCAAAATAGTCTTCAAAATTTAGGGCCTAACATAATACACAGTTAGGGCTCCTTAGACCTTCAAGTTGTAAGCCTATACTTCACATTGTAAGTTCTATGTCTCAAAATATTGTAGGTATAAATCAAGTTGCATGCATATGTAATGGTGAAATTTAGGACATGAACATAATAAAGGATATTATTGATAGGTCTACAAGTTCAGCTATAACTTATAACTCTTATTTGTAGGCCCTCATGGTAGTCAAGCCTAAAAATCAAGTTAAGGAAAAAGCTACAAGAGTTTTAAATAATTCTTGGAATGATGATTCAAGCTAGCAAGGAAATTCTTAAGCTTAGAAATGACCTCAACACCATGTTTAAATGTATATTAGATATTGTAAAATATCTTGAAGTGGTGAATAAGCTTGTTACAGGTTTGTATAGAAGATAAAAGGATAAAATGGAGATATCATACTTTAAAATACAGGTTTCAAGTTTTCAAACAGCCCTCATGAGGAATGATAAGACTACATCAAATATTTTACCTCTCTTAAATACCACCACATAAGTTTCAAGGTGATTTTTTAATTTGATTATGCTCACATGGATTGTAACACATGACCATAGGTGGGGTTAAGGGTCATTAAGGCCATGATGGAGATCTAAAGCATTAGAAAAATAATATCATAGACATGCAACTCTTCCATAAAATGATCATCAAGTAAATTCAACCATCAAGGATAAAAATGGCATAGAAAGTCTTCTTCCAAGTCAAAAATGTAATAGGCTTTGGCATATAGGTGTGAAAAGAGGGATGAGTGAAAAACTTTAATGTGGGAGTTTCTCAAGTGGAACAGACCTATAGAAGCATATTCACCATGATCAAGAACACCAAAGGATTGAAAATAACAAGGCCTTTTACTCCACTCCTATGCCCAAATTTCATTGAAGACCATCAACATGATAGGATAACATGTTGAAGAAGGCCTAATGGCCTCATTTTACTTGTTATCTCTCTTAAATAGGTTGAATTTATTATGTAATAATTATTTTTATGCATCTTAGTAGTGTTTATTCTTCTCTCTTGTCTTGTGTTTCTTATAAAAAGGGCTGGAAATGCCTTATTATGTATCCTTCCTTTTAGGTATGACAAGATTTTGATATTGTGGAGAGCTATAATACTATTTTAGGCCTTGATTAAACAATAAAAAACTGAATTTGCTTCTTTTTCCATGTTGTCTCACCATGTACTTTAGAATTTTGATTATATTATGTGGTTCTTAGTCTTATTTTCTTAGTTTTAGATAAATTTTAGATGTTCATTAGTCACTTTTATCTCATTTATAAGGAAATTAAAAATAATACAACCCTCATACAAGATGGCTCCTTCATTATACCTCTATTATAGCATGTATGTTAGAGTGTGTAGCTAAGATTAGTACTTTAGAGATTATTCTTGTGTTTTTATAATGAGTGGAGGAGATATTCAAACTTGGCGCATCACCTTATTTTTAGTTTTCATCTTCTATCTTCCCTCTTTTCATGACAAAAACATAGTTTTAGCTTAGAGTAGGCTTTGTTAGTGTAGGTTTAGAAGATGTAACCTAATATTAGATTAGATGTTTTATGGTTTGATAAGGACATATCCTTATCTAGATATTTAATCTTGCTATAGGTCACCCATAACCTATGAATATTTCCATTGTGTCACATGAAGTAGATCTCAGGACTTGGTAGGGTGCACTTCAAGCTAACAACATTAGTAATGCATTAAAACTAAAATTACTAGTTTAAAGGAAAATAAAAGTGTATACCATGGCGTGGAAAACACACCTTATATTTTCTTGAGATTCCCTTGGATATTTCACTTAAAAATTACGTAAAACCAAGAGTGTGCCATAAAGTAATCAACATAGTTAAAATTTGTATGTAAACAATAAAAAGGGTAGCATAAAAAAGAGCATTGATAGAATACACTTGTGTATGTGTCCTGTAGTAACGGTTCTAGACCACTGAAGACTAGATAGGTATATAAAGGTATCACAACCTCATCCATATTCTATCTAAGAATAAAAGTGAACTTACAAGTGGTCAACTAGGTTGTACTATGGTGGTGTTGTACTTAGGGTATGGATAGTTAAGAGGTGATATGCCCCTAACTTGGAATAAGAAGAGTGGTCCTTTAACCATTGAGAATATCATTTCATGACCATCACAACTTGAGTATAAAATATATGTATATAACTCATTATAGGATGATTGATATAACCAAAATCACCCAAAAACTTGGTAAGACTAGATGATTTAATTGATCTAATCTAACCAAAAAATTCCAACCACTATAGATGGGTAAGGCTCAATATAGTCCATAATATTTCAACCTAGGTATCAATGCCTAAAATTTCATGATATGGAAACAATCCATAATAATGTAGTAAGTTTGGAATATATATCAATGTCTAAGCAAAATAGATGGAATGAACCTTATTTATGCCCCCTATCATATCTAGTGTGTTAAAATAGTCTGTATAATTTGTGCCCTTTTGATTTAGCATAAGAAACAATGTTGTGTAACTTGAGTGTAATATAAATACCAATGTATATAAATTTATATTAAATATGTATTTGAATCTAACACTATGGAGGAGATTTGGTAAGTTTTTTTATATCACAATGATGGAGAGTATGTTTTCATAACATGCCACCACTATAATATATAGAATCTAAGAAGAGTTTATAAATATGGAGGATGTGTTTCTATAATTTGGATATACTACATACTAAAAAAGTGTGGAGAATATGTTTTTAGAACATGCCCCCACTAAATCTAGAGAATGTATAAAATCTAATCAATTGTGAATAACATGTTTGTAAACATGCCCTTACTAAGATTTCCCCCACTTTAGCATGATGGGATATAGTACTTTTTAGTCATCTCTTAGGAAAAGTAAAAGGTGATAGTTTAATTGATATATATATATCAAGTTGTATGTTGGAATTATTGGTAGTGGTAATTTGTAATACTATTTTGGTAATACCCATAATCTAGTACAATATCTCTATGTAGGATTTTTTTTTTTAAATTTTCAAATTTGGTATAATATGGAAGTGTCCATTGATCCTCAAGCACCTGAAGCACCTAAATGACAAAAATATTTCTAGTACAATATCTCTATGTCTATTGATCCACATAAAAACAAAAAATCTCTCTCAAAATATAAAAAAATTAAGAATTAAAATTTACTAGTAAATTGACAAATAAACCTACTTACTAACTCATCAAAATCTTGGCTAGGTAGGGATATTTGGAGTAAATTAAATGCCACTAGTTGAGAGGATGTACCACACAAAATTATTTTCTTCTAATCAGAGCTCAATTTTTTCAAAATTTCAAAGTTAAAATTGGCTACAATTTATATTCAAAGTATCTAATATGCATCTTATAAAAGAACTTCAAATACACATATCTTGAGCACCAATTATCTAAATTAAAAACCAAGAGTTTTCTTGGGATTTTGAGAAAGATTTTTGGTTTTTAAGTGGATCAAGAGAAACATGTATTGAGGTCTAGGAGACTTTTATTGGTATCATGGCACTAGTCTTCAAGATCAGATGCAAGAATCTGAAGTTACTATCTTACATTGATGGTGGTGTTTTATATTTGTGTCCTATGTCGATGCTAGTGTCTGACACAATAGTAATTCTTTATGGGTATTTACCTATAACCTTTATATTTTTTAAATAAAATGTTATTTTATGACATATATTCATTATTGTGTTTTTTTAGAAGGATATACATATTTGAGAGTTTTGGCATGGTAGATATTTTTCTACTCTAGCAAAGTTAGGTCTAGATGCGATCGACTGGGACATTATAGATTAGGTAGGGTTGGGTCATGTGGAATGATTAGGGTAGATTAAATATGATATCTACCTCTTTATATTCTTATTTGAGATGTGGAACCCTAATATAAGCACTTTTTGGCTCTCCATAGGGGAGATGACAGTCATATTGGAGGATGTGTATCATATTTTTTAGCTTCCTATTAGAGGTGAGAGAATATAGATTGTTGGAGATGGTCGTACTAGTTATATTTAGTTTTATCACATATAACTCAATACAAGTGTATTTTGATCCACATAAAAACCAAAAATCTTTATAAAAAAAAATAAGAATTAAAAGTTACTAGTAAATTGAAAAAAAAACCTACTTACCAACTCATCAAAATCTTGGCCAAGTAGGGCTATTTGGAGTATATGAAATCCTACTAGTCAAAGGGATATACCATATGAAATTATTTTATTCCCCATTGTGCTTCTCATATGTGAGAGGAATTTAGCCTTCCATCTTCACTATTTTAGAGCTATAATCCACCATTAGCATCTTGAGTTCCATATCAAGTTCTTTCACAAACATGCTTTTAGGCTCATACAAGAACTAATACTCTTCTTCTCTATGGTAGAAGTATATTGATACCATGAACTTAGTCATATATCTATTTAGTGATCCTTACCACCATTTACCTATGGCTCTAGTCTAGGCAGAGTCTAAGTTTTCAAGCCTCTTTAGGCACTCTTCCATCCACTTGAGATATTATCCATTGATTCAACTTTTATGGGTTGCATAAGCATCTATCTAGTAGTACACTTTCTCTAGTAGTTCAAAAAATAAGGCCTTTTATAGGGAATCATACAAGTGGTTCTAGACCCACTTCCTTAGGTTTTGTTCTCTACAAGTTAGATGCCTCAGTACAAATCTATCTTCCACTCGTTCTAGCTAGTGCTTGATATTCTTGATAAAAAGTTAGAGCATTGTCTTGGTGCATCATTATAGATAAAAATTCAATGTGTCCTAGAAATATAACCAAAATTTTGTAAAAAATTAGGATTCTCAGTCATGAGCCTAGTCACACACTCACCTAGATATCTAGGTCAGATTTAGGCTTGTTCCAAAATGGCACAGGCCCTGACTATTCCTATGACACTCAATATTTAGTACTCAAATATGTTGGCATCAATATACATAAGGTGCAAGCCTTATTTTCTCACCCAAAGTTTATCAGAGAAGGGACTGGGGTTTGTGTTTGACTAGATGTTTCATTGCACAAATTTATTCTTTAGGGGCTTAGGTTAGTGAAATGATGGTTGTGCATTCATGGGTGTAATATTTGGGTTTCATAGGTTCAAAGGTGTTTAGGTGCTTGAGGGATAACAGGGTATCTGGTTAAAGGAATTAGGCATAAACTTATGCTTAGGTGTGGGTATCACTTTGAGGCGTAGGGTATTAACCATACTTAAGGAATTTCCTATCATGGGTTTAAGGTTATTGCTAGCTACATGTCTACCATGAATGAGTCAAATTAGAACTTGTAAGAACTCAACCATACATTCGATAGAATAAAGCATATAATTAATGAACATTCAAATAGTGTAATTAATTAATGGAATTCAATAATAAATTCATTTATAGTCCATATAAATTTATCAAATTATCAACATAATCTTCTACCGGCCTAGAGAATCATAGGTGAGCTTGGGTGTTTCAAAGAGGAGCATAAAAAAATATCATAAATTAAGTCCTAATGTTAATGGCAACTATCCAACAATAATTCACTAGATATTTGCTAATATATTTTTCCTCTTTCTTTCCAAATTTTCTTGACCTCTTTTTATAGGGTTTTAAATCATCCTAAGATCATGGGGAATGGAGCACACCAATCACTAAGCTGGCATTGGAAGTACACATCCTACTAGCTCCACTACACTTTATCTTTATTAGCCCATTGTTATCTTGTGTGCCTATTTCCCAATGTCACCTGATTTAAAAGGACCCACTTATCTTTAATGGCCCATCATTTTCTTATGTGCCTACTTCTCGACATTGATTAGATTTGTTATCTTCCATCCATATGGAACCATTAGAAGACAAAACAACAATCATCCACCATGATTGCCTTGTGCTTAGGTATTTTTTGAGTTGGTGTAAATCCAATACTTAGCTCAAAAAGGGGCCCAAAAAATATATACTATGATCAAGATCAATATGTCAAATTATATGAAACATACAATATGAGATACCCATTGTGCCTTCCTTTACTTCTATGAATGATTTTAGTAAAACATAGATAAACTTTTACAACCAAGAACATCACCTTTGATAATGTTTTATAGCTAAATCATCCTACTCAGATCTACATATAAATTCCTATGGCCAATAAAATATATGTAATAAATATAAATTTAACTAGTACTACCATCTCTAATAGCTTATATTATCTCACCTCTAATAAGAAACCAAAAAATATGATACACATCCTCTAATATAACCATCATCTCCCTTGTGGGGAGCTAAAAAGTGCTTTTATTAGGGTTCCACCTCTCAGATAGGGATATAAATAGGTGGATATCATAGGGAATCTATCCTAATAATTCCACATGACCCAACCCTACCTAATCGATAATGTCCTAATTGACCACATCCAAACTTAACTTTACTAGAGTTAAAAATATCTACCATGCCAAAACTCTTGAATATGTATATACTTCTAAAAAAACACAATAATGAATAAATGTTATAAACTCACATTTTGTTTTAAAAATATAGAAGTTATAGGTAAATACCCAAAAAATAAAAATACTATAGTGTTAGAAACTAGCATCGACATAGGACACAAAAGTCAGACACCACCATCAACACAAGATAGTAACTTTAGATGCTTGCATATGAACTCGAACACTAGTGTCATGATACCAATACAATTCTCCTAGACATTGATGCAAGTGTTCATTGATCCACATAAAAACCAAAAATATTTCTCAAAATCTAAATGTAACTCTTGGTTTTGAATTTGGATAATTTGTGTTCAAGATATGTGCATTTGAAGTTCTTGTATAAGATGCATATTTGATACTTTGAATAGAAACTGTAATTGATTTTAACTTTGAAAGTTTGAAAAAACTGAGATTTGATTAGAATAAAATAATTTCATGTGGTATATCCCCTTGACAAGTGGGATTTAATGTACTCTAGATAGCCCTACATGGCTAGGATTTTGATGAGTTGGTCAATTTACTAGTAACTTTTAATTATTAAATTTTTTATATTTTGAGAATGATTTTTGGTTTTTATGTGGATCAATGGACACTTACATTAGGGTTTAGTAATTTTTTATATTTTTCTTGGATGAATCTAGTATAATATCTTTGTGTAGGAAACTTTTAGTTATTTTTCCTAATTTTTTCAAATTTTCAAATTTGGTCATCAAGCACCTAAATGCCTTTGAACCCATGAAACCCAAAGCTTGCACCTATGAATGGACAACCATAATTGTACTAACCTAATCCCTTTATGAATAAAGTTGCACCATGACACAACTAGCCCAACACAAACCCTGGTCCCTTATTTTTTATGCTTCAAGTGAGAACATAAGGCTTGCACCTTATGTATATTGATGCCAACAAAGTTGAGTGATAAATGTTGAGTACTATAGGAATAATCAAGGCCTGCAACCTTCTAGAACAAGTCTAAATCTAACTTGGATAGCTAGGTAAACATGTGACTAGGCCCATAACTAAGAAGCCTACTTTTTACAACATTTTAGTTCCATTTCCAAGACACGTTGATTTTTTTGTTGTAATGGTACACTAGGACAATGCTATAACTTTCCCTTAATAACATCAAGAACTAGCTATAATGAGTGGAAAATAGTTTTACATTGAGGCATCTAACTTTTAAAGAATATAACCCAAGGAAATGGGTCTAGAACCACTTTTATGATGCCCTATATAAGGTTTTATTTTATAAACTACTAGAGCAAGTGTACCATTGGTTAGATGCTTATGCAACCCATAAAAGCTAAAGCTATAGATAATACCTCAAGTGGATGGAAGAGTTAAAAGAGAGGATTGAGAACTTAGATGCCACCTAGACTTGAGTCATAGATAAGTGGTGGAAAGTGGTACTAAACAACTATATGCTTAAGTTCACGGTATCAATATACTCTTACCCTAAAGAAATAGAGTATTGGTTCTTATGTGAGCATAAGGTAACCCTCATACCCATAATTGGTATAGGAACTTTGATTCTAACTAGGCTATGGTTAATTATAAAAACTTGAAGGGAGCCTTCTTAAAGGAGTTAAATATACCTAAGTTTAAGAATCAGAGCATTATCACATTCAAGGAGATCAATCAAGGATAATCAAAGAACATGCACTTGTATGATACTAGATTCAAGATTCTCTTTTCCAAGATCCCTTACAACATTCACCCCTCTTAGCATTCACAATGGTTCATTATAGGACTATTAGTGCCTTTCAAAAGGGTGTTATCCATGAAAATATTCATAGAACCTCAAGAAGAGCTTAAATCCATGCTCAACGCTGAGGTAATTGGGAGTGTCGATACAGGCATTAGCCCTTTCATACAGGTGAAAATTACATCCATGGCTTCGTAACTATAGAATTCTATTGATATTTGATCATAATATGCTCAAATTGGGTTGTGGTATATTGGCTATGAGATGGAGGGTCATAATAGAAATAATTTCCCTCAAAGGAATGTACACACACTACTTCTCAATTATGAAGTTTGTCATGAGGTACATGATGTTTGCAATTTCCCCTTATTATAATGTACCAATTAGGTTAGCATTACCATATACTATAAGTTGTACAATGCCTACACTCACAACGTAGCTAATTGCTGAGTAATTGATGAAATGCACTAGAACATGGAGAGAGTTCTATGATAGATAAATATAATAGCTGGAGGGTAGGGAAATGAAGGAAATGAGGGTTTTGACCAGCATAATGTTAGATATGAGAACCAAAGAGGTGTTAGAGGGTGAGGTGGAGGATGTGGTGAAGGAAGATTCCCATCATAATCATGTTATAAGTGTGGGTCAATCAAGCACTATCAGTATGACTGCATAATACATCCAACATGTAGGTACTATTAGTGATTACATATGAACAAAGAGTGCCTTTACCTATATAAAAATATAATTCAAGGCAAAATGGGCATTGATAAGGGTGCAAGAATAATCAGTCGTGAGCCTAAAGATATAAAATGGGATCCAAAGGCATAACCAACATGCATAGAGCCAATCAAGGTGCAATAAACCACATGGAGTGGGTTCACCACTCAAATAACAACTATTCCAACATAATAGATATAGCTAGAATATGGTGAACCAAGCTACACTGAGCGCATTGCATGGCCTAAGACAAAAGTTACATTGTATCCTAACCTAGTGTATCAAAAATACATTATGTAACAAGCCATGAGTGTAATACAAAATTTATAAGGAGAAATCCAACTAACTAAAGGTTTGGAAGCATAGGATACTACCTCATGTAGAAAGATAAATATCTAAGAGGTTGTATTATAGGAACTGATAGAGATCTTGTGCCTCTTACAGATGGATGGGATGCTTCTCCTACTAAAAAAATTTCTTTTAGAGCATATAAGGAGAAAGTTGAGTGAAGTTACTGAGCCCCATACAATTGAATTTTTTACACTACATATGGAGTGGGTACATAAAGTAAGGCATACTAAAAACATAGAGTATGAACAATAGCTACTATAAAATGCCACCATCGATAGATGGCCCATCTATGAGGTGTTGATTGATACCAAATAAGAAGTCAATATCCTAACCAAGAATTCATGGGAAAAGATGGGCATGCCAGCATTGAAACCTTCTCTCTATGTACTTTTCATGGCCAATAATACCCAAGTGTAACTGATTGAAATTATGTAGAGCATCATTGTAGATATTATGGTTACCAAATTCCACATTGACTTTGAGGTTATTGAGTTAGTTGAACATGATAACTACCCAACACTTCTAAGAAGGCCTTGGTACTACTCCAAAAATGTAGATATGTACTTCAATAAGTGATATATTACCTTTGAAAATGGAAAGGAAAGGGTAATGACTCCCTTATCAAACAAATAGGAACCCATTATATAGAGATCATTAATTTGGAGGATAAGATTAATCATATATATAACATCATATCATAAGGCATTGAGAACATCCACCTTTATAATCAAGTATTACTCTCTTGGGAGGATGGGCAGTTAGCATCAGACATCACTAACATTACTTGTGATTAATGGTTTAAAGAGGAATATGAGGTCACTGGTCATAGATGTTGCTTGGTGCATGCAAAGGCACAAAAGCTTATGAAGACTGGTTGGGTCTAGATTGATCATGCTATGAAATGATGGGTCCCACTTTAGGAGAAGAAAGGAAAAAGGGTACTGTATTTGAGCAAAGGCAAGCTTGGAGTGCTCCCAAAATTTGAAGTGAGAAACCCAGTGGAAATATATGTCAATAACCTCTAAACATGCATCCTAAAAGAGATAGATAGAATGGGAAAACTTATATACACATTTAGCATCACTAACATGCATTGGTGGGAAGTAAAAAGGTCTTACTAACTTGATTAGAGGTAAATGCAACCATGTGTACTAGGTTTGGGAAGAGTAATGAGAACTTGGATATCTTAGCATATTCTATTGACTCTGATCCCATGGCACATGCGCACATATGTGAGGAGACATGGACTGACTATGGTGTGACTACCCTAAATAACTTATGGGTGCACACCTTTTATACAACTCTAATGGCATGGGAATGAGCATGGTACATATTCAATGAGACATGTCAAGAGATAACCAATTGGGAAGCCCTTAAGGATAAGTTTGTGCACACCTCCTTTTCCTCATAAAACTTGGAGTTGGTCAAGCCACTACAAGTAATTTATAGGGTAGTGTTTGAGGAAACTACAATCCTTGAAGAGTGATTGAAAGACATGTTTAAGGAAAAAGGGTTAACAATCTTGACTTTCTTTGAAGAATATATTCTCAATAATGACTGAAGTGAAGAAGATGATGAGACTTGGAAGGAACATTGCTAGAAGGCATTGACCACTAGAAGAAAGATCATGCACCAAGTAGATGATAACACTCTTAGAAAAGAAGACCCCACTCATCTTCTTGTATAGATAATAGAAGGAACTCAAAAAGTTGAGGTCTCATAGTAAGAGAAGAATGAGACATACTACGCACCTCTAAAGACCATCAAAGTGTACATCAGTGTAGAAGGAGAGACAAAAATGGCCACTCTAGGTGCCTTTTAGTCTGACACAGAGTTGGCATACATTAAAGAACTCTTAAAGGAGTTCCAAGACTTGTTCTCTAAGACTTATCAAGATATGAAGGGCATGCACCCATGCCTTGGGAAGATGAGCATAAAGCTAATCAATAGTGCAAGACTGATTAACAAATTCCCCTATAATATGAATCCCAACCTCCGCACCAAAGCCAAAATAGAGATCAATGTACTGATGGTTATAAGAGTCATTTACCCTATAAAAGAGTCTGAGTGGCTAAGCCTAATAATAATAAGCATCAATAAATATGGGTGAATTAATATTTGCATCATTTATAGAATATTTAACACTTCTTATGTCAATGAACCCTTCCCAAATCCATTCACTGACAAAGTCCTAGAAGGCATTGTAGGATATGATATCTAGACCTTCACTGATGGATTCTCTTTCTACCACCAAGTCTAGATTGAGGAGGAGGACAAGCCCAAAACAACCTTTATGATTGAATGGGGTTATTTTACCTTCAACATGATGCCCTTTGGACTCAAGAATGTGTTAATTGTGTTCTCTAAAGTGGTGATCACCATGTTTAAATATTTCATCCATAGGTTACTCCAGGTTTATCTAGGTGATTGGATGGTATATGGCCTCTTCAAGGAACATTATGAAAAACTATGCCTAATGTCTGAGAGGTGTAGGTAGCTTTAGATATCCCTGAACATGGAAAAGTGTATCTTCATAACACCATTTGGAATCCTTCTCGAGCACATCATCTGTAAGTATGGTTTGATCATCGATCCAAAAAATATCACCATCATTATTCAACTCTAGACTCCTTCCACACAAAAAGATGCTCATGCCTTTCTTGGCCACTATGGGTATTACAAAAAAATTATAAGGAGTTATGCAAATATTTTGGTGCCATTCGAAGATATTTTGTACAAGGATGGACCATTATATTGGGGTGAAGTGCAAGAGGATGCCTTCAAGATGTTAAAGTTCAGATTAACTATCATGCTTATTCTATATTTCCCCAAATACACAACACATTTGCATGCCCATGTCAATGATTTTGGCTCTATGATTGGTGCCATATTGATGTAACCTAATGAAGGTAAGATTGATCATCCCATATCTTTTTCTACTAGAAATTTAACTTTAGTAGAGTAGAATCACATGACAATGGAGCATGAGGTGTTCACCATGGTTTATGCCTTACAAAAATTTAGACAATATTTGTTACCAACCCTATTCAAAATTTTCACTAATAATAAAGTGCTTAAGCAACTCATAAACAAGGATGTTTTATATAGGTGCATATGTAGATGGATAGTTCTATTCTAAGATTTCCAATTCTTAGTTGTTATTAATCCTAAGAAGCATAACTTAAGGCCAAATCATTTATCTTGCATCAATTCTAGTGATGTAGTGGTGCATATTGAGGATGACATGTCAGAAGCATAATAATATAGAGTATAACATTCCCTTGAGGATTTGGCTAAGATCACCACCTTTATAATATTTAGAGTTGTGCCTTAGATTATGATAAATAAGGAGAAGAAATAGCTAGTAGTTTATATTGCCCCCTTTCATCTCATTAGCAGAGAACCATATAAATTAAATAGAGATGAAGTGTTGTATTGATGTGTCATGGAATAAAAAAAGGACTCCATCCTTCATGAGGCATACAAGTTAATATTATGAGGCCATTATGTAGGAGATGTAATGGCACAAAAATTAATGCAATCAAACTTGTGGTGGCCAAGCCTATTCCAAGATGCAAATAATTATGCCAAGGCATGTGATATATACTAGCACACAAAGAAGCCTAACCATTAGGATTATATGCCCCTCATTCTAATTCTTTACCATGTGACATTCAATAAATGGGCCACTAATTTTGTTTGGCTGATAACCCCCATAACATGACACATATTTGTAGGGTATATTCTAGTGGCTATGAGTTATTTCACCAAGTGGACTGAGGCCATGTTGACAAAAGAATACATAGATACCACATCTATGCACTTCATCTTGGAAAACATAATAAGCCAATATGAGTTCCTACTAATTCTTATTTGAGATAGGGGCACTCACTTTATCAATGAAATAGTGCACATCTTATTGACTGAGTATATGGTGGTGTACCATAAAATGACCCCTTATCATCCATAAGAAAATGGCACAACTAAGGCATTCAACAAGATATTAGGGACATGCCTCACAAATATATGTGATTTTGGTCATAAGGATTGGGATGATGTAGTGTTGGTAGTGTTATAGGCATATCACACAAATTATAAGCACCTAAACAAGGCTACACCATTTCAACTAATTTTTAGTGCTGAGGTGATCTTGTTGATAAAATTATTGGTACCATCATTATATATCACATGCATTAGTTATTTAGATGACCAAGAATCACCAAATGCAAGGTTAGATGAATTAGAGTGATTAGATGAGATGTGTGCCCAACCCAAGTGTAGCTAATAGATAGAAAAGGTGCACCAAAAGATTTGGCATGACAAGCATATAAATAATAAAGTGCTAGTAGAAGGAGCATTCATTTTGTTCTATAAATCCAAGTATTTCAAACACCTAATAAAACTAAAGATAAGGTGGATGGGCCCCTATATCATCCACCACATATTGGAGATAGGTACATACAAGTTGTACATGTTGACTGGTGAAATTTTCCCTAGGCATTTCAAAGGAAACAAGTTAAAACCATATCGGTAATATGATGGTGCTTGTACCATGAGAACAATGACTTCTTGGTCACTAGATAGTTTGAGTTGAGATGACCAAAAGAACATTTGGTGCAAGATAAATAGTTCCTTATTGTTTTGTTTTGTTATATGGGTAGTATCATAAAGAGTGAATAAGTGGTGCTTTATATCTCATCAAGAAAATCTACTGACACTTCATTCATAATTCCAATCAGGTGAGTTAGGCACTTGTGCTTCCTAAGTGCCTAAGGCTAGAGACCTACGTTTTTGGTTGAAGTGAGGTTTGCCAACATTAGACAAAGAAATCACACTAGACAACCATGCACCAGATCGCAGATACAGGGCACTTTCAAGCCCTAGGTAGACATTCATCTAGCCTTTCACATATAATTCCAACTAGGTGAGTTGATCCCTTGCACTATTTAAAGAGCTTGAGGCTAGACATATAAGTGGTGAGCATGTGAAACTCACTAAACTCAAGAAGAAGATGAAAAATATCCATGTGCACAAGAGAGATTATAGGTCCTTTAAAGGCCCAAAGAATAACTACTCTGGAACTTTTATGCATCATTTCAGTTAAGTAAGTTGAACCCATTTTATTTATAAGCACCTAAGGTTAGACACTTAAGTTTTGGGGTGTAAGGAGGTTACCTGAATTATAAGAAATATGATCCAAGTGAAGATGCACAACCTGATCATGCACAAGAAAGAAAGTGAAGATGCATAATATGATCATGTACAAGAAAACTAGAAGAGGAAAATTAAACATTGGAGGGCCAACACAAGGGATTTGTATGGGGTAAGATAGGCCAAAGCAAGGCAAAGTGCAAGAAATTGACCAAGATAAATAAGTGCACTTGAAATAGAAACACATTAAGAAGAGAATATGGAACTGAGGATGTTTAATCTTGCACATGTGAGGTGCTACACCTGGGTTACCATATTTAAGTTGAAGGTTTCACCAAGAAAACCAAGCACAAAAAGAGAATCATCAAAAATATTTGGTATCTACCTAGATTTGAGTGAGAAGTGACCATTTGAACCACAAGTCACTTTACCAAAATAATTTTAAAAGTATTAAATGAGGTGATGGTAGAGGCACAAAAATCCCACATTAAAATTAGTTGGTGGTAGAGGATTTTCTCACACCAACATCCACCCCCTTCAAGAAGTAACCAAAAATTGATGAACCCCCCCATCAGGATTAGTGATGAATGATCCAAAAACCTAGGTAAACTCTATGCTATTAAATTTTATAAATGGCTCCTTATAAGCAATTTTTGAAATTCCAAATAAAACTCCAACAAATCAACTAAAAATGCTAATGCAAAAATCACAAACACACTATGCAAAGAAGTTCATTATGGAGTTCAATAAATTGCATGTCTTTGGGTTCTTTCAAATCATTCCACTAAAAAAAGATTACAAGTACATCAGTTTAACTCTAAAAATCATTAATGTAAATATAAAAACTATAATAATATGCTCTCAAATTTTCAAAGGACTGTAAAAATATTAGAAAACTATCTTCCACTTTTTTAAAGCATGTGCATGGTCATCTCTCTCAGTTCTCCATCAAAAGCATCTAAAAATGGCTTAAAAAATGATGGCAAAAAACCTCCAAATGAGAAATGAATTATATGAGTCTTATAAGTGGCACTGAATTCTAAACAAATCTTTAGAAGACTCTAAAATCTGAAAATGCTCTTAAGCTTGTCTAATTGGCCATTTTTCTACAAATTGTTCTATGTGCAATAAAAACACCACCAAATTTTTAATGAATAATAAAATAAATATCATGCCTTTATATACATGTTTTGACCCTAGGTGCTATTGGTAAGGGTGCTTATCCTTTTGCTTCATGTCATAGGGTTGAATCCCTTATCTTTCGCATCAAAACATGCCAATCTCCATTTTAAATAACAACTCTTCCATTTGGTTTTAATTGTCCACCTTTGGAAAAATGATAAAAGGCTGTAAATAGAAAATGATGGTTGGGGGTTCGATCCTTCCCAATCATTTTTTACATATCATGGATATTTATGTGATTTAAATCCCAAATTTGTGGGGTTGAAGATAATACAAATATTTTTATAGACTTCGGTTGCTAATATGGATGTGCATTTGTTTGTGGGATGACACTCATCCTCATTTTCCATGAATTTATCTTTATCTTTTTAAAAGACAACTTTACCATGGCTTACCACATGGAATTATATGAAATGGGTGGTTTAGTTTATAAATAAAATAAATAATTACTTTATGTTTCTCCACATTTTCTTCATTCCACATTGGTGTCATATGGAGGCTTGTACTTGATATGCCACATTACCATATTTCCAAGTAACTTATTTCCACATCATCATTTTTATCATATTTGACTACAATTTTGACTAGCCATAACTTGCACATATGAACTACATTTTTCAAACCAAAAAATCTGCCAAAAATCTATCAACAAGCTCTACCCCATGGAACTAGTTTAAAAACATTCCAAGACCATCAATTTTTCTAGTTTGACCTATTTTGACTACTTGTTGACCCAAAATTTAACCATCTTCACCAGGAGCATATGAGCTCTATTTCCTGAGTTTGCATACCATCAAAAAGCTCTCAATGATCCCCATGAAATAGTGCAAGTTCAGGGAGGATTAGGTACATTCAAAAGAGTCCTCTACATCAAACCTCCCCATGAAGAGGCTTTTGGTCTCCAAAAGTCCAAATACTTCCTACATCTGCTAAATCATTTTCTATATCAACATATAGAAACTTGCAAGAAGTCAACTATCAAACTACAATTGTAACTTGTATATATGATGAGTAAAAAAACATTTGTATTTTACCAAAATGACCTTTTTATCCAAAATAGTCATAATATTTGGTGAATTCTCTCAACCCCTATACTGCATGAAGGTTAAGGTATTCTCCTTGTTATCACACAAGGGAAATCACATTATGTTGCATACACCTATAGGATTTACAAATAACTACACATACTACATTAAAAATTTTGCCCACTTATGGGTCTTAGATAGTATTGATAGAAACATGAGAGTAGAAGTTTGAAATATAAAAAATACCCATAATATAGTGGGATTTAGACGTATATGCATAGTATGAAAACATATAGTATATTTGTCTAACCTAAGGTGACTAATGCATAATATATATTACTTGAGGATAATCAAGGGAACTAAAAATAACAACTAATATGTCCCTTGAATCTTTCCCTGTATCTATTAAACTCCAATGTCAACTTGGAGATTTTATGTAATAAGAGCTTCTTTACAACTTATAGTTATGCAAGTAACTTGTAAGCAAATATAATTTAAAAGTGATAATAAACCAAGTATTTTAAACCTATCTCATGGTTTCATTCTCCATATAAATTCTCCCTAATTTGTACTTCCACAACTCATACAAATGAATTAGTTTCCAAAATCAAATCACATTGGAAAATTGAAATAAGACAGAAAATATAAACCCTTCCAAACACAACTTTTACCAAAAATTCCTTCCCTAGATCCAATAGTTAGGAGTTCTCTGAGAATAATGTGTTAAAGAGAAGAAAATCATACTAATAAACTATAGTTATTCTTAGTAAAACTATTCAAAATGAACCATATAATCCATAAGGGTAGTTCCCTCTTGATGGTTTCAGTCAACAAAATAGTAAATGGTTTCATCTTTTATAAAACTCCATAAAAATAAGAGTTAGATGATCCATGTTATATTTTCAAATTAATTTAAAAACAAGTCCACATAAAGGTATATTTTATATCCAAAGTAACCCACACAATAATTATCTTGATGTCAAATATTCAAACCAAAACTTGTGATACATAATTATACTGAATATAACTCATACCTCTTTGAGAACTGTGGAATACACCTATTGAGTATAAGCTAACAAATATTAGTGTCTTAAATAGATTCCTATTTACATCCTAAAACTCTTAACAAAGTAGTGAACATACCAATCTGTAACCAGTTAAAAAATCAAAACTCAAAGTGTAAAACTTGTCCAATACTGAACAATGCCTTTGTCATTTCCATATCTTACCATGGAACTGATATTTTCACTTGTTCCTATTATAAAAGACATAGGCATCCATAATATAATTAATAATCCAAAATATAAAAGTTACACAATTGGTTATCAAAGACCAAAATATTATTCCAAAACCAACATGAAATCAATCATAACCACACCTTGATTTTCCCTTTGAAGTGACCATATGCTATAAATGATCAGTATAAAATAGACTACCAAATGCCAATAATAGATAGTGTCCACTGACTTTCCTGCATGACTATCATAACCCAAATAGTGATGTTGCAAAAACACTCCCAAAAAATCACTAGGTGTAACTTGCAAACCAATAGACATGTTGGTCATGCCTTATACAACCTACATATATTGTTTTCCAATCAAAAATGAATCTGCCTACCATACACATGAGAAGATGATCTGAGTATGATAACCTATCACGCAAATATTCCCTATAGGTGAATTCATACAATAAAACAAAGTTCCCTCTTTAATGGGTATTAAAATGCATGTATATCCAAATTATAAATAGTGCCCATATGGGTCTTTTGACTAACGCATAACGAAATAGTAGATGCATATCAAAACATTGCCTACATGGGTCTTATTTATACATTCTACCTAAAACATTATTATTCTAATTTTATTAAAAATGTGAGCATACAATAGAGGAAAAAATAAAAATGCTCAAATTCCTTTTTCAATAAGCTAACATATAATTATGCCAAACTTTTATTACCACCTAAGACTCCTTACTAGTAATTGAATCTTTAGTGTAGGCCTGGCTCCCTCAATGGTTAACCTACAAATCAATGGATTATTCTTCATGTAACTCATTCTCTACATTAGGTTCAAGATGATCTCTTGGTGTATACAAGTTTAAAGTTTTTCTGAAATAGCTATGACAAAGTCAAGTAACAACCCTATCTCAAACTAAACTATCTAACCATGATCTAGATAAAGTGCTATGATGTCTCCATCATCCATCATAAATGCCTACCAAGTGGTGAGATAGAATTTTCTCAAGACAACCTCATCCATTTTTAAAATAATGACATAGAGGGTAACTATGTCTGAGAATCATCTCCCAACCATAAATTTCAAGGTATAAAAGCATGTTACCATACCTTGGATAGTGCCATCGTACATATCAACTATCTTGCCATGAGGTAGTGGTGAAGTTGGAAAGCTAAGTCGATGTAAAAAATTAGTTGTCACATATCTCACATTGATCTCCCAATCAAATATGATTCTAATGAGCCATCCCTCTGATAATACTAGGACATGTTATTTGGAAGCTCTCATAAAGTGTAATACAATGTTCAGGGTTCCAAATGGTATTATCTATTCAACTAGGGACTCTAAATGCTGACTAGTACTAGAAATGATAGGAGCATTTCCTCTATCTACATTTCTCTATAGTACATGATCAAAATGTCACACTCTATAATATTGTGCTACATATCCACATCATGAGTAGTAACTACAAATAGGTGTGATTGGAACACTAGGATCCTCTTGATGGTATTTCTTCCATCTAAACTCTTCTACCCACTGAGTGGAGCTGAGTCTAATCTCCTCTAGAGATTAATAATCCTTCAGTATTGTGAATACTAATGTGTGCTCACATTCACCACAATCATGTTCAACTCAACCATCCATTGTGCCTACTCTCATCAGTGTGAGACAGCCATATGTATCACTATGCCCAATAATAATAGCATCATGGGAAACTAAATCCACTGATACAAATATATTACTTCAAGCTAGTCCTAAATACCTATGCTTTCATGTCAATACACAAATAGAAGCTCACTAACACAATACAAAAAAACTATTAGCAACTGGCAAGGATAGCTCAAATACCAAAAATGATTTAAAAATTGGGTTAAGTCCCTGCTATGAAATGTTATAAATGGATCCTTATAAGAATTTTTTTTAAATTATGAATAAAACTCAAAGAAATAAAATGGAAATACTAATGAAAAATCATAAGCACACTATGAAAATAAGTTGATTATTGAGTTTGGCAAATTTCCTACATCTCTAGGTTCTTTCAAACCATTTCACTAATCAAAAGATTGCAAGTACATCAATTAAATATTTAAATCATTAATGGAAATGTAAAACCTTTAATAATATGCTCTCATATTTTTTAAGGACTTTTAAAAAGATCAACAAACTATCATCCACCTTCTTGAATCACATGCATGGTCGTCTCTCTCAGTTCTTCATCAGAAGTGTTTTAAATAGTTTCCAAAATGATGGTAAATGAACTTCAAATGAGAAATGAATTATACCCTTATAAACATCTATGAGTTATAAACAAATAATTGGAAGACTCTAAGATCTGAAAATGTTCCTAAGTTGGCCTAATGGCCATTTTCTACAAACTAGTCTATGTGCAATAAAAACATAGCCAAATTTCCAATGAATAATAAAACAAAGTTCATGCCTTTATATACATGTTTCCACCCTGGGTGTATTGGTAAGGATGTTTATCCTTTTTCCATAGGTCATGGGGTTGAATCCCTTGTCTTTGGTACTAAATCACGCCAATCTCCATTTTAAATAGCAATTCTTCCATTTGGTTTTAATCATCCACCTTTGGTGTAATGGTAAAAGGCTATAAATAGAAAAGGATGATTGGGGGTTCAATCCTCCCCAACTAGTTTTTGCCTAGTGTGGATAATTAGGTGATTTAAATCCCACATTCATGGGGTTGAAGATAATACAAAGATTTTTATAGCCTTTGGTGGCTAATATGGATTTTCTTTTTTTTGTGGGATGACACTCATACCCATTTCCATGCATTTATCTTTGTCTTTTAAAAAGATAACTTTCCCATGGCATACCACATGGAATTATATAAAATGGGTGGTTTATTTTTTAAATAAAATAAAGAATTACTTAAAGTTTGGCCACATTTTCCTCATTCCACATTTGTGACATGTGGAGGCTTGTACTTATTGTGCCATGTTACCATATTGCCATGTCACTTTATTGTCACATCATCATTTTTATTAGATTTGACCACAATTTTGACTGGTCATAACTTACACATACAAACTCCATTTTTCAAACCAATTTTTTTTTATAAAATATCTTAATGAGATCTACCCCATGGAACTAGTTTATAAATGTTCTACTACCATTAATTTTTCTAGTTTGACCATATTTGATGACTTATTGACCTAAACTTTGACCAGCTGCATCAGGAGCATACAATCTCTATTTTTTGAGTTTTACATACCATTGAAAAGCTCTCACTGAGACTTATACAATGGTTCAAGTTAAATAAGGATTAGGGACATTCAAAAAATTCCTCTACATCAATTAATGATTGTTAATGCTAAATGAAAAGAAGTCTCCCAAGAAAAGTAAAGGAGAGACACATGAGGAAATAGAGGGGTGCATCAAGTTTAAAATCACCTTAGGTGATGAAGCCTATCCATCATTCCCTAAAAAAACCATGTGAAGTTCATGCCAAATAATTTTCTTATATTAAAGGATAATAAAAATAAGTTAATTTTTTTATCTGTGATGCCCACCATCACCCTGTCAGACATAGAGACATATAAGAGATGGAGAAGGAGGTAGAGTTGGGGAAGGGCATGCATATTATGCCCAAACAAGATGACTCATCATATAGTGAGGAAACTCTAGTACCACCCCAAAGTGAAGAGGTGAGGAAATAACAAGCATGGGGTAAGTTTGGACTTAGTGACACAAATATTCAAAAGGCATAGGAGCTGCAGAAGAGAAAAAAAGAAATGAGAAAGGCTAGTAAGATGAAGATAGAGACCAGTATGGTAGAAATACATGAGGTTCTCCAAGGTGGTACTATTATCATGATTAGAGAAGTATGACCATCAAACACACCAATAAATAACCCACAATGTAGCCTCCATAAGATAAAAAATATTTTTGGTATAATTGGATGAAAATGGGCCTTGATCAGGATCATATTGAAGCAGTGATGGAATTGTATTTCAAAAGGGAGGCCATGAAGGCTAAGGGCATGACCCAATTAAAAATAGATAAAGTGGGGGCCAAGGAGGAAATAACCACTATAATCATAAATAAAAGTAAGGAAGAAATAAAGAAGTCATAAGAGGAGAAGGCTAAAAAATTGAGAGAAGATAAGAGGGTTATCACAAGCATGGAACCCATAAAAGATAAATTAGTAGTGGTGTCTAATGCCCACACTAGCATGGTAGAGGAAGCTATAAAATAGGTGTACCTTAGTATTGAAGGGGTTCCTAGAGATAAATAAGGTAATTTTTGTGCCTTAAACGAATAAATGGAGAATATAAGGAAAAAGTAGGTTGGTACCAAGAAGGAACCTACATAGTTTCACACCAAGGAGCCACAAGAAGAAGCAAACAAAGGGGAAAAGTTCAAAGAATAAGAACCCATACATGAAAGAGAATAAGAAGGTACCAAATAAGAAATTAGATCCAATAAAGAGGAGTAAGAATAGATGAAATTATCTATTGAAAAAGAGGAATTTGAGCCAAGCTACCAGGAAAAGGCACAAAGCGGGTACACCCAAGAAAAAGAATTTTACATGTTGGAATGCATGCCCCCCAAGATAATAAAACATTGATGTACCATAAATTGTAATTTACACTTGATTTATACATGGATGAGCCTCACTTTAAGGTGCCAATAAAATAAATCCAAATCACTAAAAAAATAGAGGGGTATGACTACCAACTTATCAACCCTTAGGATATGAATCCATTAAGGTTGGCTAATTCTGTCCTTAAATTGGCCTTTGAGGTAGTGTGAAAGAGAATTGTTAATGACATTTTCAGCACAAAATGGAAGGGTATATTACTTAAGGTAGAGGAATAACTTAGAATCATAAAGCTTAAGCTCTAATAATTGACTAAGCACATGGAAAAATTAGAGCCATCCCTTTTGGATGGTATTGACACTTCTAAACTTTTAGAGGTGGATAAAGTATGTGAATTAGTAGAATATATGTTCTTGTGGATAAATTCAATGATGGAAGAGGAAGAATACCCTTGTAAATCCATCAAAAAAGAGCTCAATAAGAAGCTCAATGAGGTAGAGGACTTCTTTGCAAGGATAGAATAACACATAGATGATGTTGATATTATCCTTTGTAACTTCTCCACCTAGGAATTAGTCATCTATGTGCACCTCCAAAATGTGAAAGGGAAGAAGGATGCATTGATGAAGTAAGAATTCACTATCAACAAGGCTGAGTGCATGTAGATTATGGCATAGGTTAATAATTTGAGTACCTAGATAAAGACCTAAGAGCAAGACCTAAAATAACTCTTCCAGACATTTTAGACAAAGGTGAGAGAGTAAGGAGCCATCCTATATGGTGGGGTCAAAAAGGTAAAAGAAATGCTAGAGGCCTTCTAAAAAGAACTAGATAATACTAATGTGCTTATGCTTGATAATGCCTCTATGAAGATTGATAGTGCTATTGAATAAAGCAAGCTCGTATTCTAGGGCTTTAAATACTTTAAGTTAGAACTATAGTAGAGTGTGCTCAAATTTTGTGTAGCTAAAGCACTGAAAGGATAGTCTAAGGGAAAGTTAACATTTTTTATGGGTAATGTTGGGCCCCTATTTAAGATAAGTAGTGGATCCAAACCAACTCAATAAATACCTAAGCATAAGGCAATCATGGTAGATTATTATTGTTTATTCTTCTAGAGGTGTTAGTTAGCTAGTGGTTAATAACTCTAATTAGAATAGGCAAGCAGGTGCATGGGATAGTGATAGGATATTAAATATAAATAACTCTTTTTGAATCAAGAAGCATCTGTAAGTGATCACATGGGATAGTGACAAGCCATTAAACATAAAGTGTAGTGGAGGCAGTAGGATGTGTACCTCCAAAGCTACCTCAGTGATCAGTGTGCTCTATTCCCCATGATCTTAAGATGCTATGAAGCCTTATAAAATGAGACTGAGTTTAGTTGGAAAGAAAGAGGTGAACTAGAGTATTGAATCTCTAGTGAATTACTATTGGATAATTGTCATTATCATTAGTACTTAAGTTGGGATGATTTTTGATGCTCCCCTTTATAACACCCAAGATTTCTTGTGAGCCTCTGAGCCTATATAAGCTTATGTTGATCATTTTTTCAATTTATATGGATTATACATACATTGATTGTTGAACTCCATTAATGAAGAACACTATTTGAATGCTCATTGATTGTATGATTTATTCTATCAAATGTATGGTTGTGCTCCTAAAAGTTTTAACTTGACTCATTTATGGTGGACTTATAACTAGTAATAACCTTGTGCCCATGATAGGAAATGCATTAAGTATGGTTAAGACCCTAAGCCCCAAAGTGATACCTATGCCCAAGTGCAAGTATATGCCAAAGTCCCTTAACTAGATACCCAATTGGATCTCAAGAACCTGAATGCCTTTGAACACATGAAACCCAAATATTGTACCCATGAATACACAAACATCATTGAACTAACCGAAGCCCTTGAAGAATAGACTTGTGCCATGACACAACTAGCCCAACATAGAACTCGATCCCTTATCTACTATGCTTCAGGTGAAAATATAAGGCTTGCACCTTATGTATATTGATATTAGTATTGTTAAGTGTTAAATTTTGAGTGCCATAAGAATAGTCAAGGCATTCACCCTTCTAGAACAAGCCTAATTCTGACTTAGATATCTAGGTAAGCACATGACTAGGTTTATAACTAAGAAGCCTACTTTTTTACAATAATATTATTAGGGTTACACTATATTGGCCCACTTATATATGGATATTTACAATTTTGCATTAGAGAGCCATGGTGGAGGCATTGAAGGAGGGACTCTCTTATATGTTTGGGCATATGAGTACATTGTAGTGGTATAACTAATTGGGGGATCCATATCTAGGTGGGCCCATCCACGAATTTTTATAGAGCAATGGGTATTTCCCCATGGTAGCCTACACACCCTGATGGAGTATTACATTATTCTAGATAGTTTTAATTTAGATCAGATCATATAACATCCATATAGGACAATTATTGGATGGCCCAAGGATGGGCATGAGTTATACAGTGTCTAGATTAATATATGGTTGGTTGATCAGTTTCTTTGTGTATATGAGTCATTTAAGTATGATCATTTTTATGATAATTTTATATAGAGTAGGGAGTACCATCAATACCCTACCACTATCATTGAACAATACAAAGTGGGCATAGGCCCTATGATAGGCCATCACCTACAACTATATATCTAGCTCCACATCCTATTGATGAGAGAGATCTTGTGGTGCCCTTGGATTTAGGGATGATTTAGGATAGACAAATGATTATATTCAGTGGTGGATGAGATCCCAATGGCAATTATTGTTCCCTATTATAGTTACCACTATAGGTGTCATTCATGCATCATAAGGAGATGTAGGAAGATAAATAGGTGTGATACATGTAATGCTATCCTTATGGGACTGACACTAATAGATGGGATGGACATCATAGCCACATGTAAGTATTGCATTTTAAATTTTGAATTTTATTTGGGTATGATATTAGATAAAGTATTAATTGGTTCCATATATGTAGCTAACTAATGTTATATATATTATGTCTATAGGCAATCAGGAGTGGGGGATGATGATAGACCATGCAATATAGTACCTCACACATAGACTACTAATGGATATATCTAGGGAGGTTTTTATTAAGATGGTTGTTGATATTATAGGTGCCCATACACCATTATTTGATCTTATATCAAGGGTTATGGTAGCATATCATACTATGGATACTAAGTATGAGGAGATGCATGTTGAGTTAGATATATGTGACATCCCATAACATTATGTCATAAATATCATATGGGTTCTTATTGATCAATATGAAACTCTATGTCACAATTATGAAGATATGGTGTGGTAATTAGGAGACTATGAGGAGAGAGTACATGAACTATCTCGTGCATGTAGACCCTACTTGGATCTTGGTACCTCCACATCGAGAGGTGTGAGGGACTTGGATATAAATATAAATGAGGATTATACACCTAGGGATATTCCCCCAACATATGATTGATGTTTTTATTTATATCAAATTTGTATCATTATATATATGACATTATTACATGGTTTATTTTATGCTAAATTAATGTGTGACATCTAGCATTTTCTATTTGATTTATATAATTATTTTATAACGTATAATTAGATGTTTGTAAATTATATTAAAAAAATTATAATTTTCCATTATATTGATAATCGAGTAATAATCATATGTAATGGAACCTAGTAGGAAATAAGAACACCTAATTGTAATGATCATGGGGTAGCAGAATGTTTCTATAACTAAATTAGTTGTATCTATAAAAGTGACATGTGAGTTTTTAAGTACCAATTTTAAAAAATAAATATATTGTGTATGTTCATCCCTTCCATGTGTCCCTATAGTTAGGACACGATCAACCAATGGTTCCTTATCAAGATCACTTTGGGTGTGATCAGTCCTAGTAGAGAGTACACTAGGAGAAGGACTTATAATAGTGGTCATATTTTACGAAGGTCAATGGACCATGTGTTCCTCAAAAGGATCAAAATGGGATGTATTGACCCTCTTAGACAAACATATATGATAAATATATGTACTATAATACCATGGTAAGTAAAAATGTGTTGTCCTTTTGAATTTTAACATCATTGTGGTAGATAATGTGAATTAGGAGTAAGTTTTATCATTGATTTCTCCAATAGTGTGTGAAAAATATCATGTGGTCTATCATAGTACCAATAAACATAAAGAGGTTATCATTTGGTAGAGGAATATGGTCTAACTTTGGGAGATACTCTATAATCATGTTCATTTATTTTATTCAACATATTTATCATTTGTTATTTTATATATATAATTGGTTATAAAAAATGTGTTTGAATTGGTTCATGATATTTTGTAACTTATTTATTTACCTTGCAAACATGGTTCTAGTCATGCATAGTTTTCAATAAAGAGATAGACAACTTAATTTGAGTATTCATTAGAGCACATGCATATTTTTTCACATATAAAATTAATGTCTCAAATGAATCAAAGGTATTATTTAAAGTTTTTCTTTGAGTGGGGAAAGAATACCTCTACTAAATATAAAATGTACTTCAAAATTTGAGGGTGTATAATTTAAGGAATACAAAGCATCCGTTAATCGAATATCATAGTCTTGTATAGACTCATTTTCTATTTGTGTCAATGTTTGAAAATGTCACAATGGTAACTTAGGTAAGGTATAATGATGAAAATGTGATATAAATACATCTAATTTTTTGAAATTTGATAATGAACCATTGGAAGACTATAAAACCAATCAAGAGCCCCTTGGGTTAAGGTACAATGAAAAGATATTAAGATCACACTTCCATTCTGAGCCCAATGTTAAAAGTATTTTATATATATATATATATATATATAATTTAAAATGAATATTAGGATACCCTTGACCATAAAATGAGGATAACTTAGGCATAATAAAGTTTAAAGTATAAGGATGCTCAAATACATCCTTAGCAATAGGTTGCTATGCTATCCTCAAAAATATCCTCACGAGAAGAAAATTTTAGCTTAAGAGTGTTGACTTGTTGTTGCAAATCTCCCATGGTAGTAATAATAGATAACATATCTCAAGATGAGTTTTAAGATTTTTTTAATGAATGTAAGTTACCATGCACATGAAATACAAGAATTATTGGATCTTTTACACTTTCAAGTGGACAATCATAACATGGTTATATAACATTTTGTAAAGGGGTACCCATGGTTAAATAGGTAAGTATATCATGTTAAATAGTAATAATGTTGATACCATTATCATTATAAGGTGTTATGTTATTTAAAATCTTGTGACATGTAATAAGAATAAAGGACAGATATTCCCTTGTAAACATTTGATCTTTTGTATCAAAAAATGTATAGGGAAGAAAATAAACCTTTGTTATCTCATTTACATCATCATGAGAGGGAATAATGCAAATTTCAATTTCAATTTTAATTTTTAAATGAGGTAGAAAATATGAAATGAGAGTTTTGATTTTCTTTAACTTATATGACTTGATATTTTAAAAAGACACATCAAGTATACTTGGGGCTTTACTTGTGTCCCTAAATAAGGAATATTTAGTAGTTATTTCCTTATGATTTTCATATGCACTCTCATTTTTTTCTTCAATCATGAAGAGGGGAGACATAAGACATGCATTTTTCTTACATAAATTTGAGGGGGAAATTTTTTTTTATCTATTTTCATTTGAATCATACAAAGAATGAATATAATTTTCAACATGAGTATTACTTGGAGGATAAGGCACATATTTTATTTCATAAACATTTAGATCATGAGATAGAGAGGAGGAACATTCAATTTCTTCAACATTTGCATCATTGGTAAGGGAAGAATTACGCTTACTTTTTGAAGTAACTAAATAATTTATGCATCCAACATTTTTATTTTCAACATTATGAGTGCTACCATTTTTCATATCTACTATATCATCATTTTATAAAGGCTTAAAAAAATTCATCTTTGTTAAATCTTAAAACCCTTCATCATTATAAATCAAAGGAATAGGAGAACTAGTTTCAACATAGCCAAGAGGAATATCATCACACTCATAACCAAAATAAGAAATGTCATGATCACTAACTTGATCATTTATATTTTAATTTACAACATTGTTTCTTTCATTATCATAGTTTTAATAAAAAGGGGTTTTATCCTATTTTGGATATTGTTTGTTATATTCATATGAAATACATTGATCATCAAGCACATTAAACAAACCATAAGGATTTCAAGTTTGGATAAAATTATGAAGCACACAACCACTAGGGCCAAAGAAACAATGTAACTAATAATTCCTAAATCATTACTATATAAGTAGGATAAAAAAACTAAATTTGAAAATAAAATACATAAATCTGAAATGAATTTTTTTAAGGAAAAAACCCTAGATGAAAACTAGGGTTTTGTCTCAATAACAATGGATAGTTCACCAAATGTTTTAATGATTTTTTAGGTTTTCGTAAAAACAAAAGGAGATAAACTATTTTGGAAGGAATTAAAATATTCATATTTACACTAAAATACAATCAATGATATAAATTTTCCTAATTTATCATGTGTAATAAATACAACAATTACAAAGTATCTAAGGGATAAAGAGAGCATATCTTGATTGATATTTTTTTTAGGTATGAATATGTTTAAGATTCATCATAGGATTGTATTATAAGTTTTGTTCTTTTTCATTCCACATTTTGACTATTTTTGTCCATCGGGTTCTTATATCGAACAAGGATGGTAGTATCGATGTAGGTGTCTAATCCTAAATACACATAGGAATGGATCCAAATTTGTAGCAATCCTACACTATCACCTATATATATATATATCATGTGTCTCAAATTATATCTGATAATGTGTGAGATCCATCTAATGAAAAAAATCCTAGTTCTTTTTCATTAAACCTCCTATAACTTGGTAAAAAGGGGTTAACACATGATTTGAGCTAATCCTAGCACCCCTAGTTGTTTCTAGGTGCTACCTACATATCCAATACTCCAAAGAGGGTTTTATACTTGCATTTTTTCTCCCTCCTAGGAATACATGTGGAATTTTAACTATGTAACTATATTCTCTTTCTCCTAGTAACCCTTTTTATAAGTAATGTAATAATATATTTGACCCTTTGAATGCTTCAGATATTCGATTCAATATTCTAATGTATTTTGATAAATTAAAAATATATAATATTTTATAATTATATAGTTGATAAATCAAATTTATAAGTAGTTTAATTAAACTATAATCTTTGTGTATATATAGGTACCTCTTGATTTTTAATTAAGATCTAGTGATGTGGTAAAATCCAATAATAGGATGGACAAAGACGGTTTAAAAAATGGTCACAAAGTGAAAGATACATAAAAGTACAAATATATAATCATGGACACCTAAATCATATTTGACACTAGTGTCGATGAAAGTCCAAGGGATAAAATCAAAGATAACATGGAATAAAGGTAGGGATTTGTGGCATACATTGAATGTAAAGTAATAAAATAACATAGATGTCCAAGATGTAGGTAAATCAAGGAAAATAATATGGAACCAAATAGGTCCACAATAGTTGTATCACTAGATATCTAATTCTCAGTCAATGGATGTATACATCTAAAGAGGATATAAAAACATGTTGTGAAATTATGTTTGTACCAAATATGTCTGTCTATACATCCTCCTAGTATTATACCACCTTAAAATGATCATCCTCTCATCTTGTACATGTCATCCACCCCCATCTCACTTGGGGTAATGATTTCACAATAATATTACTCAGGAAAAGAGTATGAAATCTACTATATTATTCATGCCTTGATAGATTATGGGACCCACTACATAAAATTGGAGTGTGACTTTCTTGTAATCTACTTTAGAACATAAAAACTTTGACATTATACGATATATAAAATCACTTATGCCATCATCCATTCTAAACCCCTTTGTCATTTCTTATCTAAGAATTTAACTCCTAAAGACTAAATTAGAAAATGGATGGTAATCTTAATGGAGTTTGAATTAAGAATTATTACCCAAAAATTAGTAAAAGGGAAAGTGATCATTGATCAAATTGTGACCTCCCCCATCCCATCCTTGCAGCACCTTTGAGACACTATTTTAGATAAATATGTTCTTTTAATCAAATGTATAGACTAATTTTTTTGCATCATACATTAATTCCATAATTTCACATCTTATCTTGAGGAATATGCCCTTTAATAACCAAAAATAGTGGTCCTTAAACCTAAATTGTGTACTAAATTTATTATATGATAATTACCCAAATCTTTATCAACCTTCATGATGAAACCTGGACAATCCACTTTGATGGAGCCAAGTGTTTTTAAGGCACTGGGGAAGGTTGTGTTTTAGATTATCCTTATGGTAAAATAGTTCTTATAACATTTTGATTAGGATTTTAAGTCACTAATAACATGTCTAAATATGAATCTCTCATCCTTAGGATGTAAGTAGCTATAAATTTAGATACCCTTTATTTACATGCCTTAGAAGATTAAAAACTTATATATCACCAAATAAATGGTGTGTATCAATGAAAAATTGAAAATATTATTACATATCATTATCCAAATATAATCTTTCTAAATATTTTTCATATTTCATAATCAAGGGAATCCCAAGAGAGCAAAATGCTATCGCAGACTCTCTCACTTCCTCAGCCTAGATTTTTCACTAACATCAAAAAATAAATGACTTGTAGTTCCTCATACACTTGAGTAAATATGCATATACCTTAGAAACCAAGGATTATTATCTTATTTTAAATATTTACATGGTCACAAATCAATAAAGACCATGGTACAAAGAAAAAATATATTTCATTGAACACAATACTAATCTCTTCAAGATTGACTCTCATGAATAGACAAGACCTTGCAAGTAAGCTTCCAAGCATGTCTTTATAAAAAACATTTTTTTATTATCACAATGCTTAAGGTACCCTATTATATTGTTTCAATCAATATGTTACTTAACATATTGAGTAATCACATGGTGGGATTTTTGGTGGCCATTATAGTGGACATGTTATAGCCCACATATACCTATGAATATGATACTACTATCCTAATATCAAAAGATATGCCATCACATTAAAAAAAAAGTGTAATCCTTGCCAAATATATCATGAATTGATCCACTCTCCTTTATTTTATATTCAAATTCTTGAATCTCCCTATCCATTTTATATGTGGGGATTATATCTCATTAGAAAATTATCTTGATCGCAAGATGGCCATGTGTTCATCATTACCATAAAATAATAATTTACCATGTGGCTAGAAGGTATTCCCTTTATTAATGTTATTATTTTAAATAAAAAAATTAATCATCAATCAAATCATATATCATTTTGGTATTCCTCACACCATCATATCTAATAATGGTGGGAATTTCAAAAATAAAGATGTGAAACAGTTTTGTGTTAAATTCAAAATTACACTCAAAATTTTGACACCTTATCACCCTTAGTTAAATGGCCAAGCATAAGATCCAAAAATAATTATCAATGATATATTTCAAAATACTACTAGGGATTCTCATTTATATTGGCATCTAACTATATACCCCACAATTTGGATTTATCATACAAGCATCTCTACTACCATTGGGGAAAATACATTCTCTTTAGTTTATGGTTCCAAGTGGTTTACCATTAGACTTATATTTACCATCCTTGAACATATCTCTTCGTGAAATCATTCATGATGAAGTAACTTCATGAAGATTAATTCCATGCATTAGATCTACTTGATGACTGACATATGAATGATCTACACCATAATTGTTAATAAACAACCTGCGGAGCTAAATAACATAACAATAAAGTCAAAGTTCATAATTTTGATGTTTGAGACTTAGTATTGATTCTGGATTACACCCATGACAAATAGGGAAAGTAAGCCAAAAATTGGTGGGGTGACTTCTTAGTTAAAGATATCCTTGGACCTAGTACATATAGATTGCAAATAAATGAAGGACATAATTTCAAAGAAATAACTAATGCTTAGTTTTTGAAGAATTATTTTTCTTAATTTATGTTTTCATAGTTTCCTTTTATTTATGAATTTCAGTTTTTGTAAATTTTAATTTTATGCTTAGAATTAGTTTTATATATTTTGTTGAGATAAAATTTCTTACAGGTTTTTCTTCAACCCTCTTCTTGTAATTTAACATTCATCTATCTTACATAGCTCCATGTATTCTTTGATGTTATCCATAGTAACTATAATTATTCCTTAGCTATTGTATTTATGTGTACAACTCTTGGTTTTCATTTTGTGATCTACATTTTAACACTTGAAGAATATAATCAAGCCTTATAAATACCTATCTTTTTTCAGTCAACCATTGTTTCCTTTTTGAATCATTGGTATTTTACATACATAATTTGGGCCTTTAATATCATTTTAGTATGTTAATTATGAATATTGGATTTTTAATTTTAGAGTTACATAGTAAGACCCAAAAAACCAATCTGACCCCCCTCACAAACAACCATCATTTTATTCCATAGATTATTTTTTCTCCCAACCTTAGATAATTGTCTTCTTATAAAGATAAGGTAATGGATGAGAGTAGTGTTTTTCCTCACTTAGAATCAATCATATTTTCTTGTGGTAAAATTAGACCAGTCTATCTTGATATATTAATTTACATTTTACCCTTTCTCATGATATTGTTTAATACCTACTCATCACTGTACCATTATTTCTTTGGACATTTTTTGTGATTAGGGAAACCAAACTATTATATGATCATTTCAATAATTTTATATATTTAATTTTCCTTTTGAGATCACAAATTTTCAAAATTTCACTCTTTTATAAGGTGCAATTCTTAAGAATTTTTAGACATCATGGTTTTTAGGTTTTCCTCTCTAGCAATTAAGTGTAATCTCTCTTTTGATAGTCATCTTTAGCACCCATGTTTAGTTTTTATAAATTTGTATGGAGGAGAAAATTATAAAAAAATAAGAGAGTTAAAGTCCATATCATAATAAAATACAATGTTATTATTTGAATATAGTATTAAAATATAGATCACACTAAAAGACATGATATTTTTTGGTACATCTTATATTCTAGTTGATGTTCAAAATTCATAGTTGGCCTCATAATAGAATCGAGGTCCATTGGGGTGTGGTAGGATAGTATATTGGGGTATGATGTCTCATTTTACTATTCTAACTTCATACATGTTAGTGCCACCTAATTTCTAACATAAGTACCCAATCTTCATAGTATACCAAAGACTTTATAAGGGGTCCTGAGGAATTGGGATATGTTGTGGGAAGGTAGGATACTTTAATTTTGCATGTATACTATCATTCATGGGATGATATTTATACATCACTAGTTATCCAAATCCTATGTTTTATAGGTAGGGTTCCCTAAGGACATTAATTTTTAAAACTCTTAGTCTTCTGAACTTAATTTGAGTGTCTTATTTATGGTAAAGAGCATATTTTCACCTTGGTGATGCCATATTTTCCCACCTTCCATATTTTTTCCTTGATAGATAGGGTTGTTTCTAATTATATCCATCTCATTGAATTCCTATTCTTCATCTTGTTCAAGCATGATAATAATTTGCTATTCTTAGTTTTTATATATTTACAATAGAAGTTGTATTTTTGATTTATTTTAAGATGCTCTCTTGGTCATTACCTCATCTCTCTAGTATTTCTCATGGTTATCTTTGGGACCTTGAATTTTCTATTCATGTTTTTGTGGACCATTTGGTCCCATTTTTCCATTTCATGCTCTCCTTTTTGTTTTGATTATGTTTTATTACTTCTCTTACATTGATATTTTTATTATAAATCAGCTCTATGTGTCTCTTGTTTGATTTATATTGTCACTTATATTACTTTAGATGCATTTTTTATTTTTTCATTCCCAACTATCCTTGACCTTTTGGGTCACAAAATTTAATTTAATTTTATATTTTTCTTGGATTTTTATCACAACCTATCCTTAACGATCTCAAATTTCTAGATTTTAAAGTTGTTTACTCTACCATGAGATTTTTTTAGTTACTTCCATTATTTGACCTTTATGAATTTTATCACTTTGATTATATCTATTTTTATCCTTGTATCCTTAGGGTTTCTCAAATGCAATTTGTATTCCCTCCACAATCGAGACTATGATATTAACATGTGGCCATTTAGTGAAAAGGTAAGTCAAGGTATGTATATGACACTTTTAGTTATTCATTTATCAATAGTTCTTTCAACATTTATTCTATGTTATGTTCTTTAGTGTTGTTATGTTTCTTTCCCAAAGCACCATCATGCATTACACTATTATGACACCTGATGATCTTTAGGTGTGACATATATACACATAATATTTTTTAGTTTATTAATTATTAATGCTTTATATTACACTAACTTATCAATGTAACAATATCCTTGAGTTCACACCTTAAAGGGTGAATTGGGAATGGGGTGTGAAAGACTCATGGTGATTTATGAGATATGTTTCTATTATATCATGATTGCACTACTAGTATTATCATTTTGACCTCCTCTAAGTGTCTAGTCATCTATCCCTTCCATCTATTTCCTATCATTATTTTTTAGATTCCATATATCCTATGGTATCAGCGTAAACAATACCATTTATTTTGTGACTTTATCCTTCCTACACTATATTAGCTATCACAATACATTTTTTAGTGTGTTTTCCAATATTTTTACTATATCATCTTAGCCGATATCTTTATATGTGAGTTGAAATATTCCAATTATATCAGTTGGGTTAATACTATTAGCTTATAGTTTATGTTTAGTTTAGGTTATTATAACACTATTTATAAAGGTCATATTTTAGTCATTTAGTATCAAATTCATTCACTCTAATTTTTCTCATAGTTTTTCCTTAAGTACCATTTGGGAGAGTTAGTGGCTTATAACTTTATCTTGAGGAGTTTGGTCTTGTGGTGTCATTGAATATCAATAGGAGTCATTTATAGTTACTAATTGAGGATATATTAGTATTTATCCAACCATTTGAGGTCTTTTACTAACTAAATCTCTTACAAATCTCCACTTGAGCCAAGGGAGAGATTTAAGTGTTGACATGTCCACCCTAAGGTAATTATTTATATCTCTACACTCTTTTATTTATTTAATTAATAGATTATATATTGCTTGTGTATGATTTTCAAATTTGAGCAAATGGATTCAATATACTATATATAGCAACTTAACAAAAAATATATGAAAACATCAATGGGAGACAATATATAAGCAATCATAACATAGTTAAGGATCCTTACCATCACATTTATTATCTTAATCTTCCCTCCAAGATATTCAAATGGAAATTTTCAAGGATAAGTGTATTTCTTGTTGAATTTGGTTAACAATGGTGGCTTCAAGATTTCAATATGGATGCAAGAGGGATCAATGACTTATTGGATGAAAGGATAATATGGATGAAATGAGACTATGAAGGCTATTTGAGAGCTTGTGTTCATTCCAAATTATTTCAACCATCATCCTTACTTGGTTATTTATAGGGTGATGGGAAGGATTAAAAATGAACTTCAAATTCATAAGAACCCTCTAGTTTTAGAGAATTTTAGAAAATTACATAAGACTCTAGATTTGGAGGTTTTCATATTTGATTAGGGATTAATAGTGATTAGTTTAAGGGTTTTAGGTGGGTTTAAGAAACTAGGTATGTAGGATAAGCTATGGATAGGCTGGCTAGGGTGGTAAGTAGATTATTTTAAAATTTAAATTGGCAAGTGGGGCAAGTGGTCATTAAATGAGGTGAGAATAGTGGTTTAATGGGATGTTAGTGGGATAATCAAGGGATTAATATAGTATGTGGTATATAATAAGGTTTAAATGATGTAGGAAATATATAATGGGGAATGGGATACATATATTTATTTGGTTATTTATTTTAAACAAAATTAATTTACAATAAATAGAAGGATTAATGAAATAGTTAAGGTGAGTAGATTTAAATGTATACAACTTGTTTCTTTGAGAATGAATGTATGTGCATTATTGTTTATGATTTCTCTATACCAAATAAGTTGGTTAGCTATTTAATTTATTAAACTTGTCATATATCACTTTAGGTTTCATATACCTCCATTTGGTAGATCATTTCACCTTACCCTTTTACATATATTTTAGTCCATCATTTAATTTAGTTTGGTTTGTACCCCTTTATAATCATTTTCTATACTACCATATTTTATAACCATTTACCCATTTTTTTGAGGTATAGTGAAAGATACATTCTTTTTTCATAGGCATATGATTTACAACCCTATACTATATCTAAAGAATTCATAGGTCCTTATACAATTATCCAAGTAGCACATACTCTATTTATTTGTTCTTATTTGAGTCCTAATCTATTGAGAGAATGAAATAGTTGTAGGTCATCCTTGCTCATGTATATCACACAACTTCCTTTTTGTGGTGACATGAACCATATCACACACCTTATTTTTTTTCTTATAGTTCCATAATCTATAATATGAATTTTTTTGCTTAGTTTATTATTTGATACTTATATAACTGATAGTTACTATTGTAAACCTAATTATTATATCTATCTTGACATGATATTTATATGATTTACACTATACATTTAATTTATTATTTGATTATCTATTAATTACTATGATGACATATTCTCAACATGTTAGCACATGATCCCAAATGATTACATATATCTATATAACATGGTGTAATTACCTCTTTTATTTTGAGCTAAGTAATTTTCAAGTTACATTCCTCACTTTAAAAAGGGAATATATTAATGAGATTTTCATAGATATTCAAGCTTAAATTTATAGAAAATTAATATTTTAGGATAAATAACATGGTTCATATAGTTCAAAATGGTTCATATTATTTTTTTGGTTTAGATTATGGGACATATTTAAGGGGTATATGCAATACATATGTACATATTTTATAGAAACATGAGTTACAATTTAGATATTTTAGATTTGGGACAAAATGAGATATAGATGTATAATATTATATCATGTTATCATCAATTAGATTATATTTGGGGCATAGGCACTAATAATGTGTCCACTATTGTAGTTTTTCTACATTGGCATCAATTAGATCAGATTATGGGGGATAAACATTCTTCATGAACACACACTATTATTTTTTTTTTTAATTTAAGAGCATGGAACTAATATGACATTGACGGTACTAAAGCTAACATATTGAATCTATAAGACTTACTTTAGTGGTTGAATCACCATAAATGAGCCTAATATATTATTCCCCTTTCATCTTGAGGTTAAGGATTAGTTAAATGAATAGTATTGTTGAGATTCGGTGTTGTTCAAAGACATAAAATTAATACTTCTTCATGAGGGTTGGGGACTTATTTTCCAAAATCATGTCCTTTTACTTAGTACACTTTTCCATTAGGTCATGATAATTGATAATATCCAATGTTTGAACATGAAACCAAATTATTCAATGCTTTAAAATGAAACATCATCTCTAATGAGTTATAAGGAAACATGAGTTTACCCCCTTGCATGTGTATTCCTTGCTTGTTATTTAAATTAAAAAATTTCCATTTATCTTGTTAATTTGAGATATAATTTCACATAGAAATTAATTTTTGCATGTTTTATCCTAGGTTTACTTAGAACAAGTTGCTTACTTGGAGCCTTCTTCCAAAGATAAAGTGTGATGTACAAACTCAAGTATATATCTTAATAATTTTTCTTTAGTACTTTTTTACATTGAATAATAGAATAAAAGTTAAAATTTAAATATTAAAATATGGTATTAGATACATGATAATTTTAGCCTTGAACTATCTTCACCTTAAATTATTTTTACATACACATATGGCTCTTGCACACCCTTATTTTATATTCATATACTTTCTATGGGCTTAACCTTCCTTATTTTATATGAATTACCTAAATGAAATCCATAGTATGTGTCTAACATGTTAATTATCATACTCAAGATGTATCTTAATAATTATATCATTATTCATTCCTTTGAAATGATTCCACCAGAATTAGACATATGAAAAATTATAGAGGCATCTAATTCTGATGGACTTGTCCCCATGCTAAGCAAAAACCATTTTTAAAATTTAAATTATTTTTAGGGGTTGGCTCATACATTTAAAATTTAAATGGAATGATAAAGTACCCAAAAAATCCCATATAAATATAATAGGTCTAAGAATATTTAACTATCTAACACTCATAAAAAATACATCCATACACTTGCACATCAAGAAGCAGTGTCTATTGACCATTTTAACCACAAGTCAAAATGGGGAAACCCGCCTATAGTAAAAACTTATATATTGGTCTAATATAGTGTCATATGGTGTTTTTTTGTTCATTAGATGTTATTTTATGCCATTTGTGCCTTGATAATAGTTTAATTAAGTCTTATGTCAACTTGAGTCATTGAGGGGTCATTTTGGGATCTTATATGAAAGTGGCATAGTTTTAAAGGTGTCCAAGTGTCTTAGTTTTCTTATCAATTTCCAAGAGGTTATATTCCATGTTAGGAATTCCATTCCATCTAAAAATTGTAGGTTCTCTAACTGATCATTAAGAAAATAACTAAAAATAAAGAGTTTGGCACTTGTATAGCCTATAAGGGAGTGTGACATGTGTGAAAAACTTTTAGTACGAATCTTCAACTTCCTAAGACTCAATTACACATTTGACATGCTCTGAAAGTGATAAAAAGGGTAAAAAACCATTCTAATCTCCTATCACTCCATTATGAACATAAAACCAATCAACAAGTTTATTCTTAGTACATCCAGTTGGAAAAGTTTCAAACCAAATTCCTTTAGGGGGTGATATTAAACTTAGAGAGATTAATTTTCATGTGATTTATGAATCATCTCTAACAATTTTATTGTGTTTTTTTTCTAACTATTTCCCATGTCTTATAGGTTTTGCTCTTATTTGGATAAGTCTGTATAATCTAGCTGATCAAATTAACTCCATAAGACATGTACATCTTCACCTCATTTTTTAAATTCTTAGATTCACATTTGGAAAGGATTTGATAGGTCAAACAACTCATATTTGAAAAGGGTATCACCATATGGGATCTCTGTCAGGTTTCATCACTTGTAGAATGTTTATTTCTCTACAAGGACTCCAAATAATTATAATATGATGTTTTCCATGTTTAAATGCCATAATAATTACCTACCTTCAATTATTACTCTCACAACATCATTATTTGATCAAACACTTAGTCATGTCATACTCAAAATCACCTCTCTATCCACTTTCACTTGCAGTCATGTGTATGAAATTTGTCTAGGGTGATCATGGAGGTGTAATGAAGGTATTTAAACTTTTTTAAAGTTATAAAGAGATTAATATATCCATATAATTATTTATATAAGGTATAATATTGATTTCCAACTTATGTACCATGCAACTGGGCACTCAATAACCATTACTTGGTTTGCACCATAGATATGCACCTACATGTACTTGAAATGGGAAAATAACATTGAAACAAGTAACATAGATAATTTAAAGTCATTAATAGTTTTAAAAATCAATTTTTAAGTATTTATATAGGTTTAAAATCCATTGAAGGTCAAATTCTATGCATATTGTTCATATTTATATTCATTGTCTGCACATTGGAATGTCCACCTATAGGTGGCACTAATAGAGAGTTGGAAATGTTGATTAGAAGAGATCTAAAATGATTGGAAACGTTCTTGGGGGTTATAAAACTTATTTATAGCATGAAAAAAATGGTTACGACATAGGGTTGGTAGGTGATATTAAATATTTCCTTCAGGGATGATATGACTGTGTTCAGGGATCATTTCTCTAAAAGACAAAAATAGAGGCCTAAGCCATTTTATTGATATTATATGACAAGGTTAATAAGAGCACTGTTGAATCAAAATTTATTCACCTTTTATCCCCCACATAGGGGAATATTTATGAAATTTTTTGAGGGTGGATTATTAGTGGAAATTAGTTTTTGAGGAGCTCTAATATGCACTCTTGACCACTAATTTTAAACAGTGATATCTACAAGGTTTAGAATTTCAAGGTGATTTGAGAATCTCAAAGTGTAAATAGGGGTATGTTTTCATGCTTGAACTATCTTATTAAGAGTAAAGGCATACCAATGAACACAAAGATATTTAAATAGATTTATATGCACAGTTTTAAGCCCATATACACCTATAGGTGTTTATTCATTGAAACTAATCACCTACCACTAAGGTAAATCTTCTACATCATTCATGATGAGGAATTAAGCATAGAAACACCAACATTAGTTGATTTAATATGATTCTAAATGGCTCATAAGATACAAATGTGATGTGGCATATATTTTAAATGAGTTCTCACATACATGATCCTATTTTTCCAATACATTCAACTATAGTTGACTATAGGTAATAGTGCGATGAGGAGTGATGTTTTGGTGTTGGTATTGTTGTCTCCAAATCTTGCATCCTAGAAGAGGGTTGTTCATACCTCCTCTATATTTGGACAATATTTGGACATTTCTAAGCATGTGGGTGTGCCTATAAGTGGAAATGAACCTCTAGGTTGAAAGGGCTAGCTCCTTGTATTAGATTTTTGTGTAATAGAACTATTGAACCAACTTGTATGAATGACAAGAGTTAGAATTTTACATAGATGAAAATCCTAGTCTAAAATGGTGATACACCAAGAATTAATATCCACATATATGCCCTATACTTATGCACAATACAATAGAATATAGTCTATACCTCAAGCTCTAGAAGATTCCAACATAATTATTTCAATGTAGAGACAAAATAAATGAGATCACATAAGTTAAGTAACTATAAAGATAAGCTATATAGTCTAGAAAAGGGTTACACATATGTAAAATCTCATACAGCTAGAATGCAATCTACATGACCTATTGGATCAACTCTTTTCTCAAAAGCATGAAGGATAGAGAACAAAAAGATAAAACATCACTTGTTGTCACTCTATGTCTCTTGCATGCCCAATAAAATGTCTATAACTTAGAAAGAAAATAGACTTATACTTCTTTGCACAAAGGCAATAAAATGGTAAAACATTTTAGTAGGGCTTTGTTATACTATTTGTGGATGATAAAACAAGAGCCCAAGGGTCCTATTTATAGAAAAAGAGGGAGAGAAGAGAAAGCTCTTGGGCACCAAAATAGAAGCCTCTAAAATGGGTTATCATCACCATCTTGGTGAATTTGATTCTAGTTGCTCTCTCATTCAATTAGATTTTATCCTTCTCTTTGATTCGTCCTCTTGAAATGAATAGGATCATTATAAAACCAATGATGAGATGACCCTCCATAAGAAATGGATTGGATCGCTATTGCAAACCTTAGATTCTTCCTAAAATCTTTCACATTTTGCACTATAGAACCATTCAAGTTTTTTGAATGGCCTTACTTATAAAACTTATAAGTCAAGCATGTTGGGAAACCCAGTTTTCACTATCAAGGCTACTTGCTATTTCAATTTTTTTGATTGCTTATACCTATAAATTTTTATAAGCAAAGCTTTTTTGAAAACCTGATTTTGCTTTGTTTAAGACCCTTTCAGGTTTTTTGAATGCTTCTACTCCTTGATTGCTCCTTCAAGTTATTTAAGGCTCCTTAATTATAAAAATTATAAGTCAAGTCTTTGACAAATCTTGATTTTCATTATAGATTAATTCAAGTTTTCCAAGTGAATTCACTTCTTGTTTGAATACTTTAGGCATGAACTTGATGTCTTGCAGCATGTCACCAATTTACACCCCAATGGCTAGTTCCTTACATTGAATTTGACATCTTATAACACATCACCAATGTGAACCCAATGGCTAGTTGGCCACCCTAAATTTGATTTCATGTGGCATGTCATGTCTTTGAACCCTAATGGCTAGTTGGCCACCTTGAATTTGATGTCCTATGGCATGTCATGTCTTTAAACCATAATGGCTAGTTGGCTGCATCAAAATTGATGTTTTATGATACATCATAGGAATCTATTTGGGTTGAGATTATTGTTTCAAAAAAAATTCTTGAAGTAATTCCTTTGAACAATTCGTTTGAAGGAATTCCTTCAGGAATTTTGGCTTCTAGGTAATGGCTAGTTTCCTTTGAGAACTTTTCTCAAAGGACACTTGGGAAAGTGTCCTTCAAAATTTTTCTAAAGGACACTTGGGTAGGGGCACAAGGTCCCTTCAAAAAAAATTTAAGGGTATTTCCAAAAGAAATGGCCCTTCAAAAATTTTCTAAAGGGTAGGCTATGGACAAAGGGCCCTTTAAGAGTAACCTTGGAGAAAATGGTCAAAAGTGACCCTTCAAGAAAACTCTCGAAGGGCAATTGGACAAAAGAAAGACCAAGGAAAAAGTGTCGTTTGGAAAAATCTAAAGAGACACTTGGGCAAAAAGTGCCCTTTGAATTTTTGTAAAGGGTCACTTAGATGAAAAGTGCCCTTCAAGATTTTTCTCAAAGGGTCACTTAGAGGAAGAAAGGAGGTGAAGTTCCATTCAAAAATTTTCTGAAGGGTCACTTAGACAAAAAAGTGCCCTTCAAATTTTTTTTGAATTGTCACTTGGATGAAAGGTGTCCTTTGGTATTTTTCTCGAAGGGTCACTTGGAGGAAAAAATGAGGTGAAATGCCCTTCAAATTTTTTCCAAAGGGTCACTTAGACAAAAAAGTGCCCTTCAAAAAAAAATTTAAGGGTCACTTAGACAAAAACAAGGCAAGGAAAAGTGACTATGGAAAATTTCGAAGGCACTTTGAAGGGAAGTGGCCATTCAGATTTTTTCCAAAGGGCACTTCAGGGCAAAACAACATGAGAAAGGCTAAGACAAAACCCCAAGGTAAAATAACAAAGGGGAAAGGCAAAGAATAAGGGGGAAGAGCCTAAACCAAGATAGGCCAAAGTGAAAATAAAAATAATAAAACAAGTGACCAAACACAAAAAATGAGTATGGGAGAAATGACGAGCCAAAGGGAAAACACAAATTGGTCATGCAAAAAATGGTCAACATTCTATCAATTTCTAGGGGAGACATGCCCGCTATGTCATAAGACCAGTTGCTTAAATCCTTCCATTGGGCATGGAGTCAAGAAAGGCAAACAAGAGTTAAAAGAACAAGCCATAATTGAACACACAAGCTAGAGAGACACACACATAGCCAATAAAAGGAAAGAAAACACTTGAAAGGGAAACACTTGTTCTCCAAAGCACTTAGGGATAACAACACAAACAAAGGAAACACACCAAAATAAGGTATATACAAGATATGGATAGCAAGGGTCAAAATCAAGACTTTAAATGGATGCCATTCACCAAAATAAGTATCTCTTCTCCATCTATTTTGGATAGTTGAAAGGAGTTTCTTTGCTTTCACTTACTGATGATGTAAGGACCACTCCACAAAGTATCAAAATTTGTATGCTTGCCTAGTTTTACTCTATCTTCATCCCATTTCAAGACCAATTCACCTTATTTGAGCACTCTCACCCTTGTCCTTTTGTTAAAGTATTTCTTCATGAGAACTTGATGGTGTTCCAAAGATTTATGTGCATCATCTCTTGCTTTTTTTAACTACTTTAATTTTATCAATCTGACTTCTATGGGAGTGTTTTCTAGTAATTATAGATATTGTGAAAGTTTCAAGGTAGTTAGATCTTATGATATGGATAGCCTAGCTTCTCTCCCATAGACAAGTATAAAGGGAGAATTACCAATTGACTTCTTGGGAGTGATTCTATCTACCCATAAGGCTGTTTTCAACTTGTTATGCCATGTTCTTTGATTGGTTTCCAATGTCCCCTTAATGATCTTGATGAGGTGCTTGTTGTTAGACTCATCCAATCCATTACCTTGAGGGTAGTAGTTAGATGAGGTACTCAAATAAACTCCACTCTTTACTGCCTAATCAAAAAAATTAGCACTTATCAAGGTAAGTGCATTATCTAAGATGATGAGATGAAGAACCCTAAACCTTGTTACAATGTTGTCATATAACTCTAAGATAGTATTTTTGTTTTCCTCCTTCAATGCAATAGCCTCTACCCACCTTGTGAATTATTACATAGTAATCAATATCCATTTGTGTCTAGCACTTGATGGATGGTTGATCATGTCAATTAAGTCAAGGCCCCATTACATAAAGGGTTGGTCCACTTGAATAGGAATCAACGAAAGAGCTTCAAGTTTTTATTTTCCAATAAATAAAGCATATTGAGGATAAACTTTAGCCCAATGATAACAGTCCTTAAAAAGACTAGGCCAATAGTAACCAGCTCTCATTATTTTTGTAGTTGTTGTTTTAGGAGAGAAGTGACCACCATCTACACCATTATGGAACTTTTCTAGCAGCATATCAAATTGGTCATTTTTAATGCATCTTAACAACACATTGTTCACATCATTCTTAAAGAGAATGTCATCTGGAAGACAATAAATAATAGCTTTTATCCTAAAATACCTGCTTTGATATTTATTCAAGCCATTGGGACACTCACCATTTTGAATAAAACTAATGATGTCTTGTGTCCAAATTTGATTTTGCATTTGATCAATTGGTTGGTCTTGAACTTGATTTACCAAGGCTTGCTCTTTTGGATATTGAAGGTCAGATGCTAAGTGCCAACACAAACCTCTTCCTCTAACCAAACTAGTTACCTTGATGTCAATGTCATATTCCATCACTTTCATGATCCATCTAGCTCTCTTCTCATTAAGATCCTTGCTTAGGTGAAACTCCTTGGTGCTAGGATGAAAAACCATAACATGGATCTTGTTTTTGGAAACCATATGCCTAAATTTTTTCAATCCTCTAATGATAGTTAAAGCTTGCTTCTCAACAAATGAATATCTCACTTTGTAGTCCTTTAAGTCTTGGCTGAAGAAATTAATTGGTTTATCGACATCTTCATCATTATTTTGCATAAGCACAACTAAGATTATGTCAAGGTTAGAAAAAGTATAAAGAATGAAATCTTTATAAAAATTCAGATTTAAGAGAGTGGGAGATGTTGCAATTGCTTGCTTGATTGCCTCAAATCTGCTTTTACCTTCCTTTGTCCAAGTAAAAACTTGGTTCTTTTTTAGCATGGCTGTGATAGGATTTACCATAGTTGAAAATTTTGGGATAAACCTCCTTAAAAAGTTTTATTTTCCTAAGAAAATTTATAGCCCTTTCTTGTGTTGAGGCAAAGATAATCCTAGAATAGCTTCAATCCTTTCAAGGTCAATAGATAAGCCTTCTTTTGAAATAACATGACCCAAAAGCTTACCTTTATGGAAAATGAAGATGCACTTATTTGGATTGAGGGATATGACATTCTCTCTAAAATTATCAAACACTTTCCTTAGATGTCCTATATGATCAACAACATCATTTGAAAAAATGGTTATATCATCAAGGTAAACAAGAAAAAACTTATTGATCAAACCTTTGAAAACCATGTACATTTCCCTTTGAAATGTAGCTCCAACATTGGATAAGCCAAATGGCATCTTCTTGTAGGAAAAGGTCCCCCACTTGGTGGTGAAGTCTATCTTGAATTTATCATCTTCATTTACCAATATTTGATTATAACCTAAATAACCATCAAGAAGTGAGAAACGTTGAGAACCTGAACCAACTTGTGGAATTTATTACATGGAAGGGAGTGGATAATGATCCTTGAGAGACGCTTTATTTAGATCATTAAAATAAACACAAATTATAATTTATCCATTCTTCTTTCAAACTAGCACAAGGTTGGCTACGCAAGTTGAGTGTTTGATAGGAAAGATAATCCTAGACTCAATCAATTTGGTCAACTCTTTCTTCATGAGTTCTTCTACCTTGGGGTTGATAGGCCTTTGTTTTTGTCTTACTAGTTTAGCTCCATGCTCCAAATCAATGGTGTGATGAGATAGGATTGGATGAAATCCTTTCATGTCTTTTTACTCCCAAGAAAATGTCATGAAACTCTTTACATAATGCAATAAAATCTTGCCTTTCTAGTTGAGAACAAACCTTTCCAATCTTCAAAAGTTTGTCCTTAAAAATTAGAACTCTCATAGTTCTCTTCTTTTGTTGACATGCTCATTCTTTGGTTCCTATTTTGATCATCCTCATTAAAGACACTCTCCAAGGTAATCATCCCCTTGTGTATTTTATTTGTCTTTAGCTATATAATTTGCTCTTCATAATGATCATGCAACTTCTTTTGATTTCTTAAAGAGAAGCTTGGCTCATTTTGCAAGAAATGTGTAATGTGTTCATCACTTTCAAACACTTTACATGACACTTCATTATTTAGAATGGAAGGTCTTATAATGATTTAGATATGGTATTGATCCTTCTCTTATTCAACATCAGTAACTGAATCAAAACATGCTCCTATTGCAGCCAATCTATCATCATGCTTGTTTAAGTCTCTTGGTATGGGTTGGATGTTGAAAGCATAAAAATATTCAAGTAGATCCCATACCCTATGATTTTAGGACTTTAGAATGGGTTTCATGGCTATAGATTGACTTCTTACTTGATGAATGACCAACTCACTATACTCATAGACTTTCAAAAGCTTGATTCCTCTCTTCTTTTCCCATTAGAGACCATGAACTAGGCCTTCATATTCTGCCACATTGTAAGTGTAGCTAAAGTGAAACCTATAAGAAGAGTAGTAAATATTATTTGATGGATAAACCAACATGATGCTAGCTCATATGAATACTTTTCTCCTTGAAACATTAAAGAACATTTCCCATATGCCATCAAGCTCATGATCTTTATTGATAAGTGAAGGAATTAGGACATTATCCTCATGCATGTAATAAAATCCCAAATTAGTCTCCTCAATAAAAGTGTAACGACCAAGTCCATGTGTTTTAGTGCTATACTTATCAAGATAGAGGTCAAAAATACCTTCAAGAGGAGAAGATGTTTCACCATCTATGACTATTTCTTCCTCTTTTCTGATTGGACAATTTTGATTTGTCATTGTCTCCAAGTATGGGTCAATGTGGAACCTTGCTAAGGGATGAGTCCTTATGGTTACCTTGGTTCCATACCTTGTCTTGAAAGCTAGAAAGGACTAGTAAGTAGAAAGGTATACTCCTATCTTAGCCATAAAGTCCCTTGACAAGCATATAACAAAGTGTGCTAGAAGGTCCACCACCACAATATCTTTCATGATAGGGAAGCTTGGGTAGCCATGTAAAAACTCTTTTAGACCTTTGACCAATCATACCATCTTGGTTAGAGTTCCATCAAACTACAACATGCCTTTACTATGTGGCTCATAGTTCATACCCAACTTATCAACCACTACTTTAGGCATAATAGTAGTGTTTTCTCCACTAACTACAATACAATTTTGGACCAACTTATCTCCCACAATAAGTGTGAGGTAGAAGGGTGGAGGTTTTTTAGCTTTAGTAGAAGGCTCCAAAAGATTATTTGGATAATTTTTGAGAGACACACTATGATGCTTTAAATATTGAGGAGCCACATACATGCTTGTTAACCGCTCTTACAAAAGCACCTTTTGACCAGGTATATGTAGAACCTCCCAAAGTGATATGCTTGTCCTAGTGCTCTCTAATGAGTCCACAATATTTAGAGATGGATCATTCAATTTCTCTTACATTTTTTATGGTAATGAATGAGTTCTAGCCTGATATGTTTCAATCTTGGTAGCCACATTTACATTTTGATTTTGTTGAGGAGCATGGCTTGTAAAAAGAACAACACTTTGATTGGCACTTTATGGCTTTGTAGAGGCATCACTTAGAGATATTTGTGGATCCTAGCCTTCTCCCAATTTTCTCTTCTTGGCCCTTGTATTGGATGAAATTGGCATGCCTTGAGTCAACACAAAATCATCTTTTACTTGAAAATTCATAATTCCCACACTTGGCTTATTGCCTTCTCCATGACTATCCATTTGGCCGGTACATTTTTATTCTATTGTCATGTAACAAGTAGATTCCTCTCATATATTCAAATAATAGTTGGTTCCTCCATAATCATGTGTAAACTAACATTGAGGCTACCCCCATTGTTCCACATGATCTTTTCCTTACACTAAATTTGCATGAACTGGAACAACATCTTTTATGGGAGGAGTAGAATTTAGATTATATGCATTGGGTTGCCTATTGTAACCTTGTTGATTTTCCCTATCCCTTGATAATTATAATGGGATGGAGCTTTATATCCTTGTTGAGGATAGTATTGTATATTAGGAGGAACACTTGCATGATATTGATCTTACTTGAGTTGATCTCTCAATGATCTAATTTATTCATCCTTGTCCACAACGTTAACCACCTTCTTAGGAAAGGCTCTTGACTTCACATTGGCATTAGGAACTTATGACATGCTTGGAGCTTTAATTAAATTATTGGCTAGCAAAGGAATGGAAACTCTTGGAGGAAGTCTTATATCCTAAATTAAGCTATACTCAGCCTCAATTGCTAGCTCATATGCACCTAGAAGAGTGAATCCTTCCATTGATTACAACATAACAACAACATCAGTACCAATACCTTTGAGGTATGTTGGGAACACAAAGCTAGGAGGAGGACTCATGACTTATGGAAACCTATACCATGTTCTTTAAAATCTCCCATGGATTCATTTGGACCTCTTCTTATTACATTTAGTTGATGTATTAGGGAAGAATGATCACTCTTATTTTCAAATCTTGTCACTAATAGGTATCCAAAGCCATCCCAACTTGTAATGTACCTCCCTTACAACATTCTATACCAGTCAAGTGCTTTGCCTTTTAAAGACATAGCAAGAAGCCTAGTGGCTATGTTGGCCCTAGTAACATTGTCTAATATGTTCAAATGGGGTAATAGGACCCTCCCCATTGAAACTAGGAAGATTTTTGGTAGCATTTAGAGGGATGGGGTCATATACAGGAAGCTCTATTGGATTTTGGGTATTAAAAGTATGGAAGGGTTGACATTTATCTATATCTCCTCTTTCCCCCATTTCTCTTATTTCCCTTTGATCCTTTATTTCTTCCTCTCCTTTAACTTCTTTAACCTATTACTCTTCTTCCCCAAAACCTCCTTCCCAAGGATTTAATAGGGTTAGGAGTGGTTTAAGGTATTGTTCTTCAGGAAGAGCTTCAACTAAAGGGGCTTGGTCAAAAAAATTTAATGACCTTGTGAGGACCATGTAGGATAATGTATAAAACTTAGTCTAGAACCAGGGATTCACACCCTTTTAGAGTCACCAAATGTTGGGTTAGGGGTATTTATACTACTTTAGGACTCTCAAGACCATAATTCACTTTGATTTATGAATAATACATGATCTCACTAGGTGTGCCATAACTTTTATCTCCAAATCTTACACCCTAGAAGAGATATTTTTAGGCCTCCTCCATATTTGGGCAATGTTAAAACATTTCTAGACCTGTGGGTGTGCCTGTAAGTGGAAATGAATCTCTAGGTTGAAAAGGATAGCTCCCTATATTATCTTTTTGTGTAATATAACTATTTAACCAACTTGTATGAATGAAAGAGTTAGAAGTTTGAATAAATGAAAATCCTAATCTAAAATGGTGATGCACCAAGAATTAGTATCCACATGTATGACACTTATGCAAAATATAGTAGAATATATTCTATACCTCAAGCTATAGAAGATTCCAACATAATTATTTCAATGTAGAGACAAAATGAATGAGATCACACAAGGTAAGTAACTAGAAAGACAACCTATATAGTCTAGAAAAGGGTTACACATGCAAAATCTCATATAGCTAGAATGCACTCTACATGACCTGTTGGATCAAATATTTGATCAAAATCATGAAGTACAAAGAATAGAAGGATAAAACATCACTTACTATCACTCTATGTCTCTTGCATGCCTAGGAAAATGTTTAGAACATAGAAAGAAAACATACTTATGTTTCTTTTCTCAAAGGCATGAAAATGTTAAAACATTCTAGTAGGGCTTTGCCATACTATTTGTGGATGATAAAACAAGAGACCAAGGGTCCTATTTATAGCAAAATATGGAGGGAAGAGATAGATCTTGGGCACCAAAATATAATCCTCCAAAATAGTTTACCATCACCATCCTGGTGAAATGAATTTCAGCTACTCTCTCATTTAATTAGAATTTGTCTTTCTCTTTGATTTGCCCTCTTGAAATGACTAGGATCACTGTAAAACCAATAGTGAGATGACCCTCCATGAGAAATGTCTTGGATCACTATTTCAAACCTTAGAATCTTCCTAAAAGATTTCACATTTTTCATTGTAGACCCATTCAGGTTTTTTGAATGGCTTTACTTATAAAACTTATAAATCAAGAATGTTGGGAAACCTGATTTGCACTATCAAGGTTGTTTTCTCTTTCTAGATTTTTGATTTATTCTACTTATAAAATTTTATAAGCAAAGTTATTTTGAAAGCCCAATTTTGCTTTGATTAAGACCTTTTCAAGTTTTTTTAATGTTTCTACTCTTCACTTGCTCCTTCGAGTTATTTAAGGTTCCTTACTTATAAAATTTATAAGTCAAGTCTTTGACAAATCCCAATTTATATTAAAAATTCATTTGGGTTTTCCAAGTGACTTCACTTTTTATTTGAAGAATTTAGGCATGAACTTGACGTCTTGTGACATATCACCAAGTTGTACCCCAATGGCTAGCTCCTTATATTAAATTTGACATCCTATGACATGTCACCAATGTAAACCCAATGGATAGTTGGCCACACTAAATTTGATATCCTATAACATGTCATGTATTTGAATGTTAATGGCTAGTTAGCTAGCCTGAATTTAATGTCTTATAACACATCATGTCTTTAAACCCCAATAGTTAGTTGGCTGCATCAAAATTGATATTTTGTGGCACATCATTAGAATCCATTTGGGTCAGGATTATTGTTTTAAGTAATTTTCCTAGAGTAATTCCTTCAAACAATTTATCTAAAGGAATTCCTTCAAGAATTTTGGCTTTTAGGTAATGACTAGTTTCCTTTAAGAACTTTTCCTGAAGGACACTTAGGAAAGTGTCTTTTGAAAAAGTTCTAAAGGACACTTGGGTAGGGGTATAAGGTCCTTTTGGAAAATTATGAAAGACATTTCCAAAGGAAAAAGCCCTTTAGAACTTTTCCAAAGGGTAGGTTATGGACAAAGGGCCCTTCAAGAAAACTCTTAAAGGGTAACCTTGGAGAAAATAGTCAAAAGTGACCCTTTAGGAAAAATATCGAAGGGAACTTGGAAAAAATGTCCCTTAAAATAAAACCTAAAGGAGCATTTAGGAAATACTAAGGCAAAAGTGCCCTTCAAAAAAAATTTAAGGGACACTTGGGCAAAAAGTGCCCTTTGGATTTTTCTAAAGGGTCACTTGGATGAAAAGTAACCTTTAGGATTTTTCCTAGAGGCTCACTTGGAGGAAAAAATGAGATGAAGTGCCCTTTGGAATTTTTCCAAAGGGTCACTTAGACAAAAAATATCCCTTCATATTTTTTTGAAGTGTCACTTGGATGAAAAGTGATTTTCAAGATTTTTCTTGAAGGGTCACTTGGAGGAAGAAATGAGGTGAAGTGCCCTTTAGAATTTTTTTGAAGGGTCACTTAGACAAAAAAGTTCCATTCAAAACAAATTTGAAGGGTCACTTAGACAAAAACAAGGCAAGGAAAATTACCTTTGAAAATTTTTGAAGGGCACTTCAAAGGGAAGTGGCCCTTTGAATTTTTTTTTAAGGACACTTCAAGGCAAAACAAAATGGGAAAGGCTAAGGCAAAATCCTGAAGGAAAAAAACAAAGGGGAAAGACAAAGAACAAGGGGGAAGATCCCAAATTAGGAGAGGTTGAAGGGAAAAGACAAATAACAAATTGAGTTACCAAACATAGAAAACAAGCAAAGGAGAAATGAAAAGAGCTAAAGGGAAACATAAATTGGTCATGCAAAAAATGGTCAACAAATATTGCATAGGCTCGAGGTAGATGGGTCCAAAAAAATATCAAATGAACCTAATGTAATATAAATATGTATATAAACATTTTCCTCAATCTTAAACATGCAAGGAAACCTATAGGTATGGTGCCTTAAAGTAAAACACAGTTAAGAAATTATACTTAGTCTAGGCCAATCAAGGTAAGGTGTAAATAATGCAGAGTTTGGAGAAGTTCTAATCAATTACATGATTGGAAAAGACTCAAAGATAGGTATTAAAACCTCATGACACTCCCATGGTGGATACAAGTAGATAAAGGACCCAAATGATGTAACACATAGTCCATATGATGAAACCTTGCACATAGTCTGCTTTCCTAGGGGTTTGCCTTGGATTTTGAAAGAGTTATAAGGTCTAATGACCTGACCAATGGTTTAAAATTGGAAAAAAAATATTTTTCACTTGGAGAATACCCTCCAACATGTATTTTATTTGATTAAATAAGGTAAGTACCCTCTATTTTATCTTAGATAGAGGGTACTCCCTGTTGGGTGAATATTTTGTCACCAAGTAACTGATGGGAAAAAAAGGTTGTTTCAACCATAGGATAAGGAGATTGATCAGCCAAATGTGCAGGTTTACCACATAAAAGGGGAAAAATCTCTTTTCTCATTACGGGGAGGTTCCTTATAACTATAAGGTACTATATACTATATATATATATATATATATATATATATATATATAGTATAAATAAGCTAAAAATAACACTCAGGGGTATATATCTCTCTTTTTTTAGAGATGATGTTCACTGACAAAGGAGAAATCTTGGTGAAATGATAGAAGGCACTTCTCTTCTTTCAAAAGTGGTCTGCAGCAAACTGTAGGAATTCTTTCTGATAGGTAACTATAACAGGGAGCAATAACTAGCAGCATGAGGTGTAGTACAAAGTCTCCACCTCAACTACCAAAGAGTGAAAAACAAAGGACAATGGGGGCACAAAGTCATCCCAAGATATTTTACATAGAAAAAAATAAAAACACACACACCCACTAAAGACAATTATGGCAGCACAAAGTCTCTCCAGAGTTGGCTTCAAGACACCCTCCTGATTACTTCCACTAGTTCTACTTATTTAATTAAATGGACTAGAATGCATTCAGGAAACATACATAAGAACAATTTCCTCAACAACACAAACTATTCCAACACAAATTCTAAAAGGTCACTTACTTTCTCATTTAAATAATGAAATATGATTAACAGTTTGAGCTCATAGTCTCAGTAATGCCTTTCAATTTGGGCAAAGTTTTGCTTCTGATAACATAAATATCTCCCTTCTCTAAAATGAGAGATTACAATATATAGCAGCTAAGAAATACTTGGTTCTTTATTTTATGGAATGGCCCATGCTACATTTAATGCCTTGAATGCATTTTCAATTCTATCAAGGGGCCATGCTAGAATAGGGCATTAGCCTTAACTATGGCATGCCAATTTGTCTCAAATGTCTCCTCCAAAGTATAGGCCACTTGGTCCTCTTCCTGATATTTGTGTAGCTATCCACTTCACCTTTACTTGATGGAGAAAAATAGGCTATGTCCTTGAGTGTTCGCACTCTCTGATGGCCACTTGGTGGACTGTTTCACCAACTAGAAATAACTCCTGCACAGATATTTTTGGTCTTTTCCTCTTGTTCCTTCTTTTCTTAACATATTTTATCTCTTCCTCATGATCTAAGCTCTCAAGCTACCTCTTCCATTTCTATTGGATCTTTTTACTTCTTCTTTATCTAGTCAATGACTTTGTTTTAAGGTTCTGTGCCATATCTAAAAATAAATAGGCATTTTATTACCTTGAATTTGACATTCATAGGGACGTCACTAGTCGTTGGTCACTTGAACCACATTGAACCTTGAAACTTTAAACCTTAATAGTTCATTAGTTCAATGGTTCAATGGTTTAAGTGGTCTTATTAGCTCCTTGGGTCAACCACTTACTTGGTTCAATCACTTCCTTGGTTTAATCACTTGAACCATCTCTTCGAACTTATCTCTGGAAATCTTCCACTTCCTTCCTTCACTTGAAGCTCCCCTTCAAAATTTAAAATTCCTTGAACCTTTAAACCTTTGAGATTTGAACCATTTTGGTTCAAGGTTTAATGGTTCATTCTCTTTCTTAGAATCCTTTGGTCCTTCAAAGTTTCTGGATCCTTTTCTTTTCTATTGAACTTGTTGAACCTTTGAACTTTGAACCATTTTGGTTCAAGGTTCAATCGGTTCAACCTTTCTTTCTTAGCTCTTCGAATCCTTTATTATTCTAAGTATTTAAAACTTTATTAAACTCATTGAACCTTTGAACTTTGAACTCTTTTGGTTCAAGGTTCAATAGTTCAATGGTTTAATCTTTTGTTCTTCAAAGTCTTCTTTCTTTAAGTCCTTTGAAGTCGTTGAACTTTTAACTTGTCGAAGCACTTAACTCTTTAAGTCTACCGACGTCATTGAACCTTTGAACCCATTGAACCTTTGAACCTTTGGAGGTGGGGTTCAATGTTTCAATGGTTCAATCTTTTGTTTGAAGCTTGATGATGGACCTTTTGGTTGAACCTCGATGTTGAACTAACCTTGAAATTGCCTAAGTGTTTGGAACTTGTTCCTTTGTGAGACCTCGCCTATTGAAGTTGTTGAACCTATTGAACTTACGATTCCCTTAGCTAAAAAAGCTCAAATAATTGAAGAATTTGAATACTCAAAACATTTTTTGAGAAGGGAAGAGATAATTTAGGCCTGTAAGACCAAAATAGTTGATATGTTGTTCCCAAAAATGTGTGACAGATTTTGGGAATAACACTCCCTTAGAGTGCAAACCCTACAAGTTTGAGGGAAAAGATGATAAAGTGAACCAGGAGATGATTAAACATTTTATGGATGTTATATAAGATGTATGATTCATAGTACCACATGATAAAACATTCCTATGGGTTTTAAGATGGATAAGTGTTTCAAACCTACAAGGGTTACAGTCAAAGCCTTTAGGCAGGGTTTAGGCCTAGAACCTAAATGGGAGGTTAGTTTCACCTCCAACATTATGTGAGATATAAAATTAATTATAACATGTTCATTAGGGTATTTTATATGTTTAAAATATTCCACCCTATATAAAATCCCCCAAGAAATCCACTTTTGGCCCATAGACAACTCAAGCTTGTGCAAAATGAGGAATCAAACTTGATAGGGTGACTTTGAATGCTCACATTTTATTGGAGGGTTTGCATAGAGGTCCAAGGAGTTTGGGGTATTTGATAGGGGTCCTAATAACTTATCTTTTGTAATATTTTTTCAACTCTAACATCCTATCTTCATGAACAAAGATTAAGAGCAAAAAGGATTTAAACCCTACAAAACCCTGAATAAGGACTTGATGAGGAAAATGAAGGAGAAGAGCTATCCTAATGGAACAGAATGACCATGAAAGTGATTGGATGATATAGAGGACTCTTCAAGGATCCCCTCCATCCTAATGAGGTGTTCCTTACTTGTATGATCATGAGGTAATTTAGATTTCTTTGAATGTTTTTGAAGTTTTGCAGGTTCTAGGAGGTTTCAAAGGATGCAATCAACTTTGGGAGAGATATTATGAATTAACCTAATTCACTATGAAAATTTTATTATTTATAAATTCTCTTAAGTTTCTATATCATAGCCTTCATCTCAGTGAGTCAAAGTTGGCAAGGTGAGCAAGATAGTGAGAAGGGTGAGAACTTAAAGTGGATGGCCTTTTAAGGTCTACCTGAGTAGTATAAGGCCATATAAGGTCTTACCAAGTGTTTTTCACCCCATTTTATGTATTTTCATGTAAAATTGAATCTAATTTTAAGGCCAAGTGTGAGGGGTAAGTGAAAGAGGAGTTTATTTGACTATAGGCAGTGATGGCTCTCTTCTAAAACAATCCATATGATTAAGGATACATCCAATACATGGTAGAGCATGTATAAAAACCCTCCCTCTCATTTCAATCATTATACCTATCACTAGTCAATTTTGAAATGTTCCAAAAGGGTTGAATTATAAGGTCAATTTTATTATATAAAACGAGGAGTTTTATGCCACATTTCATGAGTCGCATGACTTGGAGGGCCATTTGTCCTATCAGAACTTTCATGGTCTATCTCCTACTAAATCCTACTACAAATGTAACTCTTTTTTATCATGATAAGTGTTATAATGACCTTTATAAATTTTTTTCCCACTTCTCTCTCAAGTTATTTAAGTAACTACCATTTTAGCCTTTGTAATCTATTACCACACCATGTATGGTCAAGCCCTAATAGAATGACATTATATTTTACATTTGAACATTAATTCAAATATATTTGTGAGTTCATGAATGATTTAATAAGTATGAAAGTGATATATGATGATGTAAAGTGATATATTTCTATCCTTTCTTCCCTTATCCTTTCATGTTTATGTAAGAGTTCTTATTCTAACAGATAATATAGAGTGTAGTCAAGTGTGTTAGGCTCCTTTAAAATGTATTATTGTCCTTAGAGTGTGAAATTTTCCCTCTAGTTCATTTTCCTTGTGTTTCTTCACATATCTCACCTCTATATGGAAATACTCATGTTAGAATCTTTTAGGACTTTAAGACTAGTTTGTAGGCATTATTTCTTTATGAAAGAAGTACAATGGTCATGTGCAAGACATATTGGTGCATCACCCATTTATAATAGGTTTATTTCATGCAAATTTTATCCATTTCCCCCCATAATCAAATAGTTATCATAGGTGAAAGTAATTGAAGATATATTTAGGGATCTATCCCTTAAATCTAGAGGCTCACTTCCATCATAGGTACACCCACATACCTGGGAGTGTTCCCATGTTTCCAAAATCTAGAAGAGGTTTGAAAACCCTATTATAGGGTGAAATATTTTGTTACAATAGTTATAACATACCTAGTGGGACAAAGGTCCAATATATTGGAAATATTATTGGTATGGCTTTCCTCTAATTATCTTTCAAAAGTAAGCAAGTTAACACAAATGATGACTCTAAATGAAAACTTATGGTTTTAAGTATCCCAGGTGTATCTCATTAAATATTTTTATTAATTTTTGTATCTCATTTGACATATGATGTTGATATAAACAAATATGGTTAATAACCCTATCATGAACCTCTTTATCAGCCTTGCTATGAACTACATTATATTCCTCAATAGTACTATAAAAATGGCTATCAATCCCATGAGCCATAGAATCCCTATAGTCCTCTATTCACCCCCATATAGACATCATGTTAGTATATAGCCCTATGAGGAAGGCTAACAAGAAAATTACCAATAAATTCCTTCCTATTAGTCCCAATATGAGCCCTATCATTCATGTCATGATGCCTACCAACCCCAAAAATATGTTTTTATGGATTATAGATCAAGATATCAAGAGGCAAAAATTTAATTCTTATAAGTTCAAATAAAACAAGTTAAATCTAGTCTTGATCCCCATCATTACCCTCTTCCTTCTTCATTATTTCCATCTTATATCAAGTATTTATTGGCATCTATACCAGAGCTACTAGTTAATGAAGATGATATGAGAACATGGGATGATGAGTATGATATGCTCCCTGATCATCTCATGGATTAGTTATGAGGTGCTACCCAAATTTGTATGTGGGTTTTGGAGATGATTGAAGATATATAAGGAACTCAATGGGAGATTAGAGAATACATATACTTGGCAAAAAAGTGCCTTCAATGCTCAATAGATAGACTAAATATGTCGGAAGAAAAAGAACCTAAAAATTAACATGATGTTGTTGAAGAGTCTCAAGAAAGATATTGGTAATAGGGAACTCCTTCTTATGTAGATGTTTTCCCTTCTAACTAGCCTAATAAATCACTTCCCCATGATCTTATTAGTGCATTATTCTTTCCTAAATCCACTTACAATCCCTCTACTACCCCTCACACTCCATTTCCAACTCATTAATCTTCCACTACACCTCATATTCCATCTCTTTCACATGAGCCTATCCATAAACCTTCCATCTCACCCTTTATTGAAAAATAACCCATCTTAAAGGAAGTAAGTGAAGAATAAATAGCCCAAGTCACAACTGATCAAGAAGATGTCATGAGTGACTATGATGAAGAAATCACCATAGGGACCCCCCTTTGTGAACAAAAGGGAAATACTACCTTGTTGAGTGAAGAGAAACATATTGAATACTATTTTGCAGATGCCCATGAGTAATATGACCAAAACTTGAAGAAAGAGGTATTTGAAGAAGACTTCATATCTAATAATGAAGTAGTGGATGAACATATAAAGTATTAAATGGAGTTTACTATTAAGGATGAAGGTCAAGTCACTCCTTAAGAAGTTGTAGTCCTAAAAGAGTCTCATGAGACCAAGGTAGAAGACATAGTTTTTGGAGATGACTCAATACCTATATCTGATTTTAAATCATCCTTAGATGAATTGTAACGTGAAAAACACCATCTTTATGACCTCATACATTAAGAGGATAATATTGAAGAGTCAGTGGTTTTAAATGACACAGAGAGTAAGGATGAGTGGTAGATGAAAATGAATCTCTTTCAATAACTTGAAGATCTTTGCCAAGTTGAGCGTCAAATATAAGATAAGGTAAAGAAAGAGTCTTCCATGTAGGGAAATTACCAATATTGGGTAGAATATAAATATCTCCTTGATGATCTTGAATAACTTGCAGCTAAAAAGAAACCCAATCTTATTGAAAGCACCATAAAAACTAAAAAGGTATGTCTTATTGAACCACCATTGGAGGTCATAGTTGAGGATCCATATGGGAAGGTAGAGGTTGTTTGGATGAAATAAATTTTCATTTCCATATCTAATCTATTTGGAGCTTCTTGGTTCTCATTTAACATCATGATAATGAATTTGGTAAACACCATGAAGGAGATGAAAGCATCAATTCCAAGGATAAAAAGGATACATGACTCATTCATTCCTCTATGTCATAAAGCAAGAGAAGTTCAAAACCTACCCTTTGATCTAGGAGGAGTTTTTCATCCTTTGTTAGTTAGTGTTTGAGTTAGTTATATTGGTTGTTTTGTTTGTGTGTTATATTTCCATATTTCATTGATAAAGAAGATTTTTTTCCTCCTCCTCATCTCTAAGAGGGTGATATCTAATTTCTCTCTAACTAGGTCCATATTGTCACTCCTCCAAAATTTTAGGCAACCTATATTATGATTGATAATGTATATATTCAGCTCATTCCTTCTTTAAATCCTTCCCTTCCCATATCCCCTCTTTAAAGTGTTTGCTTAAATGTTTAATCTGAAGTAACTGGGGTTTGCACTTATGAGACTCTAAGAGATCAAATCATTAGTATGATAGAGTTAATTTCATAATGGCACAATTATAATCATCTATTTCATGAAAATATTGCATTTTTGGAAAATCATATTACAAGATAAAAGCCTCTAGGGCACACTAGTGTCAATCATGTATATGCATCTTCACCTAGTCAATTTTTGGCAAGAAATGTTACATATCAAAATAATAAATCATAAAAAAGTTCATCTATAACTAGTTATTCAAAAATTACTCAAAGATCAAATAGAAGTTTAAGTGATTTTTAAGGAAAATTATTAATGTTAAGTTGATAAAACTACTCTTTTACATCTATTAAAGAGATATAGATATTATTTTGCATATCATAGCATGCATGGTCACCACATTGATTAATTTATAGCATTAAAAATGATAATATAATAGGTAATTGATAGGGATGACTCAAAAAGTGACGCATCATCAAAACAACATACAATGGCACATATACAAATTCAAAAAGGGCCAACTTTAGAAACACTACAAGAATGGTTACTAAAGGCCAACTCAAAGCAATAAAAATTATAAAAAACATAGGTAAAGTAAATTATGAAAATATACCTCTCCAAAATGATTCTTAACTTTCAAATTAGTATGGGTTTGGTCAAAAATATCTAAAACTATTTGATTATCAAGTTAAGGGTTGGGTAAGCATGCTCAAGGAATCACTTCTCCTATTCTAGTAGTTTATAATGTTGGTTAACAAGGATTGGGATTTATAAAAAATAATAATGAAAATAATTTATAGTTATATATTATCATGTAAAAATATCTATATGCAAAGTTAATGTTAAAAAAAGAAAGATAACTTGAGTTACACATTCATAATCAAGCTAAGAAAACCACCATTCTAAAAAGAGGATTTCTAACAAAAGAGTTTTCAAAGAAATAAATACCTATAAAAGATAGATATTCAAAGATAAATGTAAATGGGGTAACTAAAATCCCTATCTCATATCATAATCCTTTCGCTATCACAACTTATATAGATGAAAAGTAATGCACACATGTTAATATCATGGATTATCAACCAATAAAAAAAATTCACTATCATTTCTTGTCGCTCTTGAAAAGGAATCTAAGCATATATATATACAATAAATCATTTTATCTCATGTTTAGGTTCAATTCAATTAAAATTTTCCCTTTATTTAAAGGAATTTAATCTCCTCTTTAGAGTTATTTCACAATCAAATGTTTACAATTTTGCCTTGGAAGTTCATGGTTAACAACAACAAGAGCAACAATTGACAAAAAGAAAGGTTACATATCATTTTCACATTATAATGAAATTATTAAAATTTATATAAAGGATATAATTTATTCTCAATAATATCTAAAAGGTGTATATAGTTTTAGATGAAATGATCGTAATCAATAAATCAAACAATGATAATCAAGATAAAGAAAATGATTGGAACAACACATAATATTATGGTATAGAATTTATAGAAAGTGAAAATACCACATATGTTACATAGAGGCATCCCATCAATGACATGTTGGGCTTATAGCACCATTCCTCCCCATCACATGTATTCTTATCCATAACACTCTCCTTGTACATAGTTTCATTCATTTTTAGCCTGCTTTGACTTACCCTCCATTCCAAGTTTACTTATACATAGTTTCATTTTCATGTTGTTTTTACATAAATTATACTCAAAAAACACAAAAAATAATATAATATGTTCAAAAATATAAAAACCATTTAAATATTTCTCATGAAATACAAATTTTAGATTGTATGCATTTCTATGTTTACATTCCTTATATTTTCTAGGTACTACATATGTTGGTGTAAATAGTTTTATCATATATACATTGTTCACGTGTTCCCTTTGAGTGTGTATAGATATTTATAAGATTCAAGTCCTTAATCCAGATCTAGATTTGCTACTATTCATCATTGGGAGCATATAGACATTAAACATTGATATATCAACCCATTGGGGATATTATATTACACAACATCTAATTTGATAGGTTATATATTTGTATATTCATATCACATATTTAGCATTGATTATATCTTGATATTAATTATCCTATACTACATTGGTTTTTTGTTGAGTATTATTATAGAATCAGCTTATGTACATCTTTGTTTTTATATGAATTTGTCCAACATGATTATACACACTTTCATTTCTAGCCTTACTAGTCCAAATTTGATTGTCTATTTATATCTACATCCACTAGATGAAATTTGAATATGCCAATGTCTTTTCATTGATTTCATGGTTTGGATATTTTACCATGTCCTTTTTTACGATTCTTGATTATGTAAGTGGACATTTGAACATGTCCTTCCATGTGGCTCTAATCCAAACTTGTGTGCTCTTTTGCATATTTGGACATATGAACATGTTCTTATATGTGTGACTTTTCTTAGGCTTATTGACATGTGCCCATGTCCCTTGTATTATGGACCCTTAGCCTACTTTGAATACCTCATGTGTTTGTAAATATGCTTTCATGTATGTGTCATGGCCATGACACTTATCTCTTGCTTTTTTCTTTTACATCTAGTTTGTGATGCCATGAGGGACCTCATGCTTCTCCCCTTCCTCCTTATCTACCTTGATAGACATCATTACCCATCCCCCTAAGCAATTTACTTAGATTTTATTCAGATTTTCTATTCATATAAATGATTATATTGTTATATGTATCTTGACAACCTTGTAAATGATAGATCTAACATACATCATATATTGCCAACTTATGTTCAATCTCTTTTACATTCAAATATCATGTATACACATTATATTGGTTTATCATTCATATTTTTATTATTATAACACATATGATGCATATATTTTCTTTTGAGGATAGTTATTGCAGAGGTTTAGTAACTCCCCTAAAAAGAGGGGGCATTCATAGGTTTTTATCACAAAGATCAGGCCATCCTAGTGCACCCAAAGACATTTTTCAACACACAAACATATATTACAAAGCTAAAACTCAATAAAATATAGTTAAATATATTCACACATAGATCATTCTTAGTTTTTCATATAAATAACACTTATGGACAATAGTGCCATTTGCTGCTAGGAGCACAATGCACTATAGTCCACCTATTGTGTTATTAACTAGTAGCCTCAAAAATATAAAATTTAAGAATTATTAGAAAGATATATCAAGTAAATTTTATATTTGTATTCTCTATTATATAGTATTATATACGCTTAAAATATACTTAATTATTACATATAATTACATAAGTTTTCTCAAGTTTTGGGAATCATGCATGACATGATCACTCCCATTTCATTTTTAGATATGCACAAACACGTATTAATATGACTCAATATTTAATACATATGCACAAATATCAAAATGAAGGTCATACGCATGGCCCATTATTTCCATATGCTTTGTTTTGCACCAATTCTCTCAAATGTAATGATAAATCCATATCATTCTCAATGTTGTATACTCTAGACACCATATGCACTAGTTTTATACTAGGATTACACTAGATTGATGCCTCATTCCATATTTATCAATTGGCATTACTAAGTGGCTCAAAGTTGTTTTATATTCCCAATTTCTTGAGTGGACCTCAAGCCATTTTATATTTCAAAAATCCTGAGTGGCCTAGAGCCATCTTTTACAACTTCATAAGACTATATAGTTTCATTTCTAGCTTCTTCTACTACACATGGGTAGGAAATGATGAAGTCATGACATACTTGATTTATTAATCCACCTATATAAAAGGATTGGAAAACTCATCAGTCTAATCCAAGTTATTCACAGATTATGATCCATCAAAAAGTGGTGGGCAATGATGTTTTCAAGGCTAGCTTGAGTTCTTGAGCCACCCATGCATGGGGATTTGGAAAACCATCATATTAGCCCAATTTATTCATAATTTTATCTCCATTTACATTCACACGTAGGATTTTACTAGGTTTTTACATTGGTTCATGTACCTAGTTAGGTGTATCCATCCATTTCCTCTCTATCACATCTCTTTAATCAATTTTGTCTTTGTTTTTGATACTTTCTTAAGGACTAATTCATATATATATCTCATTTTTAAGACACATAATGGAGAATAGTTTATAGACTCAAACCCACATTAATAGGCTTCACCTTATACGTAAGTCCATGTATGTTTATCTTTCCTTTATCATATTCATTTCTCTTTATTACATTTATATAATGAATAGGTGTAAATGTAGTCAAATAAAATGTCATTTTAATGCAATGAGTGTCACTTGAGACCACCCTATCCTTAAATTATCCCTATACTTATTTTAAGGCATCTTTTATATTTATATAGCTTTTATTGACATCTATCCCATTCCCAAATATACCAAAAGATCTACTTATCCATCATCTAGGCATCCGTGATCCCTTTTCACATGTTCTAGCCACTTGGACAATAATGCAACACAATTAGTCTATAGTGTAGTTTAGTATTGGTAAAGGGGGTAGTTTTATTGACCCTTAGCTTCCTTTTCACCTAGAGGATATCTTTCAAGTCCTCTAAGCATCTTAGAGTGAGCCTAGACTCATTTCATGTCTTGACAAGAATAAAAACACTATATAAAGACCACTCTAATTCATTTATGCCGTACATGGACATTATCATGAACAAGCTCAAAACTAGAGGTGCAAATTAAGTTTATTAATCTATATTGACCCTATTTTTACATACATCCATCCACAATATCTTAGATCTCAATTTTTCTCAAGTTCATAGTTTAACTTCACACTCAATTAATTTAAAATGACATTCATACTCAGGTATATTATCATCACTCTCACTTGCATCTACACTTAAATTATGAGATTAATTCAAACTTGATCCCATTTGAAGGTATTGGTATGTATGTAGTTCTCAGCACATGGAGTGTTGAGGTATCACCCAACCTACCCTATTACCCTACTAACATGACCTTCCTTCCTCTCATGTTCATCAAAACCCTATCAAGCATGGAGGCTTAGGGTTTCATAGTGAAAATAGCTAAAGTGCATAATAGATGATAATCTAGGTCTTAGTCATATAGGCATAGGTTTCCATAAATAGAATGAAATTCTACCCAAAATTTCATTATTTCCCCTACACATGGTAATTAGAATAACATAAAAAGGTTAATAATGTAGTGTGTTATTGGAAAATAGGGTCACGTTATTATCTAAAGAGGATTATGACACCTATTATTTTTTTATGACACTCTACACTACTCCTGTAACACTTCCCATCCTAACACTTATATGTATCAATCATATTTTCTATCTAAGTACACCTTTTCTAATTCATTGTTATTTATAGAATATTCAAATAAATCAATTATTGTGCAACTCAATGTTTGTGACACTATAGTATTTTATTCCCTAATTTATTAGTTAGTTGTTTATAAACCTTAGGGTTAAATTCAATAATCCTGAAAAAGATAAATAAATAGTAAATTAAATTAGAGATGGAATCCATTAATATCTCATCAACCACCCCCCACATGAGAACTATAAGCACAAATGTACATTAATTTAACCTTCATATATATCATGTATGGATTTCATGGGTTAATATATAAATGACCCAAGTATGAATATAAACACACATTGACCCTAGGAAAATAATCTAAGTCCCTCACTAGTACTAAAACACATAAGAATATAACAAGAAAAGATAGGTTAGCATCACTATCTAAATAATTTTGCATGTAATCTAAACCCTTAAAATGGAAGCATGCACATCAACAACTAATATATATATTGGTGTGAGCCATTAAAAACTATGTCCACATGTAATAAAAAATAAAATAATAGGATCAAGACACACACAACTACCTAAATCTAGGAACTATAGTGGAGATAATAGGGATAAATGGTGAGATTTATGGCTAATAGTTGATCTTAATAGACAATTGAGAATAGATGGTGTAAGATGGTGGTAGATAACCTTGGACATTCCAAAGAATTAAATGCCAAGTGGATCAAAATAGAATAATAATTTTTATATGGTTACAAAGGAAGGGCCCTTAGGATATTATAAAAGGAAGAAGATAAGGAAAATAAGAGGGCCTGAAGGAAAAAATATATCTCCAAGTAGTTGGAGAAAATTTGTTGAATTTTATCTAAATAATATTACAAACTAAAACACCAATTTGGAATAAAGATAAGGCTGGTAGTGAAAGTTGAATTTGTGTAAGCATCATGAGCACCTTGTAAATCATGAATAATTATGTAATATTGAGATTTTAATTAGTAAATTGATCTTGATTCTATTATGGTTTCCTTACTTATAAATTAAATACACTAATGTATTACTGATGACTATATGATTCATGTTAAATCATGATTTATTGGTTATTGGAAGAGTAGCTACACCTTACACACATTATAAAATGGTTGTGGTTTTAGAGGATAAGGATAATTATGATATAGATATAAGCATGCATGGGTAGAAGAGTGTGAGAAAATGCTTCCACCCCTTGCATGCATCTAAGCCTAACTACCCTAGTATTCCCTTTTTGTATCTCAAGTGAGTGCATGAGGTAACATTCATGGTATGATAATGTAGGATTCCATTGATTAAATGTTAGATATCAAAAATGGACTGACATACTTAGACCCTAATAGGATGAAAATATTTTAGTTCTATTATTGAGATGAGTTACATTTTTTTGTGATGATAAGTGGGAGTGATCAGGAGAATATGGAGACGGTTGGTTGGATTCCCATGTGTGTGAGCAATGTGAAGGACAATAGGTGAGAGGGGCATGATTTTTAAGAAGTATAAAATGGATATTAAACATGGATGGACCCAATAAGTGAGATATCATGAGGTGTAGGTATGATGAGAATGTTTAGAAGGCAATATCTAAAAGGGACCCTAGGTAAATGGGAGGGCTCACCTCAAGAAGTGTAGTGAAAACCCATAGAGAATGGGAAGGTCATGAAAGAGACTTTAGCCCAAATGAATTTCACTCTAGAAATGAAGAAATTAGTACCATGATCAATAAAAATTCCAAGGAGAAAAAGATAAGGCATCCTAGGAAGAGTTTGAGTATGATAATACTACCAAAAGAATGCTCAGTCCCCCTCCTAATTTAAAGTAGAGGAATAGTTTCAAGGCACTATGGAAGTAAGAAATATAGGAGGATTCACCTCACACATGGGGGAAGGGAACACACTAAAATAATTATTCCCATACCCACCACTTGAATTATGGGTCACATGAATGACACATCACATGGATACCATACAATATGGTATGCCACCCATGGGATGGGATATGGGCCCTTAGATGAGTAGTCTAACCTAGAGTTGAGTGGCATGAGATAGAGGACTGTTGGTGGCCCAGTAAGTGATACAAGTGATAAAATGAATTATGTTACATATTATAGTAGTCATTGGAGGGGATATATAACTAGGTTTAATAAATTATGGATTAGGATTACCTTCAAGTAGTGTCTCACATATACATACCCCATAGGTGAATGTTACATGTGTACCTACCCCTCAGATCTATTATGGGATGACCTTGATATTACCTATGTATTATGGGGTTGAGAACACCACTGAGCATGTTCAAAAGTGAGAGATCATCTAGCATGTGAAGGAGTGATTATGTCATAATGAAAGTCAAGTTAGTTTTTCACCATTCTATTAGATTATACTAATACTTAGTATCAAAAACTAGTCCCTAGCTAGAGAATCATGGACTATGATCCCTTGAAGGATGAATTCCTAAAATAATTAAAAATTCCCATATTTGATAAATAAATCATTTTTTAATTTAAAGAGATAAAATAACAAAAAATGGAGAGCATCCATGCATATGATGTTATGTTTAAAACCCTAATGTCCAAGCTCTCATATATGGTTCACCTAATGCACCATACTCAATTTTTTTTTTGGATTAATCATGAAAATTTTGCATGATCTCTCTATGAGGAGGTTATTTAAATAAAAATAAGCACTATAAGTATCATTAAGAGTTTAGGCTATTGAAATAATAGATGATTTAGGACACTCTAGGTGCTCTTGAACATAACACCATTAATTAATGTCTTCCACTTCAAAGTTATCATAACACTTTTCAAACACATAAAAACTTTATAAAGTGAAAACAATACCTTTGGATCCACACTCCAAGCATGATGACATTGTAGCTCCGTTTAAGGTTGTAGGTGGGTTTCTTGGTGTTGGTTGTAGGATATCAATAGTACCTTTTAATCCACCTTTGAAACCTTTAAACATATTCTTCAAGATCACATGCAAACCAAAAATTCCTTATTCTCCTCTATGAACTATCATGATAAATTAGGCCTAAAACCAAGAGAAGTGCTTTAAAAGAATCAAGAAAACCTTCTTTGAAGCACATCAGAATTATTGGGGGGGTTAATATGATTTTGGCCCTTTCTCCTCATAATATTGATTAAATTTTAGAATTTAGACCATATATGGAGTGATTTTTTCTAGATTTACCTCCTTGGGGAGCCATGAATATATGGATTCTTGTTGTAGATTCACTTTTCCTTGACTGCATTATGATGTTTTATAGGCTTACAATCTCTTTGATCATGTTTGATGGCGATCTCATCTCTCTTGGATCTTTATAAACATGAAACTATGGAATGAAGAAGGTTTTAGGGTGGTAGGTATTAAGGATGTCATAAATATGAGGGGAAATCATGAAAGGAGGGTGTGGAGACACAAAACATAGTGAAAAACACAATGATTTGACAGTGGTTTTGGGGTGGATGAGGAAGATGTGGGAAAAGAGCATGGAGTATGAGAAGACCAGGATGAGAAAATATATACAAAATTGGACACTCCATCCTCTCATAATATTAAATTGGATACCATTGAAAGAGGGGAAAAGAGCAAAATTCAAACCTATTTTTTTGTAAAAACCTTAAAATTTGCAAAGAAACCTTAAAATATGCCAATCTAAGACTCTTTAGGCACTTTGAGAGCATAAGATGACTTCTTGGCCATGAAAATTGGAAAAAATATGAGAGTAAATCATGATAAACATGACATAGACCCTGAAATAAAAAAATTCTTGAAAACTTGAAGCTGCCATCTCTCTTCTTGATCATACAACCCTTCTTTTAAAGCATGCTAACTATAGATTTGGAATAGATAGTTTTGATTAATTTTTTGGACCCTAAAATGCATGAATATAATATTAAATATTCCATTAAAATTTATATTAAATTCCCAATATTATGTAACAACTTAGATTTTCTTGAAATTCTACCTAGGTGAAGAGAAACTGAAGAAAACTAGTTGCCTTTCTGGTTGCAAGGCTACAAAAATTGGCTTGTCTTTAACTGGATGGTTCTTGAGCCTAGAGAATCCAAATAAAAAACCACTTGATCCATCAAGAATCCATATAGGTCTATTTTCTTCACCCCAAAATTAAGACCTAAAATCTCATCCATCAAACTCTACCATCAGAAAACCTATAGGCATGTCCTTTTGTGCAAACAAGGAAAGTGCTAATAGATGATCAATTTTGGGCCTATATGGCCATAAATTTCCATTAAATTGTAACTAAAGCCTACTAATGTTATGAAATTGATATTTCCCTATGTTGGATGTATGTAAACCATATGCATTTTGTATTATCACTTGTAAATGAGGGGAAAAGCCTTATTTTGGCCTTTTAAAGTAAGACTTTCACTTCCACCACTTGAAAAGAAGTGTTTATAAGGGAAACATGACATATCATGTAAAAATACAATTTTTTTTACCTTTTTCATGATTTAATATGGAAATTTGGTAGTGTGGGGGGTTTTGGGGCCCTTTTTGGCTTATATAGCATACTAAATGACCTTTTCATAACTTGAAACTTTGTACATAAGCTATTTTCATATTTTTGAATATGATAAAGATAAATTTGATAATTTAATGAAAATTTTAATCCCAATTTTGAAAATTTTGACCAAAATTTGTGTTTTTAGGTCACAATTCATTGGTTTGACTAGTTGCAAAGAGTTCTTGACTGGTTTTTTAGAAAGTTTCATATGGTGGGAGTAGTTATTTGGCCTTGATAGGTCAAATTAAAAAAACTACCAACATATAACCAATAACATATATGTGAAGGAGCTAATAAAACATGGTAATGATGAATATCTTTTGATTTTTTGATTTTTTTGGTATTTTTGGATTTGAATGGATAAGGTGATTTTATCATCTCATCCAAGGTATGGTCATAGGTATTTTAATCATACTTCCCATGACCCTAATCTTCCCTATGATTACACATTAGCTCACATGTAGACTATTGACCCTAGTCATCCCACTTTGAGATATTAACCACTCACTTGGACCTCTCTTGCATCATATTCTTACCCTCCATATATCCTTAGTCCATCTTGGCCCTTTCACATGTAAGACATGCCCCCTAGGGTCTTTTGGGAGCCTATTAACCAGCCTAATCCCTTGTTTAACCTAGGCCATGGCTTGTGTGAATGAAATCCATTTCCTAGGCTGAAATTTTCCTTCACAAAAGCTTTGGCCTAGGAAAATGTGTGCAAAAGTGCCTGTTTGGACCCAAACGGTCAAAAATAGCTAGTTTTCGGTCTTTTGGTGGATTGGGGTTAGAATATATGCCTCATTCACATTTATTTGATCCTATATTTTATCTCTCCACCCTCTCTCTTAATTATTCTTCCCTTTCTTGACTCTCATGCCTTCTTAAATCTCTCTTGATTCATTCTTGGCACTCTTGAGCTTGATTGGTGATAGAGGGTCCCATATGTTGTTATACATTTGCTTGAAAACTCCATTTATGCTCTCAATTATTCTTTCTTCCTTATGTATTACTTATATCTTATACATTTGGAATTGTACCTGATTTTTGCACTTGGTTGGAGATCTTACACCAATACAAGTTCTCACTTCACCTCCTCCTTTACTCTTGGATTTTGGTTTAGAAGTTAGCTTGCACATAGCTTGGTCTTCCTCCTACATTTTTTCCTATCTTGGATTTATAGTTGGTAGAATATATGTACATCTTCTTTGAGTTTCATCTAAGCCAATGTTTCTATGCAAAGTGAAAATCCATTGTTTTATGTAGTATATATGCTAGGGTTTGATTTGTTTTAGTGATTTAGTTATTTTGTGCATTGTTTAGAATAGTTTATAAAGTTTATGCATTCATATATGGTTAAAATACATCTTCATTACTTTAAATATTTACCATTACATGTTATAATTTCACTGGAAAAAAAATTATTACATATTATGACTCTACATGCTCAAAAGGAACTAGATAAATTTCTTAAACAATCTATCTCTCTTACTAAACTAGAACATTACATTGTTAGAAAATAATAGTGTTGAATTCGAAAGATAACTCAAACCTAGACTAGGCATGATCTTGAATCTCTTCTTAAAAATGTCGTTAGTGCTTAAAACATATTTAATTTGGCCTAAAAGTGCCTTAGAAAATAGATTCACATTTCATTTATTAGCTTTCTTTATTCAATATTATTATTTTTGCAATTTATATGCAATCAATATTCTAGTCTTAGCTACTTATGTTACCATTGTTAGATCTAATAGAGATAATTCCATTCTTTGTGTGCCTAATCATGTTATCCCTAACCTATTTCATAAGTATATATATATAGCTTGGTGTAAGCCAAAAATCTAGATAACCACTATAGACCTCCTGTAGTGCAAAGAAGCTTTGAGCCTTCTAGCCTCTTAGTGGTTTACTTTAGCACCTTACCAAACACTAGTGGTTCCATTCAAATTCATGGATCTACATTCTAGAACACCTAGTAGAACTTCACATATAGTTTCACATTAGTTTTATCCCATTTAGATATCTCTAAGCCAACTCCCCTTTGTTAGATATTAGGATTTGCTTTCAGTTATGTTTCAGCTCTCACCTTGGTTATTTTCTCCTACTTTGGTTTTGTGTCATTTTCCTTATTGGTGCTCTATTAGTTTGGATTTTCTATTGTCTTCTGTGATGCTCTTGATTCATTTCATCCATGGCCTATCTCCCACCTTTGGGATGGTAATCCTAATAGATTCAAGGTCTCATCCCTGAGCTCACTCATGATCAAACCATGTTTACAATGAGACACCATAAACACCATAGGAATCAGGATCTTCCCTCAACCTAGCATGGTAGTCTACATCCTTAATTCAAAAATAAATAATATTGGAAATAATATGACTAACATAATCAATCTCCTTTTCAATAGTCTGAGCTTCATTCATCTGAATATGTTTCATCTTAACCTCATATCACATCTCATTCACCTCTTCAATGTGATGAGGATACCCTTGCACAATTGGGTCTTGATGAGCTACATGTGATCATTGATGATTATTGTATATGCCTTTAGGTGAATGAAGTTCATCCTTCTCCCCATAGGAATCAGCAACATGCTTCCTATATAAATAGAGCTTTCACCTACTTAGTTTTGAATGCTTTGACTAGTTCTTTCTTGAGTTCCCTACCTCTTTCCTAGTCGAAAACTCTATATAAATAACATCCTCATAACCATGATGTAGATCATAGGTATTTTAACTTTTCTAGGTATCCCCATCATGGGGGGTCCTCCCATCCTCCTATTCATTCTTTTAGATTTTATGATGAGCGTGATCATTTGGATTGTCATCTATGGATTAGAGATATATGAGAGGCCTATTAGGAGCATCAACACCCACTTGTTTACCCTCATTTGAAGGCATGTGATTAGAAACATAGAGATTTTGGTCATCATGACTATTTACACAAGCATTCCATATCTTCCTATTATCCCTATGGGGACTGTCACACTTCCCATGGCCATTCCCCACCTCGTGGTAGAGATGATTTCCATCATGAGTGTCCTCCTTATTAGGATCCACCTAAACATCACCCTCCCTACAGTCATGGTCATAGTGATGCCTATGGGAATAAAAAACATCATCACCATCATGAGCCCCCTCTCAGAGTTCATTTCAGCCTACTATTAACCATGTTTAGGAGGATATTCACCATAATCCTCTAGCCCTTTGGGTGCATGCTCTTCCCCTTCCTACTCATATTCCTAAACTATCTAAGTTTAATGGAATGTGGAACTCCAGTGCTACAGAGCATATTATGGAATTCATGATGGCATTCATGGATTGGGAATAGGATGAAGGAATGATTTTGAATCTCTTTGATCATTATCTTTGAGTTAAATCTCTTGTTTGGTTTCAAATTTTACCTCCAAATTCTCTCTCTATTTTCCAACTCCTTCTAGATGAATTCCTCCAATATTTAGATATCTCTAAACTCTTTAACCTCAGCATATAGTCACTCACCTCCATGGCTCAGGCTAGGGGTGAAGTGAAATTTGATTTTATACATAGGTGGTATTTAGCCATTTATACATGCAAGAGTAGGTTCTTGGATGACCAGCTTTTTGATATGTTCACATGAGCATTGATGTAGGAAGTTCACCTTGAGGTTCTCAAGCATGAACCCACCTCTTATGATGAATTTGTTAATGAGTGTCTAAAGATCAAAGTATTTAAGGAGCATATGGGCATACAGCCTATACCAACCTAAAATTTATCCTCATCACATGATCATAACCATAATGTGATCGATGATGGTGTAACTAATTCTCTTCCAAAGAAGAAGGACACAAAGGATAATGATGAGGTGAAAGGCTTGAGTAGGAAGCTAAATAAAAAGAAGGTTTATAAATCAAGCATTAAAAAAAAGATTATGTTTCCTTATAATTCTATCAAGTTTTGCAATTTCCATCAGATGAGGGGACATGATGATGCCAATTATGCCACCTAAAAGTCTAGTGCACAAGCCTCATCTCCATCAAAGAGTTCTTATGTAACATAACCCAACCACAAGTTGAATGTGCTCAAAGTGCCTCTACCTAACCATGACAAGGAAAAGAAGAAGAAATTGAAGGCTAAGGCCCTCTATTCTCCTTCTTTCTCTTCCACCTATTTTGATTTCTCATCATAAGATAACTTGAGAGGGAAATCCAAGCATGAGAGAAGCAAGGTTGTTACTGCTATCAACATAGCCTCTATTGGGTATGAGTGTTTTTTCAACATGCACTCTGGTCAAGCCACTGACCTTGTTAGAGAGACTAGTGGTATTGGGCCTCTTATCCATCCTATGGGGTAGGGAACCCTAAAGGCATATTTGAATTTAGACATAATACCCCTCCCTAGGATAGACAACATCCTTACTGCATCATATAGGACTCATAGGGCCTCTCAGCTAAGATATCCATTTGGGACGTTCTTCACCTTTACCCTAAGCAAAGGGGTCTTGTATTTTATGATCTTGATCTCTCTCATGAGGTTTCATTTCACAATGATGTCAAAGTGTTGTTCAACTTTGATTCCCATAAGTACCCTCATCCTCCTATCTTATCTTGTAACCTAGCCTCTTTGCCAAATGCTTTGGTTCTAGCTAAGATGTCTCAGTTCCCTCTAGATATTGAGACATATGTTGATGATTACCATGTCAAGTAGTGTATTATCAATGAAGGACCTACATTAAACATCATGTCCATATGTGTGTTTAATAATCTCAAGATCAATCAAAAAAATCTCTTTGATTCTCACCATAACTATGTTGATTTAAACAATAACATAGTTATGCCGATAGGAAATGTGAAGTGTTGGGTTAAGTTTGGCCCTAAGATTATCAGGATCAATTTTTGTATGTTGGACTTTTATCTTTCATATAACACAATTCTTGGACATTATTAGACCATTTCCATGTAGGTTATTACATCATACACATTTTTCATGGTGTAGTTCATGCATGAAGTTTCATATGATGGAGAATGACCCAGATCCATGGGCATTGCTCTACATAAAGATAAATCCCTCAAGAAAGGCTTTGGTTGTCTCCTCATGGGGTTATGTGGACTCTCATGCACCCCCTACTTTTGACTTTTGCTTTCTCAAGGATGAACATTGTGATCTTATTGAGTATCAATCAACATTCACTCCTTCAGAGTTTAGCACATGTTAGGTAACTCCCTCTCCTACCCCATGTCTCTAAGGTGGTTCTTCCATTCTCAAATATCTATTTTGATATGTTTACCTAAATATTGAGCTTCCCATCTCATCATACTTCTTCCATCAGAGTATCATCTCTCTTAATGCATCTCCCTTAGACATGACTAGACTACTATTCCATCCATGGTATAGTATGTAACTCGATCAATGAGAGGAAAGCTTACAATAATCTCATGCCCATGAATCCTACACACCACCATCCTCTTACTTATTTGAGTTCATAAGTCTTGTTCACCAATAATAACCCCACCTTTAGCATTCATGTGTTTCAGATCATGACTAGTAAACCAAAGGATTTAGATGTTCCATTTACTTCTTCCTACCTTTTCCCTATTTTTTGGCCTCTTCATAGGCCAAGTAGTGGCTTGCCTTGGGTGTAGGCCTCTAGTTAGGGTGAAGTAGTGGCTTGTCCTCGAGGGAAGGCCTAATATTGGGCTTGTGGTGCTTTACTGAGACTTAGAGATTAATAAAACACCCTTCCTAAGCCCCTATTTAATGGATCACCCCTTTATGGCATCCATCATCAGAGTCTTGTAGGTATCCTTAGCCATTTGATTTATGCACTCCTCTTTAGATGCACCTCAAGATAGAAGTAGAGTGTTTTGTTGTTTTTAGTTGGTAAAGATACTACTTACTATTAGTTATCCCTCTACCATTTCCCTCTCTCCTTTTTTTTAGTGCCTATGGGTGGTGTGATTTAGTGGTTGTGGTTTCTTATGACTTTATATGGCCTTCCCTAGCTAGTATTCATATATCATAGGCTTCCTACTACCCCTCCTCACTTCTCATTATAGTTGGCATTCTAGCACTCTCTCATGGTTGGCCACTTCACCTTAATGGTGGCTTTATCAGTTAAGATGCCTTTCTCACCTCTAGCACTCAAAATCCTCACATTTTCACCATGGTTCAACATGACCCTATATCATTCATGTGTGTGTGGGAATGAGAAAAAATAGTTTAGATAATCTTGACAATTATTTTTCTTGTCTCCCCCACTCTTGCTCCATTTTAGGCAATTTTTGGGCCCCATCCAAGATTTTTAAGCTTATTTTTTGGATTCTTATGGTCCAAGCCATGGGTTTCTAGGATAATCTATGGCCTAGTAGTGGTCCAAGCCATGGGTTTTACCCAAGTAGGCCATGGCTTGGGCCAAAAGCTTGATTTTACCCTCTTTGGGCCTTTATTTCACCCCGCCATTGCTCTTGGACCCCTAAAACCTTAATCTTAAGGGGTTTGGCCCATTATGGACGTAATGGAAAGGTTTGTTTCTCTATTTGAGGCCTCATTGGGTGTGTTTTAGGACCTTTCTAGTATCTTGGACCCTTAGATCCTCTAGCTTGTTAGGCCCATGTACTCCTTGCTAGATACACCTTACGAGCCTTTTTTGGGTGTTTTTCTTCCCTTTTTGTGTTTTAAATCATGAAACCTCCATCTTAGGGGTTTTGGCACATTTTAAGCACATTAATGGCCTTTATTTTTTAATTCAAGGCTGTATTGGGCCTGCTCTAGCCCCATTTTGGTTCTCAAGACCTCTTTCAGGTCCTCATTGACCTCTTGATCCTGTGTCCTATCTCATGAGCACTCAAGGATATAAGTTACTTACTATGATTCTTTTAGTTAGATATTTCTCTAATTTTTCATATTTGATCCATTATAACTCCATCTCTCTCTTATTTATCATGGTTATAGGTAGGGTTGTTAGATGGTTGTGGTGTTTTGGGACTTACTCTAGTCTTTTCGATTAGTCTTTGTCTTCTTTGAACCTCCCCCCAACTTTCACTTGTTACCTCTTACCATGGTTGTTATTGGTCAACCACTTTGATTATGATTTTGGTCCATTATTTATTTCCCTTATGCAAATCATTTACACTACTTCACTTTGAGATCACCTTTTTCCAATTTTTAGTCTTACATTCTCAACCCCCATCATGGTACACCTCTTAATGGTGATTCACATATATTTTAATGGTCAGGGTAACCCAAGATTTATAGCTATGGTTTGGGTTATTGATGATCCATGGGACCATAAGCTTATTGTAGCTGATTTCTTCTTTATTAGTTAGAAAAATAACATTATTGAGTATCATAAAATCATTATTGCCTTAATTGATGCTCAAGTTAGGCACATGTTATGTGTAGTTATTCTTTGAATCAATCTTAGTTATGTCTCAACTCACTGGTGTTTGAGCCTTCCTTAGCTCTGAGTTTCTCCCCCTCTTCAAGGTGGTGTGTGATTTTCTTTCTTTCTTTGAGGGCATCTAGTTCACCCATATCCCTCTCAGGGAGAACACTAGGTCTAACACCCTAGTGAATATCATTCTAGATAGTATGATTTGATTTTATATCACTTGTGTCCCTTCTTTTCAAGAGTTGGATCTATGGCTAGAGTTGGATTTTAGATTAAATAGAATTTTTACTCTCACCCATGGATCATACCATCTACTTATTTCACCACCATCCTTATTTGGTAAGTGTAGGTAATGTTTCCTTTTATATTTTTAGTTCTTTCTTTCCTTTACTTTGTTGTGTCTTTTAGGTACTACATAACAGTCCTTGTTCATTTGAACACTAATTATTTATACCTTAAGGGCATATTTAATCATACTTCCCATGACCATACTCCTTCCTATGATTACATATCAGCTCATGGATAGACTAATGACCATCATCATCCTAATTTAAGACATTTACAACTCACTTAAACCTCTCTCATATCATATTCTTACCCTCCATACATCCTTAATCCATCTTGGCCCTTATGCACATAAGGCAAGCCCTTTAGGGACCCCTTGGGGCCTTTTAAGATCTTTTTGGATAGATTAATCCCCTATTTGACCCAAGCCACAAATTGTGTGAATGAAACCCATTTCTTAAGCCACATATTTCATTCATAAAATCCATGACCTAGGTATAACATGTGTATAAGTGCATGTTTGGACCCAAACAGTCAGAAATGGTTAGTTTTAGATCTTTTGGTAGATTGGGCTTGGGATATATGCCTTATTATCATTTATTTTAGCCTCTCTTTTCTCTCTTTACCATCTCTCTAAATTATTATTCCCTCTCTTAACTCTCATTCCATATTTAATCTCTCTTGATTCATTCTTGACACTCTTGAGCTTGATTGGTGATAGAGGGTCCCATATATTGCTATACATTTTCTTGGAGACTCCATTGTTGCCCTCAATTATTCTTGCTTCCTTGTGGCTTACTTATAAATTCTAGATTTAGCATTGCCCCTAGTTTGTGAACTTTTCTTGAACTCTTACACCATTGCAAGTTCTCACTTCACCTCCTCATTTTCTCTTGGATTTTGGTTTGGACTTCAGTTTGCACATATTTGGTCTTCCTCCTACATATCTTCTTAGGTTGGATTATCGGTTAGTATAACATCTACACGTCTTCCTTGAGATTGATCTAAGGGCACTTTGATATATAAAGTGAAACTCCATTGATTTATGTAGTATATATGTTAGGGTTTGATTTATTTTGGTGCTTTAGTTGTTTTGTGCATTATTTAGAATAGTTTCTAAAGTTTATGCATTCATATTTGGTTACAAGATATCTTCATTGATTGAAATATTTATCATTACATGTTATGATTTCATTGGAAAAAATTGTATTACATAGTAGGACTCTACATGCTCAAAATGAATTAGACAACTTGCTTAAACAATCTCTCTCTCTCTCTCTCTCTCTCTCTCTCTCTCTCTCTCTCTCTCTCTCTCTCTCTCTCTCTCTCTCTCTCTCTCTCTCTCTCTCTCTCTCTCTCTCTCTCTCTAAACTAGAACATTGCATTTTTATAAAACAATAGCGTTGAATTTGAAAGATAACTCAAACCTAGACTAGGCATGCTCTTGAACCTCTTCTTAAAAACTTATTTAGTGCTTAAAATGTATTTCATTTGGCCTAAAATTACCTTTATATATATATATATATATATATATATATATATATATATTCAAATTTCATTTATCTTCTCTCTTTATTTAGTATTATTGTTTCCATAATTTATATGCAACCAATAATCTAGTCTTAACTACTTGTGTTACTGTGGTTGGATCTACTAGAGATACTTGCATCCTTTATACACTTGATTATGCTAGCCCCAACCTAGTTCATAAGTTTATCTATAACCTAGTGCAAGCTGACAAATTGGATAGACACTATAGACCTCCTATAGCCCATAGAAGTCCTAAGCCTTCTAGCCTCTTAATGGTTTGCTTTAGCACCCTACCAAACACTAGTGGTTCCATTCAAATTCTTGTAGATATAAGTATCTCTCCACTTAAAACCTATTGAAATAAATTGGTGGTATGTCCAAGGATCATGTATAGGTGTAATATCTACCACTTTAATATTTGTGGTACTTTGGATATGTATAATAGGACTCTATGGTCATGAGGAAACAATAAAAAGAATGGGGGTTTGTGGAACCCATCATTATGAGATTTAAGGTTTTTTTTTAATAGAAAACATAGGAACATGTTTGGTTATCCTAGGTAACTAAATATTTTATGTAGAAGTAGATGAGGATTATGTGGAATCAACTATGTATCTTTGATGCAATAGTCTCTCAATTATTGGATGTTTAGGAAAGGGGTTTACCTATTGCTTATCTTTTCATGAAGGATTAAACTTAGTAGGTTTGATAATTAAATGTATAGGTATAATTTTTTTTGTTCAAGTATATGTTCATATAAAATTCTAGAAATTTTAATTACCATGTTGTCATGAATGTATTTAAAACACCCATGTACTATACAAGGTAGTATGTATAGTGTATGTATCCAAGCCTGTCCCAATAACATACCAGTATAACTAAAAATGTAGTGACCACATGTATTGGGCTGACATATAAAGATAAGTCAATCTTACCAAGGACTTATTGTGAGGTTACATAAAATGATTTGACCACTTCGGTCAAACGGTGTAAATCATCATGTGTATATCCAAAATGTGTGAATAATTTCATGGAGCAAACATTCTTACTAGAAACATTATCAATCACAACAGTGTGTATAGTCTAGTGGTCAAGGTATGCTTGAATCATTCATGAATGAAGATCTAAGTTAGCATCCATAATATCAATGTCATCAAAATTAATATAAGGTCAATGAATAATGGGTGGGTATATGTTATGTATAAGTACCAATAACAAAATCTAATAGATGACCATAATGTGGTTCCTTCTTATAATGGTCTTACAAAGGGTTGTTAAAATATTTTATGATTATGGTAATCATCATGTTGTAAACTTTATTCCTCTAGAGGATCATCAAATGTAATTTTTTGGTCATCAATAAGGTCATGGATATTATGCTTCAAGGTAAAATATATGTTCATTGAATACCCAGGGTCTTGGTGTTTGTCACAATAAGTATTTACATCATGTATTTTGGGTAGATATAAAATAATATTAACATATATAGGATGAGGGAGAGATATGATGTAATAATCCACAAGATTCAAAAGTAACGAAGCTAGCTACTTGGGTAAGCATGAAAATTATCTCCTTGGTGAATTAGATAAGATAAACTAATTAGGTTATTGTGACACTTCATTAACCATAATATTTGTAAATCTATTTCCCTTTGAGGATCATAAAATGTAATTTTTTTGTCATTGATAAGGTATTGGATCTTATGCTTTAAGGTAAAACATCTATTTGTAGAATTACCAAGGCCTTGGTGATAGTCAAAATAAGAATTTACATCATAGCCTTTGGGTAGAAGTCCACTCATATCAACCTCTATAGTATGAGGGAGATATATGAGGTAAAACTTCATAAAATTCATAATTAATGAAGGTGTAGACTTAGTTAAGCATGAAAATTATCTCCTTGGGGAATTGGATAAGACAAGATGATTAGGTTGTTTTGAAACTAAATTAATCGTAATAGTTGTTTCTTTTTTAATTTCTATAGGTTTTACCTTATAATTTTGTTTGATAGTGAAATTTGTATTATATGTATTTGGTATGCTTACCAGATAATTAATTTTCTTAAAATATATAAGTTTCATTTCATGATCATGAATAATATGTCATAAGTCATCAAAAGATTTGAAAATTTTGAAAATAATGGACTCATGTAATGGTACAAGAAAACTTTGCTTGAATATTTATTGAATATATTTATCTAACATTGGATTGGTAATTTTATCCAACATTTTATTATACCTTAAGATATATTCATTGATAGTTTCATTGATTCTTTATTTGATTTTTGCAATTTGGGCATAGGAAAACTTTTCAGTAATGTTCATAGATAAGTCTGCTAAAAAATGATCTGCAAGAGGTTTTAATTATTTTATTGATTATATTGGTAAATCATAAAACCACCTTAGAGTATAGTCCTTAATTCACCTTGGAAAAAAAATATTGAAAAGTTTATCATTGGAGACATAATTAAGGCATGGCTCATAAAAAGATCAAAAATGCTATTCAAGATCACCCTTATCATCATAAAATGTGAACTTAGGTGAAACAAAACCAATTGGAAAGTGGTGAAAATATATTTATAGTTCAATATTTTTATTCAAAACCTCTTGTGAATCAATAACACGAGGTTATTTCATATGATGTTTTTCAATATTTGTAACCTTAGCTTGTAAATGTTGTATAGTTTATAAAATATCTCACACATTTTTATCACTAAGGTTTAAAGTTTGATAAGTAACCAAAGGAGGCACACCCATGGTTTTAATTTATATAGGCATTCAAATTGGTAATTTAGTTGAAGTGTTAATGTTTCCCAAGGAGGATGTAAGAATAGTAGGATTTGTTTCATGGAATAATGGTGTAAACACATAACATGTGCACCCATTATATGTATGAATCGATGATGTGATAAAGCTTAGGCTTATTTGTATATAATCAATTATAATACCACCTAAGTATTCACCATCACTAGGTGAGGAATCCTTAGCCTTAGCATGCTTATTGAATTCATCTCTTATTACATATAAAAATACATCCATTAAGCCCTTGTTGTTATTAATATGAGTAACTAATGATTCATTATCTTCCATTTGAAATTGAGTTTTTTTATTAATATTTTCCATTGCTTACAAATGTAAAAACTAGAATTTGAAACAAAGTAAACCAATTAGAAAAAAATAAAAAAACCCTAGGTCAATGCTAGGGTTTTGAGATCAAAGGTATGGTTCACCAAATTTTTAACCCTAAATCATATGATACAAGGGTATTATAGGGTTAATAATATATAAATTAATAATAATAAGGGTGATAAACATATATATAATTAATTATTACACTCAAAAAACAATATTCTTAATTTATAATGTTGAGATATGCTAAAAATAGAAAGTACAAGTGTTGATTGATATTGTAATAAATTGAAAACAAGTGTACTTAGATGGTTTATTGAGCATGTGTAAATCTAGGCTAAAACATGGTGAATAGCTATCATACTCTACAATTTTATAATTTTTGGCCTTGGACACTTGCAATAAATTTGGGTGGTTTCATTTATGTCAGTATTTGAATTGGATGCAGGTGTCTAGTATGGAATAGTGACTATATCTATATGAGACCACCTAGAACCTTCTATGTTTTCTATCATAATTATTTTTATGCATATACATTTTATGCATAGGTTTTCACTCTTTTTCAAATCATCAAACCCTAGTTTCCTCACCCTTGGAATGATTATGGGGAAAATGGGTTAGTGGGAATATGGTGTCAAGCTAATTTAAGGACCCCTTTGTAAATGGGTACTAATTACATATGAAATAATTTAAAATGAATCTCAAACTTATGTATTTGTCCCCTATTTGTTGGTTTATGTGTACATAAGGATGTAATAAGTTATAAGTAACTACATAGAGTTACCTTTCTTGTAACTTGGAAAAAATGGCTCATGTGAGGCTCATTCAGTAATTCATAACTAAATGAATACTAGTCATATGAATCATATGGAAAAAAGAATGAATAGGGTTGGTTTGATCACTTGAATTCTTAATTGAGTGATTCTTGGTATGTTTCTTTTTGAGTTACCAATATTTTTTAGGTTTTTTCTAGGTGATGATTGAATGAGGGTTATTCTTGTATATATAACATTACATTTTAAAAATATCTCAGAATAAATAACTTAGGCTAATTATAATGATACATTTCTTTTTTTAATTGGATGAATTTTGGACACTAAACCCTTAGATTGAAAAGGAACACCTGCATCAACATAGATATTTGATTGGGATGCAAGTGTCCAAGAAGATAAGATATAAATATAGGTTCAAAACTAGAAGAGAAGTATAATGATTAGGTTTAGATAATTTTTCATAGCATAGAAGGCCTGATCATCAGAATAATAGTGGTTGGAGTAATAGATAATAAATTTAGGCATAAGAGATAGTGAATGCAAGACTTTTAGTAGTGAGAAGGTCTCAAAACTAAAGGGTACATCTATCTAAGATAGGTATTTTCAAAGTATACCACACTGAGGTGATATATAATTAACATTTAGTCTCTACATTAGTAGTTAATAGTGAATAATAATGATGACATACATTCTGGATTATGGTGTGATGACTATGAGGTGGAAGGATAACAATAATAATTTCCTTGGGCCTAGTATTCATACCTTAATAACCTAATTCAATATTTTTCAAAAGGTCCAAGACAAATGCAAATACCCTATTTTATAATTCATAACATAAAAATATGTGTCTTTGGATGGATCTATGACACCTCCAACCACAATATTAAAAAAATTCATATAATTGATGAATTCGATAAGGCATAAGAGTGAAACATGTGATAGGATATTATAGGGCCCTCAAATTAGAGACTAGTAATAAATGCTATAGTAGGACACCTAACCAATATTATGGTGACTATAAATAATAACATGGAAATATAGGTTGTGATAGAGGACACAAAGGTGGTAGGTTTTTGTAGCACTCTTGTTATAATTGTGGGTTGTTAGATCACTCAACACAACTTCCCTAAGTGGCTTACTTGTTTTTATTTTTGTGTAACATATAAGGTTAAGGAATTCTTAGACCTATATGTAAAGATCACATAAAAGATAAAACTTGAAAAATATGTAGGGATGATTAGAGGTGCACACAATCCTAGCCACTTAGTCAAAAAGACATTGAAGAATAAGAAAAAGAATATTAGAGCTAAGGTTCATAGATGACATGTGTTGGTGTGACTATATAACCATGGTTTTTATGGGAAAGGTCATGTCAAGATGTGATCTTAAGAGGTTGAGAACTAAAGTATCACACACAAAACACTTAACACCTTACTAATATCTCTCATTTCGAGACAAGGTTTTTCATGAAGATATGGCCATTATATAAATCTTATAAGGAGATATTTAACTTGCTTAAGAATCAAAAGATAGAGATATATGAGAACTATAAATTCATTAAGAGTAGATTGATCATCTTGCTGACATGATAACTCTCATGTACTACAAGGGGATTATTCCCATGTTGAATACTCTATAAGGTGAGAATGATGAAAATAATACAATCGATGTGTTTGACCTATATTTATCATGAGGATATGATAAGAGAGATAACTAGAATAAAACATATGACCAAGAGGTTCATATTGGTGTAGACATCAATGGATTTTTAGTATGTGACATCCTAATGGATATGAGTGTTGAGTTTAATATTCTCAATAAGGATGTGGGTAACAATATGGGAAGACCAAATGCTACAATTCTCACCCCATGTTTTTCTTATGATAAAAAATACAATATCACACCCCATAGGCATTCTCCATAATGTTGAAATTAAGATAATGGATGTCAAGATATACATAGGCATCAAGGTTATGGATTTTTCTAAGACTAAAATTTACCCAACATTTCTTATAAGACACTAGTTCTATACCAATAATACATACTTTCACTTCAAACATTGCTACATGAGATTAGATAATAGGAGTGAGAATGTGGTGAACCCCCTTGCATTTAATAGGGCCCACCCTTTGTTGAGAATGTTTAGTTAGTAGATGAAATCAATAACAAATATGACATCATGACATGTGACATGGCCAACTTATAGCCATGTTTATAAAACCTCCTAAACTAGTACATCTTCTCTTCCTCTAATGTTTCAAGTGTCTTTTATGAATGATGGTTGTAAAAATATTATGAGGTTAATAGAAGGTGTAATCTAGTTCAATTTAATCCACTATTTGAATATGAACCTAAGGCATGCACATTAAGGGTAAGCATTTCCTAAAGTTGTCTAGACAAATGCGTGGCATGATTTGATCAAGATCCTAACCTAAGAAAACATGAAGGTCCCTTCAAATCAATATTAATCACCTTGCAAAGTTAGATCCCATAGGTTACATCCAAAGTAGCAAAGGTATTTTAGACAAAGTTTGTCACTCCCAAAAAATTCCTAGTTTAATATTTACACATTATGTACATGGGTTGGCCTAAGGATCCATAATTAGTTACTCCACACCTATAAAATTACATACAATAAGGTGAAGGATTCACATGAAGGAGGAGAGGGAGGTTGATGAATAAGAACCACCTATAAATAAAATTTAACCACCACATAAAGGATTAGGTATCACTACTAAATCCCCCCATCCATGACTTTTTAAAAATAAGATAGTGTCAGTTGCATAAAATAAGACATGAAGTGATTTATGGGAACTTTTAGGAATGGTATTCTACATTTTCTTAGATGAAATAAGGCTTTGGCCATCAATGTAATAAGGATTTTTAAGCCATTTTATTTCTAAACTTTTTATTTTAATAGAATAGATTATATTATCAAAACAAAGGTTGTAATAATATTTTCACACCTCTTAAAATATAGTTTAGTGATTTGCGTAAGAGTCTTATTTGGATAAACTTCTACTACATGTCTAAGTTTTTTCTCAATATTTTTTTCTCTTTAAAATTTTGAAAAGGAACTTTACACCTCTTAGAATTAGTAACATTCACGCAAGCATGATCATAAAGGCCCAAAAATAATAGTTCATTGAGATAGAGGACTAGGAACAATATTTAATGTGGGCTAGGGATGCCCAAAATTAAAAATAATCATGGCACACATTTTTGTTACAAAATATCATAATAAAATTGGCAAATAAGAGAGAGATAATAAAAGAGCATGCACGATATGAGGATAACATGTGAAATATGTGAAAATAAAGGAGATCATGAATAAATATTTGGCACACATAAGAATCTAGAGGTATTGTAAGATGATAAATTCAATTAATGGGATTTGTTTATGCAAATGATATCAAAAATTCCCAAATCTATCATCTACCATTGAAACTGAGAACCATTAGATTAAAATGACATAAAATTAACATCTAAAGTAGAATTCTAACCTAAATCTAAATGTTCCTAAACAAGATTCAAACAAACAAAGATTAATTGACTATGGATTGATATTGCTTAAAATTAGACTTAGAATTTTATCATAATGGTAGCTTGATAAATGAATTTGATGATAGTATGGACTGATTGATTATATTGACATGGAGGTTTTATGGATTCATAGTTAGTTTTGACATGGAGGATGGGTTGATTTAAATATGCCATGAAGGGAATATCAATTTCCAATATTTAAATTTGGGTTAGGAAGATCCATGGTGGAGGATTATCCAAGTAATTAAAAATTCCTCAAAAGCCTTTAGAATAGAGGCTTCTAGAGAGAAAGGGGCCAAGATAGAGAGGATTCTAGAGTTAGATAATTCTATAATCCATTAGGGGATAATAAATATTAGTAGGTTATTAGGATAAGTGATTATATAGGTTATTAGGGACTATGTATATAGTAGAGCCTAGGAATAAGCTAGGGTAGATGGTCAGGTGGGTCATGGTAATTTTAAATTTTCAAATAATGGATAAGTGGGATTAGCTAGTGAATAAGACATGATTAAGTGAATTAATTGATTTATGGTGTAGTAATAAGGTTATTAGATTAATAATAATGAATGGGTATGTTAGATAAATGACTATAAGGGGTGATATTTGGATGGAATTAAATGAGATTAGTATCGATTAATAGTAATATTAGTGACAATAAATGAAGTGAGAAAATTTAGATGTATACATTTTTACCCTTTTTGAAAGGGCATTGTGAGTGGATGAAGTGTAAGGAGTAATGATCTTTCAACAAAAAAACCATTTCATGGATGAATGTTAGTAAATGATGTTAATGGGTATGATTCCCCTTTAAGGTGACATGTAGGGATGAAGGAGTTAATAACCACTTTAAAAGAAGAAACAAGAGGTGGAATGCATTAAATAGATAAGGGGATGGGATGATAAATTAAATACAAATGATGAAGAATATGAAATAGACCTGAGCAGTGAGATACAAAGTGATGACACAACTAGAAAATAAATATGCACAGGGAGTAGAAAATACTATGTCATAATTATTGTCACATCTAAAGGGGGAGTCAACCGTAACATATTGATGATCAGAAAAAAGGTTGTAAGATTTTGATGTATCCCAAGAAATTACACATGAAATGGAGAGATGCATACTAGGATAATATTGATTTGATAAGATTTATGATGAGTATAGCTCAAATCTAAAGTTGAGCGATATGATGAATGAGATGAAAGAGAATAAATGATATGACCAAGTGACCAAAAGATAAAGGGGAATAATTGGACTGTAATGCATCAAATAAATGATTCATAATGTGATAAATAGAGATTATATGCCTAAAAAATACACATGAAAGGGATCAAGAGATGAAAATAAAGTTATGGTCTTGGTTATGCCCCAATTAGGGGAAAAACCCATAAATTTTAAATGGTGAATTGATCAATTAGTGAGAATGGATGACTATTGGAGGAAAAGTTGGATGTTTTTATTTATCAATCCCAATCAAAAAGTGTGGGTGATTAATGAAAATATTATGGAGATGATTATAGGTATGGTGATTGATCAATAGACTGGTTGATTAATGATTGATATTATAGCTCATGGAGTTAACTAATGCAAGACCTGAGGATGATGAGGGAACATAGAGATGCGATGATGAATGATGAGAAAAGAGGTGAGAGTGGCTGAGCTGACCTTAGAATATTATATGATGAATTACAACCTACATAGTCTAAAAAGACCTCAATCTAATGTATTTTAGACTAGATAATAGATGACAAGATATACTAGAGGAAGAGGATGATCATAGATGTTAGACATTTTAGTTGTTAGATAGATGTTGGGTGTGATGATGATTGGATTAAGACTTTAGAGGATATATACATGATTATAAATGTCTGAGGAAAGATTGGATGTTATATGAATGTAATAAGATGATCGAATTGATGATGACATTAAGATTAGACATTTAGACATATTAAGCTTGATGATGACATTAAAATTCATGTGGCAAGGCCTCTTATTTATAGATTTTAGAAAATGGCTAGAATCAACCTAAACCATCCACCTCAAGATTGAGATATTTGGCTAAGGATTGATCCAATTATGTAATTAACAAATACATAAATAGGATCATCAATATTTGGGATAGAGGGGCATTTAAGAGGCATGGGAAGCATTGATGAGGTGTGGGAGGGGTTAACCTTGATATTTTATACATGTATGGCCTAGGGATGTCTTCCCAAGAAATGATGTCACTTGATGCAGATATTCAATATTAATTTATAAAAATAATTATTCAACAAGTTTTCATATAATTATTACTTAGGATTTAATTTGGTTTAATTAGCTCTTAAATATGATTAAGCACTTTGTACACAAATTACTCAAATTAATCAGAATGCCTTGTTATTGGTCCAAAATTTGATTGGATTAGAATTGGAAGTTAATGTTAGATGAATTGAAAAATTGTTCCCACTTAGGATTTTTCCAACATCAAATAACAAAGACACAAATGTCATACAATAAATTTGATAGAAAATAGCAATCTAGAGCATCTAGGTGCAAAATTAGCATTTTGACTCAAAATGATATGATCATAGTTAGCTGGCCCATAAATTGCATTACCTGATTTAATGATACTTTGTCCAAAATTGGCACTTGAATATATCAATTTCAACTCATTTAATGTGTTTTAGTGTATTTAGGAAAAATTGTGCATTTTGGTGGAAATCAGTCAAGCTTGGTTAGAGGTTATTGGTGGCCAGATTTAGGTGTCTATAGTTTGCCCCTATTTAGGAAGATGTTTCAAGCTATAGGCAAAGTAATGTCTTCTCAAATAATGAGATATGGCCTATATGCCAAAAATAAGATTATGGTTGAATAAAAAAGCTCCAAATGGTGTTTGGGAAGCCTATGATGATGCCCCCTCGAGGTAGTGGTTATCACATTTGTTGATGGATGGTCCCTCAAAAAGAAACAAGAAGAAAGGTGGAATTAACCCATGGTTGATATTAGGATTAAAAGTCAAAATAATGATTTTCCCATAGGTAGTTATAATTATTAATAGGACTTAGATTAGATAAATATGGTTGTTCCCTAGTTAGTTTTGATTAGAAATCATAACCCAAGGATATAACTTGGAATATAGATTAAACATGAGTGGGTGAAAAGTGATGAAATAGATGAATAGAAGAATAAGATTGATCACTGTGAATGATTCAATTATACCTATTAGCAATGATACAACTAGAATGGTTAATGGGTTAATTTGATCAAGGGTAGAATGCGAGGATTTACCAAGGTGCCAAGGAGAAACTTCTATGGCTCTATTTATTGTAGACCTTCTTTAAGATAATTTTTGCTATAGCATGTGATGGTAGGCTTCATGATATAATACCATGAAGACTTGGCCAAAATATGTGTAAGGACTGACTCTTAATCCAATAAACACTTGAAAACAATGCACTAATTATAAAAACCATGATGATAATGTTGACGTATAAATATGTATGGACTTAAGAATAATGTGCTCAAGGAATCACCCATGAATGCATATAGACTAAGTCGAGGCAATAGTGCTACAATCAAATAAATAGGCAAGAAAACAAATAAAATAAATAAACAAAAAGCACACAAATATATAAATAAATTGAAATAAATAAATAAACAAAAGTTTTGAAAGCAAAATCAAAAGAAAGCAAATTAACAATGACTTTACCCCAATAGGGCAGATCGAGGATAAATGACTAGGCTTAGATAGCACAAATGTTTTTGAAATTTTGAGGTATTTTAATTGGTTAGAGAATGATGAGATACCTACTCACAAAATAGTGAGAGCATTTGGCTTAGGTTACTCACAAAATGGAGAGCATATAGAAAGTGGGACTAAGGTGACTTCAATATGAATTGAGCATGACCTACTTAGTCTTTAAATGACCTCAAGTCATAGTAATTCCATCCACATAAAAGGTGAGGAAAAACCAACTAGGTCCCAACAAGTTCTCAAATCTAGAAAATGGCTAGTTAAATGAAAATAAGAATGGCAAGGTGATGCAACAATGCATGGTAAACAAGTGTTTCCCCTAGTTTTTCCATATATGGTTATAACTAAGATATAATTAAATAGGTCAATGATACTAATTTTCCCATAGGTGGTTATAATTAGTATCAAGACTAATGAGACACTAATTTGCCCATAGGTGGTTATAATCAAGCTCACATAAACAAAATTGATAGGATGAAAGATATCTTGCCAGATCAACTGTCACACTACTTTCATAGACTATCATTGTAAACATGAATCTGATAATAGTTGAAACCTAATCAAAATCCCCTTGCAAAAAGTGAAGTAAGAACCAAAGTAGCCAAGATCAAAATAGGATTGGGTAGGATGACTAGAAATAGGCTTTAGTATAGATAGGAATGGATTGGTTATATGGCATGGTCTTGTTAAATATAATGATGGTTTGAAAAATTGGATAAAATGGTAAGTGGGTTACCCCCAAGTGAGAAGGTGATTAGCTGGGATATGTGATAATGGAAAATGGATATGTAACAATGGAAATGGCATGGTAATGAAATGGTATGGTACATGAAATGGTATGGTACATGTTTTTGGCTTGGGTGTGGTTTTTGATTCTATTATTCCTACTGATGGGGGGATGTACATCCTAATCAATAAATGATACAAATATAATACTTGATCATGTTAATTTTTAACCCACACCTCATCTAAATAACTACTCCATCAATAACTTCTTGTATATTTGGATGTTGAGAATGCTTTTGTGATCTTTATTGGCCATTGATTTTGATTCCTTGAAGTGTTAAGACAAGGTATCTTTATAGCCTCTAAAAAGGAAAGTGTAACTATGGATGGTAAATAAGGACAAATAACAGATGGTAGGTTTTATTGTTAAATGGAATGGTAGATGGTAATACAATGTATAATGGTGGGGAAATAAATGAAGATCAAGATGTTCAATCACATGTAATGTTGTTGATGCTAGATTCAACATAATTTTGGTTGTGGTGGGGTTGAATACTTGTTCTCTTGATAGGACCATCAGATTTTTTTATTGTTTGGGCCTGAGAGTAGTTACCATCTGATTAGGTTATAGATAGAAAGTTATTTTTATTTTATCTTCATCAAGTAGTGAATAAATTTTATGCTTAGCTATTGGTGTCTCAATGAGGTTTTCACTAATGAATTTGTCTTTATTGTCTTATATTACCTCCAAGAAGGTTTCACTAATAAACATTGGCTTTTGAATTTGATTTTCTTTTAGCACTTTTAAAAATGTTTCACTAGAAGATGTTGAGTTGGAACTTTGATTGTATCCTAGTGCCTCTAAAAAGGTTTCACTAGGAGAGTGTTCTTCTACTACATGAATGTGGTCTTGACCTCCTTGCTCTTTTTCTACTACCATGTCACCATGGATGTAGTTCAACAAAGTGCAGTTTTGTCAATCCCAATTGAAACTTATTGGAGATAGAATGTCAATAATATGGCTATCTTAGTTGATGGTAATGCCCTATGGAATGGTAATAGAATGGGGAGAGGCTACACAATCCTTGTAGAAGATACTAAGATAACTAGTGTTGAAGCTGAAGTACTCATTCTCAAAAACTATATAAGGATCACAAATGTAATCAAATTGATATACAAGGTAGGCATAACCAATGTTGTAACAACCATGAACATATTCTTCTTTTGAATATGATTTTGACTCAAGGGAATCTAAATTGATGTTGATTCTAATTCTAATTCCAAATCTAATGTTGGTCTAAAAATAGAACCTGACTCTATCTCTGATTCATCATCTGATGAGTACTCTATTATAATTATGTCTTATTGAATCCTTGGTGTTAGATAAGTAACAACTTGTAATGGAATAATGGGCTTCAAAAAAACTATTTTGTCAGAGTGGGACTTCTCTAGGATGGGAAAAAAGTCAAGAGACAACTCTTTAGAGATTAGCTTGTCAATAGGAGGCTCTTGAAAAATAGGTACATGGTCAAGGTAATTATTTTCCCAAAGGTATTTATAATTATTAAGAAGTGACTCAGGAAATACTAGCTCATCAGAGTGAGACTCCTTGACAACTAGTATAGGATCAATAGGTGATTCATCATAGGTTGACTTATCACAAATGGTGGATTCAACATAAACATCTTGGATTAGTTGGTTCTCTTGGCCTTGGTTTCTAATGAGTTGGAAAATATCAGTTTTGAACATATCTTAGTCTTCAAAGGATTGGATCAATTGAGGCTTAGATGGGATTAGTTTTGTATGAGGAATGGCTTGTGGTTAGATAATGGTAGGGCATTAGGGAACATGATTACTCACATGACCCAAAGGATGAAGTCCTAAAATGGTAATGATAGGGAATTATGGGGATTTATTATTTTCATAAGCCAAAAGACTAGGTCTTAGAATGATGAAGGGGAATTGTTGATCTTGATTGCTCATACAAGTGAAAGATGAGGTCCTGGTATAGAAATGGTTTGGCATTATGAACCCTGATTGCTCACACAAACCAAAAGATGAGGTCTTGATATGGGAATCCTACAAAATTGTGGTCCTAAAATAGAAATGGTATGATTTGGTGGAGCTTGATTACTCACATAAGCCAAAGCATCCAAGTATTCCTCATAAACCATATCATCCTAGTCATGAGTTGGCTCATAAGCTAGTTTGTTACTGTGTTCCATGTACTAATTATTGTAAAGAGGGTATGGATCTATATCCCAAACAAAATTATCTATAGTTAGGTCTTCAAAGTCTTCCTCACAAACCTCTTCATGCCAATCAAGGTCTTTATTTGGATTTTTTGAATTTTGACTATTTTCCCCAGATGTAGTATTATAGGGAGAATAATAAAACTCCTTAGAAAATCTCTCTCTATAGGGGTTCCTAATGGGATTTTGTGCAATCATTATATCATAAGTTATATTTTATGTGACTCCACCATAAGTGTAACTAGACATATCTACATAAATTATGAAATATCTAAAACAAAAAGGCTTAGAGTTCTACAAACTCTAAAAAACTATCTAAAGGATAAATGGTTCAAACTTGGTCTAACTTGGTCAAAAGTGGAGTTATATCTTCAATATGGTTTGAAAATGGAGTTGTATCTCCAAAATAGTTTTTGATAAGACTTGGAATAAAATAGTCTAACATCAAATTCTTAATTTCAAATTTTATATGCACAAAAGGTCAAGCATCTGAATAAAAACCTACATGTTAAAGGTCTAGGTCAAAGTGTTCCAAAAAGGGTCTAAACTAGGAAAGGGAAAAGTTGAGTTACTAGGTCTTTTGTCCAAACATGGATTCAAAATATAGGCTCAAAAAAATAGGCATATTCTAGGAATTCTATCCAAATGGCACCAAAAGCTAGACTTGAAACAAAGGTATCATGTGATTTAATTTAATCTAACAAGTTTAGAAATAACTTTGACATAAACCAGGCACATGGAATCAAACATAAACATGATCAGTTGGCATAAGGCATAAGACAAAAGGATCTTTGAATAAAGACCATGTTTTCCCAAAGAGAGGCATAAATAATGATAAGGATAGGTATTGAATAAACAAACCAACTTTATATTTTTCAAATAAGGGTAATCGATTAACTGAAGCTATGCAACTCAAAAGAGAAAGATCTGTGTATCATCCCCATGAATTAAGACCTAAATAGAAATCAATCAATGTTTGAATTCAAACTTGACAAGACTAATTAAAAATTCAATGGTGAAAACTAGGATTTGACCAAACAAGATTGGACATCATGACAACACAAGACAAAGGTCTAAATGGTATACATAAAATGGTTTGAAACAATAGTTTTTGATACAAGGTAAACTAGTCTTGAAACAAATTGAGTAGCCTAACAATGTAAGCATGCTTGAATAATATGATCTATGTTATATTTCAAAGACTCAAAAGGCTCAAAATGTTTTGACATGATTTGGCCAGTATAACACTACCCTCCTCAACTCAAATACATTATTTTGACATGACTTTTGAACAAAAAAACAAGCTTTAGTCTCAAAACATACCAAGTAAAAATGACCAAATACAGTAAGTATAATCATCCAAATCCTAGCAAGGGTATGGGAATATGGGGTTGACCTAAGTAGTAAGCTTTTGAATGTTTCTAGGAGAATCAAATGCATAATGACTTTCATGTCAAATGATGCAAAAGACAAGCACAAAAACTAGGTGATCACAGCATTAGCTAGTTGTAAAAAATTCTAGTCCTTTTTATAACCACTGCATCCTATTATTTGCTTAGTGTAGAGTGATGTCCAAATGTAGATGTGTCTCATGTGCAACTCAGAAGGAGTAAGTAAAGTCAATTCTAAGAGATGAAACCTTGAGTCAAAGCTTACCTACAGAACTCGTGGGAGGTAATGATGTCTCCCTCACAAGCCAAGTTTACATGAAATAAAGAAAGAATAAAATAGAAATACTTTAGGGTCATTGTCAAGATCACCCAATACTTTTGTGAGTTTTTGGGTCGTTCTTTAGACAATGTTCTTTCTATGTCTTGGACTAGGAAATTTACAAATAAGAAAAACATTTTTTATTCCAAGCATTCCCTAAAGGGGATAAATGGAATAACATTTATGAAACATCTTTGTATTTTGTGAAAACAAAGTGATAATTAAAATAATGAAAATAAAATTAACAAGTGTGTTCAATTTTAATCCCAAATGAAATATTTGGTGGTGTTCATTTGACCCATTGGTCTTAAGTTATAACTTTGAAAGCCTTCACTTAAGCCTCTAAATTTTTCATTAAGAACCAAAAAAAGGTTATTAATTCATTTTAAAATCATTTAAAAGGTGGTCTAAAACATGATTTATCAAATTTGAATTTTTTTGGTTACCTATTTACCCTTAAGGCATCACCCCAAAAGCAAATGTATTAGATTATAAACTATTTCTATGCTAGATTCACTTTCTACATTCAAAAGATAGAGAAATGAGAAACTTAAAGAAAATGGATGAGGGTTTGTACGTACCCAGATTGTAGACATGCGCACCAGAATTCAGACGTTGTGAGAACTCCTCTTTGGTTATGGAGGAATGACACCTGAAAGAGAAAAGACACTAAACATGAAAAATGTTAGATGACAAAAGGGTGGACTACCAAGCAAGAGCTTGGTCCTAGAAGTGCAAAGGCTTCTTAGAGGATGTCAATCCACTGTTAAAAATAGAATGTTGATCAAAAATAGAAAGTGATAAATGATAAAAGATAGAAAGGAAAAACTTAAGACAAATGCGTACCTATTTAGAAGCTATCTACCTTTGCACAGTCATCGATGTCGGTGATATTGCCAGCGTCAGTCAAGAAGGTCGCCGACGTCGGTTATTCTGCCAACGTCAGTAGGGGTACTGGCTGAGGTCGATCAGGGCAGTAGTCAGGGATGAGTCTTGTCAGGTCATAGGTCAGTTTCTGGGCTGCAAAATGGACTGTGGTCTTGTTTGGGGGTCAGGGAGGTCTATTTAGAGGTTTGAGGGATTGCTTGGAGGTCTGAGGGACTTATCTTGGGTCTGAGGGACTGAGAGTGTTGTCTGGGACTGGACTGAAAGGGTGATAGGGCAAAAGGAAGATGGACAGGAGACAGGGGTCTGAGAAGGCTTTTCAGCCTCTCAGGGAAGGACAAGGCAAGTGGTAGACATTGGATAGGATAGATAAATGAAATCAAATGAAGCAATGAAATGAAACAATGAAATTGCTTACCTCCTGCTTGTTGATTGAAGAATGGAGGAGCCTGTTGTTGGAGCTGCAGAAGACCTGTTGCAAGAAGAAATGACTGATGTAGAGTGCCTATACCTGCTGCTGTTGCTGTACGAGGTGGAGAGAAAGGAGGATACGAATGCCAAAGCATCTAAAGAGTTATGTTTGTGGGGGGGAGAATGGTTATAGGAAAATGTTTTGAAGGATGCTGATGCCAATAGAACCGCTGATGTCGGCCGAATAATGACCGACGTCAGTGAAGGCAGAATGGGCACAGAGGCTAAAATTAGCCTCTGTCCATTCTTACACACTGTCAGGTCAAGGGGCCATGGGAAAATGGTCGAGGAAGACATAAATGGACGTGGGAGGAAGGATAAAGGGGAGATTTGGGCAATAAAAGCTAGGAGAGAGGTGGGGGGATCCAAGGAGGGGATCCAAGGTGGCAAGGGTGAGGTGGAAAGGGGGAATAAATTAAATTGTTTATTTATTTTAATTTAAAAAAGGAGGGGACTAGGACAAGGGTTAGGACATAGACCAAGGTGCAGACACATTTTCAGTGTCTACATTTGCCCCTTTTTGTCTTGTTAGTTGTTCTCGACAAACTGCAAGACAAAAATAAGAGTTGGTTACCCCAGGAATGAGATGAGGTGTTCCCCCCTCAAAGCGAGAGTCGAGAGAAGGGAACCTGAGACTGAGTGTCAATTTGATAGAGAGATGGATAGAGAGAGGGTGACTGAAAACACTGTAATAGTTGTGATTGCGTGTATACCACTTCACGGGATGGTCGGGTCAAATTGTCACAAGTTGAGGGTTGAGGAGTGCCAAAATTGAAATTACTGGGCCCCAGCATTTAGTCATCTACTGATCGGGTTATTTAATCTAAGCTAAAGCTCCAATGGTCATCGTGTTCTAGGTATCCTGGGCTCAAGAAGTGCTCCTGGAAACATGAAAATGTCATAAGTAGTGTGGATCAACTGGATTGCGATCCTATACTTGTGAAGGTCACAAAAATATGGTCTACCAACAATTTGCTAACCAGTCGTGGGGTAGCATACATGCAAAAACAACCAAGGCAACATTGTCTTGAAAGTGGTCATGGTCGGAGGAGATAGGCATGATCTCCAATGGTCATTGGTTGAGACGGGTCGAGATAGATGATCTCAAATGTGCCCCATGAGGAGTCAGAAAAGACTTTGACATGGGCAGGGCTGGTTGATTAGTCATGATGGAAGATGAAAGGTCGACGTCTTGAGAGAGACGAATGAGCAAATGGATGGACGAAAGAATGGTCAAGCTATCCTCAGAAAACTGAGTGCTGCCTACAGAGCCCTTATCGAAGGGCCTCAGGCCAATGTAGTTCTCCCTAAAAGGGAGGAAGGGTCAAAGGGATGGATTGGACTTGGTCGAGGTCAAGGTCATGGTTAAAGAAGAGAAGGTTTGTCCATCAGAGAGATGAACAAATGAGGGTGGTCGAGCTAACCTCAGAGGATGTCATGTCATCTGAGTGTTGCGTACATAGCCCCAGTCATAGGGCCTCAGACCAATGTAGTTCAAGTTATGGGACAAGAGGTCGATGATTGGTTTGGAATGATGAGGAAAAAAGATGTTACAGCCTTTTCTAAATGGTGTATTCTGCAACATTGGTTGAGGGGTCTTTCATTCCTAGCAATTTTCCATAGTCGTGATGGACGTATGTTAAAAATGAATTGAGGTCTATTTATGCTTCAGCAAGTATTGCTTTATGCTTAACATAAATTGTGTCTGGTCGATAGTTTCCATGTGTACTAGTGTCCATAGAAACTATGTGAATAGGCTATGGGAGTGGCCTGAAAAAAGAGTTGAGTTGAGTTGATTAGGTTTGACAAGTGATGAAGTTGAATGTGACCAAAGTGTAGAAAAAGTGAAAGGCATATTGCTCTTTCATTGACAAGGACTAGAATGACAGCATAGATAGGGGTTGTTAGAACCAAGAGCCCCATTCATGCATGACGTCGTTGACCATATGTTGTGTTAGAGAGGTAATCGAATCACTTTGGCATTAAAGTGAGCTCGAAGTCCCTTGAGCAAGTGATAGGAGGAGGATGGGGTAACCCATTTTAAGAGCAAGGATAACCTTGCCCCTTTTTATAGGAGACCCTGAGACAACTACAAGCCAAGTCCATGACCCTTTTTTTTTTTGGTGCAGACTGATCAATGTGGGAAGTCTACATAGAGATGTCATTTGTTTGGTGGTCATTTGTGAAGATGATCAATGTGGGAAGCTTCTAAGAAAGATTGCTATTTGTAGAAAGAATTAATCATAGCCATCCTTCAAGGGAGTGGTCTATATTTTGATTTATATATAAGGGCTTTGAATAACTGTCCTTCGAGGGAGCAGTCTATTAGCTACAATAATGATAGTACAACTATCCTTCGAGGGAACAGTCTGCCTTTTGATTTTGATTTGGTGACCTTAAATATTTTGACATCTTGTTTTTTTTTTGACAGAATTTGGAGTCATGGACAAGACTATAGAAGTTCAAGGGCTCCCTTTTATTAAGACAAAGCATCCATGCGTCATAAAAGGGTTTATAGAGGATTTGTTGAGGGGAATAGGGTTGAAAGGCATGAGAATTAGAAGGATGGGGATTGCTTAAGAGACGAGCTCAAGTTAAATGTCAAGTGGATGAGTACTTGACTAACAGAAGAATGGTCGCAGATGCAACGCATTAAGAGGCTCAGGTTCTGGCCGTCCATCGAGAGAGGACAGATGGTAAGTCCCTAACCCATACTTGTGTGTGATGATGAAAGGTCTGAGCCAATTAGGGGTAAATTTGACTCATTTACTTCACTCCATATTGATCACGTGTTGATTTCCTTTGAGGATGACGTCTTCGATGTTGAAATCTCATTCTCATAGATTTTTTTCATAGGCTCACTTTATGTGATTATGATAGACATGGAGATGATTGAGGGCAGCAAGACGACGCTCGTCAAGTAACTCAAGTTGAGCTAAGCGATCTTGACGAAAGTCATCGTGGGATAGAATGTCATGCAAAGAGATGTAGAGAGATGGGATCTATACTTCGAGAGGTAGGACAACCTCTATTTTGTACACTAGAGAGAAAGGGGTAGTACCCATAGAGGTTCAAATGCTAGTGCGATAGGCCCATAAAGCGAAAGCAATGTGAATGTGCCAATCCCTTCCTGTGTCATTGACTACCTTCATGAGAATTTTAGTTAGAATTTTGTTGGAAGCCTCAGCCTGCCCATTTACTTGTGGGTAGTAAGGTGAAGAGAAGCTGAGCTTGATGCCGAATGAGTCGCATAGCTTCTAGACGGTCTTATTTTTGAAGGACTTGCCATTGTCGGTGATGATTTTGTGAGGGACACTGAAATGATAGATGATGTGGCTACTGATGAAGTCGACAATTTTATCGGCTTTTGTGGAGATGAGAGGAATGACTTCCACCCACTTGGTGAAATATTCAGTGGTGGTGATGATGGACTGATGACGGAGGGATGAGTGAGGGTTAATCTCACCGATGAGATCTAAGCCCCACTGAGAAAAAGGCCAAAAATTTTGAGCGACTTATAAGGCATGCTAGGGAGATGAAGCAAGTTAGCATGTTGCTGACACTTGATGCAATGCTGAACATAGTCGCTATAGTCTTGATGAAGAGTGGGCCAATAATAACCCAGGCAAAGGATGCACTTGGCAACCGAGTTCCCACTGAAGTGTTTGCCACAAATCTCATTGTGGACTTATTTTATGGCATGAGAGGCTTTAGTGGAGGTTAGACAGTGAAGAAGGAGGCCGTCGAAGCCTCACTTATAGAGAAGACCCCCTATCATGGTATAGCGAGCTGTGCGCTTGATGAAAGCTCACCGCGTATTGCTAGAGAGGTTGCGAGGAATGACAAAAAGAGATAAGTAGTCCACAAGTTGCTTATACCAATCATCTCATGGACTAGAATTGACAGTGTTGATATAATTGATGTGAAGAGAGATGTATGAAGGCAATGGTACACGATGCACCATAACAAAAAGTCAAGATGATGATGATGAAGATGGGATATGCAAAGCAAGAGAAGCCATGGTGTCAGCAAACTTATTCATGGATCGAGGAACAGTCTGCAAGAGGTAATGGTCGAAAGAGGTGAGGAGAGTGTTAGCATGGTTTTTGTACCTTTGAAAAATTTCATTTTTACAGCGGTATGAACTGTTGACTTGATTGACGATGAGCTGTGAGTCGCTGAAGATGTTGATAGACTTGATGCTGAGAGAAAGGACAGTCTGAACTCCCAAAATTAAGGCTTCGTATTTAGCCATATTATTGGTACAATCAAAGTCAAACTTGAAAGATAGAGGCATGGGCTCACCTTTGAGTGGGATGAGAATGACTCCCACACCCCCATCGAGTTGACATTTAGAGCCGTCAAAGAACATGGTCATTTGGTAGACAGTGTCATCGGTGGAAAGTGTGGTGATAGATAAGTCAAAAAACTCACACTGTGAAGGTTGATTGTTAGGAAGAGGGGCATCTACCAGTTGGTCAGTGATGGTTTGCCCCTTGATAGATTTCTCCTAGATGAATTCAAGGTCGAACTCAGCAAGCAGCATGAGCCACCGAGCCATACGTTGATTCAGATATGGCTTAGAGTACATATACTTGAGAGGGTTAGTGTGAGTGATGACAAAGGTCTTATGGTTGAGAAGATAATGGCAGAGCTTGGTAGTGGCAAAGACTAATGCCAAATAGAGTTTCTCGGTATGAGTATACTGAGTTTCATAGTCAACCAACGTTCAGCTGATATAGTAAACCGCTTGCTCACGGTGATGGTCATCTCGGTGTGTGATCATGGCACCTAACGAATGGTTGGTGGTAGAGATATAAAGGTAGAAGGGTTGGTCAGCTTTAGGTGGAATGAGGACTGGTGGAAAGACTAGATAGCATTTGAGGGCTTCAAAAGCCTCTTGACAGTCCTTATCCCATTTAAAGGAGACATCCTTCTTAAGGAGATGATGAAAAGGTTGGCAGCGGTCTGAAAGCTGTGAGATGAAATGGCAAATGGACTAGAGCTTCCCTTGTAGACTATGAAGTTGCTTGAGATTGGTTGGGGGTGGCATCTCAAGGATGGCACGAATCTTGGCGGGATCTATCTCGATGCCACAGAAGGAAATGATGAAGCTGAGGAGCTTGCCAGAAAGGACCCCAAAGACACATTTCTTGGGGTTAAGGTGGACATTGTATTGAAGAAGGCGAGAGAAGATGATCTTGAGAATGGTCAAATGGTCACGGCAAAGCTTGGACTTGCCGAGAAGGTCATCCACATAGTCCTCCATGATTTTGTGGGGGAGATCATAGAAAATATAAGTCATGGCACGCTGATAAGTGGCACCTATGTTCTTCAAGCCAAAAGGCATGACCCGATAGCAAAAAGTCCCCCATGGGGTGATAAAGGTAGTCTTGTGTTGATCTTCCAGTGCAATCAGGATCTAGTTGTATCCTGAAAACCTGTCCATGAGAGATAGCATCTCATGACCGGCCATGAGATCAACAAGCTAGTCAATGTTAGGAAGAGGGAAGTCAATGACAGGCTAGGTTAAGGTCATGATAGTCCGTGTAGATCTGAATCCCCCCAGTTGCTTTGGTGATTGGGACGATGTTAGAGACCCACTACGGATAATCGATGGGATGGATGAAGGAGACAGAAAGAAGGCACTGAAGCTCCTCTTTGACAAGGAGTACAATGCAAGGATGCATCTTTTGAAGCTTTTGCCTAACAGGCCTAACCTCTAGTTTGGTGATGATGTTATGGGTAGCAATGGTGGGGTCAATGCTAGGCATGTCACTGTAAGTCTAGGTAAAGGCCCTGTTGTGGTCATAGAGGAACTGGGTGTAGTCTAGCTGCTCCTAAGCATTTAAAGATTGGCCAATCTTTAAGACATGAGGAACATCAGAAGAAGGGAGTTTGATGTTAATGGTTGATTCATTTAACATAACCTGGGTCTCAGAAGGGAGGGAACATTGGATGAAAGAGTCATCAGTGCCCATGTAGGATAGAATGGCATCGTCATCGACACAGCGGATAGTGTGAATGGTAGCTGACTCATCTTCTATCATGCTGGGATAAATGAGAGGGAAGGACATGGACACCCCATTTAGTTGATAGGTCAGGGGTTCCATGCAGATGGTGTTTATGGAAAAAAAACTAGGAGGGATGGAAACCACTGACTCCGTAGGTGAAGGAGGAGGAATGGGTGAGCCTGGAGGAGATTGGTCAATGGGTGGCTCAAGACAAAGGTCTAAAGGATCCTGAGTGGGGTCATGATTCCCAGGCCATACCGTTTCTTGGCATCATCATCATTGAGAGGCTCAATAGGTTGATGGGAGCCTTGCTCATAGCATCCAAAACCAAAACCCTTCCATGCACACCTATAAAGATAAGTGTGTGCAAAGGTGGGGTTGCCAAGAAATGAGAAGTCTAATGTGAATGGTTAGGGTAAAGAGAGAGGGTTTCCATCAGTAGGAGCTTGATTGAGCCCCCCATAAACAAGATTGGTTTAGAGGTGAGGAGGACCATAAGGCACGACCATCCTGATCATAACTGGGGCTGTGGTGAAGGCGTCCATACTCTTGTGGAGTTTGGAACATGTCTAAGGCCAGCAAGTGATATTCCCCCAATGAAATTCATTGGAAGATGTCTTCCATGGGGTCTTTGGTCATCGCTTGAAGAGGAGGGGTGAGGGCGACCGCCAGTTGTGAACTGGTCAAAGCTTCTATAGATGGAGGTGGTGTTGGGGTTGATGGCTTGATAAGAATGAGGACGTCATTTGGATGGTAGGTTGTGTTACAAGTTTTGAAGGGTGATGGGTCAGTGGGAATGGTGTGGACTTGCTCGTCGTGTTCAAATTTCACACAACGGTGCAGGGTGGAGGGGACACAGGCCATGACATGGATCCAGGGTCAGCCCAGCAACATGTTGTATTAAAACTCTCCTTTGATGATATAGAAGAGCTCTAGGATTGTGCATGGACCAACATGAATGTGAAGAATGACTGTGCCAATGGTCGTGGTGGTGGTGTCATTAAAGGAGCGCAAGATTGCATCAGTTTTGGAGACGCAATTCTTGGGAAGAGCCAACTAATCAAAGGCATGGGTGGAGATAATGTTAATGCTAGCACCTCCATCGATCATAACACGTTTAATGCGTGTCTGATCAACATAGGTAGTGATAAAGAGGGCAGGGTCCTGATCTTCTGTGTTGGATGTGGGAATCTCAAAATCACTAAATGTGATGGAGGTAATAAGAGATAAAGAATGGATGAGGGTAGCGAGTGGTTGGGGGTCCTCAGGTTGGACCTCCACTACCTGTAGGGCTCTGATGAGAGCTTGACAATGCTGAGGCAAGGTTTGGATGAGGTCATAAAGGGACATCTTCACAGGTGTCTGGTGGAGCTGCTTCAACATGGAGTCATGAATCGGCCCGAAAGAGGAAGAAGAAGAAGGCTGAGATGCGCTAAGGATATAAATTTTAGGCTTGGGCGCTAGAAGTGGCTTGATGAAAGCATAGGTCCAAGGAATGGCAGCTTTTTCTTTTGCCTTGTCCTTTTATGACCTAGTGGTTATATGGATAGCATTGATTTCAAAGATAGGAGGTGAAGAAGGGATCATGGCCTGCTAGTGAGATGTTGATGTGGTTGAAGAGGTTGGATGGGAAGGTGTCGAGGTTTGGTCAAGAGTGTCCTCAAGGAGAAGAGTGTCCTTCTCCATATAGCGGTGAATGATGGCCTTGAGGGCACAACAAGTCTCGATATCATGTCCTGGCGTACGATGGTATAAGCAAATCTTCATGTCGTCGAACCAGGAGGGCTTGGACCTGAGAGGTTGGAAAGGCCTGATGGGTGGAAGGGTTATGCTGGAAGTCTGCAAAAGTCGATGCAATATCAACAAGTATGAGCCCACTAAAGGGTCTGTGTTGGTTGATGTGTGCGATGCCGGTGACTTTTGCTTAGGTGGAGTTGGAGGAGCCTTCTGTACCACCTTTTAAGTTGGTGGTGCAGTGACAGGTGGAGATGGCACTTTCTTCATGAGAGGTACCACCTTTTTAGGAGAGGGTAGGCTAGAGGTAAGCAGAGGCAGCAAAGGAGGCAACTAGTTTTGATTAGAGGTCAGAGTGGGAAGGACTTTGGTTAGGGTCAAAGGATGGGGGCCCAAAATGGAAGGCAATGGTGATGGGGGAGGAGGCGTTCATTTCTATGGTCTAACAGTCTTTTTTAATTTAGTTGGAAAACTACTACTGGTCAAGGTCTGGTCTAAGTCCATCTTCACTTGTGGGTGAGTGAGGGTAGAGATAGGGCGAATGCCAAGTGATTTGATAGGTTTAGATGGGGTAGATGTGGGTTTAGAAGTGGGAGTTTGGTCTTTGTTGAGAGTCTTGGGAGATTCTGCCTTAGGAGGATTGGCAGCATGAGACGAGAGGGCACAGGTATGTTGAAGAGCTTTAAGATGCTCCCACAATCCCTGATGCTCCACTTTCTTTGAAGGGAGAAGTCTAATTTTCTCCACTAGTTAGGAAAATGGTTGAGAAGATGTTAGATGAGGTTTGGGTCCTTGAGAAGATGTTGACGGTTGTGGGGCCAAAGATGAGATGGGTGTAGTAGTCTCGGACCCATGGCATGATGAAGTCATGATAGATTCATCTTTGGTTGGAGAGGAAGGAGAGGCAGGTCCTTCCTTGGGTGGAGAAGAAATCAGAGAATGAGGCTCCTCAAGTGGGTAAAGGGTAGGGATGATGGTGCCCTCCACTTGTGGTCGAGGAGTAGGAAGGGTTGGGTCCTCCATAGGCAGCAGGAAGGAGGATGGTGAGACCGGTGGTGCCAATAAGGTTGAGGCATCCTCCAAGATGAGAGAGGTCAACGGAGAACTAATCGGGGAAAGAGGTTCATCCACACGTGATGGACTGATAGATGGATTAACGTCTTGAGGTTGGTCAGGGATGAAGGGCGAGACTGTATTGATTGTTCGAATGTTGTGTTCATGAGTGTTGTCAATCAAGGTCTAGACATTATTTTGGGTCGGTGGATGATTGGCGAATGGTTGCTTGAAGATGTTGATGCCCTGATTAGGGGGTGCATTGGGATTGTCTAGGACGAGGTCACCCTTTTCAAGCATGTCTTGGATTATGTTTTTAAGGGTTTTGTAGTTTCCCGTGTCATGTCCTTTAACATGGTGGTAGTTTTAGAAGTCATTTTCCCTATACCACATAGGGATGGCATGTGAGGGATCAAATTGTGGAGGTGGTCAGATTTGGGGGAGATTGAGAACCCCCTATTTAACAAGTTTTCCAACATAGATGCATATGATTCTCCTAGAGGAGTATACTGTCATTGTACATATCTCTGTTGGAATTGGTGGGTGGTGCTTTGAGATGTGGATGTCAGGCCGATTAGTTGAAGGTGAAGAGGATGAAGGTCTAACGACCATAGTGTTAGCTGAAGCTTTAGACTTAGGATTGGATGATGAAGGTTTAGAAAAGAGGAGTCATTGGTCTTAGAGTTGGGATTCTTGCTCTGTAACTTGACTTTATTCTCCTCAATGGCACATAATTCAAGTTTGTGGGCCATCGTGAAGGCTTCATCGAAGGTGTGAAAGGTCTGAACTCGTAAGGTGGAGAAATATGTTTGGTGCAAGCTTGGGAGAAAAGTTCAATAAGTTCAGGCTAGGGTAAGGAAAAAGAGAGTTGATTGATGAGGCCTCTCTATCGAGCAATGAAGTCAGCTATGGATTCATCCTCAAATTGGTGGATAGAATAGAGGTTTGTAATCGAGACCTTCTTGGTGATATTGATGGAGAAGTGATCAAGAAAGAGTTGGGCCAGCTGTGTGAATGTGAAGAGGGAATGGCTGGCAAGAGAGCTGTACTAATCAAGCACATCACTAGAGAGAGACATAAGAAACATGCATAAAAGTAACACATCATCATGGGCAATAAGGTAACATGCATGTCTTAATGCCTGTAAGTGTTGTTGTGGGTCTTCCTTGCTTTGAAAGTGAGAAAACTTAAGAAGTTCCCACTGGCTGGGATATGGCTTGATCATGACAGAAGGATGAATGGGCTCATTGCAAATTTACTCATATGAGAGAGCATTGCATGAGCCATAAATGGAGGTCTCTAGGATAGACATCTTGTCCATCAGCATTTTGATGATATTTGCTGATGGATTGGCAGGTGGAGCGCCCCCTAGATTGTAGGGTGCTTGGAAGAGGCTAGAGGAGGCATACTACGTAGTTGGTTGTGCCTGTAAGGGTGCAATGTAGGGATGACTAGTCATAGGGATAGAAGAGAAGACTAAGGGTGGTTGGGTAGAAGGTATAGCTAGGCTCGATGTTGCCATGAGAGGTTAGATTGTGGTAATAGGGGCCAATGGATAGGAAGCCACCCTGGTGTTGATAGGAGCAAGGGTAGGTGGAATAGAGATGACTAGATTTTGGAAGGGAGTAGAGAGCGGTTGAGTGGGCTGAGGTTGATAGGGGGCCGAAACCCTGATGGAAGTGGGCCCAAAGATGGAGGGAGAAGCCACACTTGGAAGGTTGGTCAAGGTCTAGTCATTGGTCGAGGTGATAGCTTGGGTGTCTAAAGGTTAAACTATGGACACTGTCGATATCGCCGTAGTCATGACAAGAGAGGTCGACATTTTGTAAATTAGATTACCCAAGGAGTCTCGCATTTGGCTATGCACGAGATAGTGTTGCAAGGATTTGAAGTTGAGGTCTAAGAATCATGCAAAATCTTGTCCCCTTCTGGGACAATAGGAGTCTGGGGCGGGGTTGGACGAGTAGGAGTTCTTTCAGTCTCCAAGTGGAACTCCATTATAGGACTGGTTATGGACGGGGTAGACGGAAGCGGTTGATGCCTCACGTGGTTGACTAGAGCCTTGGCTTGACTATGAGTCAGAACCATTCAAGGCAAGAAAGGACATCCTCACAAGCTCAAACAAGCAGATAAGAACAGAAAAGATGAAGAGCACAAGCAAATCCTAAGCATTAAATCCCTAGAAATTTATTAGGATCATGGTGGCTTATGCCTTAGAAATGTGTGTAAGAAGATTGGCTTTTGAGTCGGGTCCTAGAAGAGGTAGTATATGGATGGTTTCAGGTTTTGTTTAGGTGCTCAAGAAGTCTGGGTTAGGTTCTGTACATGGCCTAGTGCTAAGGAGCAAGCTCCCCTCACTTCACAAGCCCAGTGATAAACTGGTCTCGCTTAGCCAAAATATACTTTCCCTAGAGATTAGACTCTGCCAGAGAATAGAGTGGGCTTTCTCCTTGGTGATGAAATCCAAGTAGGATCACCAGGATGTGTAAGGTATCTGTTGGGGGATGAAATCCCAATCGGGCCTTGTCTCAGGTGAGTTTGATGTTTGATTTGTGCACGTGGTTTAGGTTGTGTAACATCAAGTGATCTATGATTAATTCAATATGTGTTTTGTTAATTACTAAGTGTGGACGAAGAAATGCAAGCACAAGCAGAAATGGAATGCAAAGGGTTTTAAGCCCCAAGTCAAAATGTTAAGTTTGGATGAAAAACAAGTTGAGAAAGGGTTGAAGGATATGATTTTTGACTAGTCTAGAAATGCAAGAAAAGAAAAGAAAAGTTCTTTTTATTCATGCTTATGATGTCGTTTAGAAGAGAAGAAAGAGGTAAAGAGGGAGGATCCTAATGCACCCTCTATGAAAAGAAGGAAAGAAACCCAAGGTAGACCCTAGGGTCCCACCGGGCGTGCCAAAATGTTTCTACGCTAGATTTGCTTTCTACATTCAAAAGATAGAGAAATGAGAAACTTAAAGAAAATGGATGAGGGTTTGTATGTACCCATATTGTAGACGTGCGCACTAGAATTCAGATGTTGTGAGAACTCCTCTTTGGTTGTGGAGGAATGACACCTGAAAGAGAAAAGACACTAAACACGAAAAATGTTAGATGACAAAAGGGTGGACTACCAAGCAAGAGCTTGGTCCTAGAAATGCAAAGGCTTCTTGGAGGATGTTAGTCCACTGTTAAAAAAAAAATGTTGATCAGAAATAGAAAGTGATAAATGATAAAAGATAGAAAGGAAGAACTTAAGACAAATGCATACCTGTTTAGAAGCTATCTACCTTTGCACAGTCACCGACATCAGTGATATTGCTGGTGTTGGTCAGGAAGGTTGTCGATGTCGGTTATTCTGCCGACATCGGTAGGGGTACTGGCCGAGGTCAGTCAGGGTAGTAGTCAGGGATGAGTCTTGTCGGGTCACAAGTCAGTTTTTGGGCTACAGAATGGATTGTGGTCTTGTTTAGGGGTCAGGGAGGTCTATTTAGAGGTCTGAGGGATTGCTTGGAGGTCTGAGGGACTTGTCTTGGGTCTGAGGGACTGAGAGTGTTGTCTGGGACTAGACTGAAAGGGTGACAGGGTAAAAGGAAGATGGACGGGAGACAGGGGTCTGAGAAGGCTTTTTAGCCTCTCAAGGAAGGACAAGGCAAGTGGTAGATAGTGGATAGGATAGATAAATGAAATCAAATGAAGCAATGAAATGAAATAATGAAATTTCTTACCTCTTGCTTGTTGATTGAAGAATGGAGGAGCCTGTTGTTGGAGCTATGAAAGACCTATTGCAAGAAGAAATGACTGATGTAGAGTGCCTGTACCTACTACTGTTACTGTACGAGGTGGAGAGAAAGGAGGATACAAATGCCAAAGCATCCAAAGAGTTCTATTCACGAGGGGGGGGGGGGGAGAATGGTTTCAGGAAAACATTTTGAAGGATGCCGACGCTGGTAGAACCATCGACGTCAGCCGAATAATGATTGACATCGGCGAAGGCAGAATGGGCACAGAGGCTAAAATTAGCCTCTGTCCATTCTTACACGCTATCGGGTCAAGGGGCCATGGGAAAATGATCAAGGAAGACATAAATGGACACATGAGGAAGGATAAAGGGGAGATTTGGGTAATAAAAGCTAGGAGAGAGGTGGGGGGATCCAAGGAGGGGATCCAAGGTGGCAAGGGTGAGGTGGAAAGGGGGAATAAATTAAATTGTTTATTTATTTTAATTTAAAAAAAGGAGGGGACTAGGACAAGGGTTAGGACATAGACCAAGGGGGTTAAGGGTGAAGACAACCAAGGTGCAGACATGTTTTCGGTGTCTACATAAATATCCAAAAATATTTTTAATTTTTTTTTAAAAAATATATGAACATTGAAGTTAAAGTAATTTCATATTCTTAAAATTTAGGAAAAAACACATGATTTTAAAAAAATACATCATCCAAAATGGAGTCCATATGACCCAAAACCAAGAATTTTAAAATAGCCTTTTATCTCTTGGGTTTCACATAATCGAGTTTGGATCTAAGTTAGGGTGAGTTGGGTTGAGTCAGGCTAAGTTGGGATTTTATTCAAGGTGAGTTGTGTCAAGTTGGGCTGATTTGAGATCCTAGTCAGGGTGAGTTGGGTCAAGTCAAGCCAAGTTGGGATCTGAGGTAGGGCGAGTTGGGTTGAGTCAGGTTGAGTTGGGATCTGAGTCAGGATGAGTTGGGTCAAGCCAATCTGAGTTAGGATCTAAGTTAGGGTGAGTTAGGTTGAGTCAAGTTGAGTTGCGATTTGAGTTGGGCCAAGTTGGCTCAATTCAAGCTGAGTTGGGATCCGAACTACATAGTCTTGAGAACAAAATTGTGAGATCCAAAAAATAAGTTTTTTGCTCAAATATTCACCTTTTTTGCTTCCACACTCTAAGATATTACATAAAAATGATTAATATTTTACTTTTAGGTTCCATTTGATCAAATTTGTGGGGTGTAGTCCCATCACGTATGCCATTATGTAAACTAAGATTTAACTCAAGAGAGGTGATTAATATTGTGTAAGTCCCAAAATGAAAATAAATTGATAAAAACACATTAAATAACATACATCTTTAGGCCTAGTTACTAGGGTGAGCTTAAAAAAAATAAAAATGAAAGACACAACTATAAAGTAAAGAAAAATAAGAATCCTTCACCTTCCTTAAATGCTTCAAATGCTTGTTGTAGTGGTTTGCTTGGCTTATGCTCATGAAGTCTTCATCAAAGGTGGCTTGGTTATCTCCTCTTTTCCTTGGTACCTTGTGACTTTGACTTGGCTTGGCTCGATATTTTGGCATCATAAATCTGGCATGTTAGAGCTTTGGGAATCAATTTGACATGGTAACTTTGCACAAATTAAGCTTAAAATTCATGTGGAATGGCCTCTTATTTATAGATTTTGTAAAATAGCTAGAATCAACCCAAACCATCCACCTCAAGATTGAGATGTGTGGTTAAGGATTAATCTAATTATGTAATTAAAAATATATAAATAAGCTTATCAATATTTGGGATAGAGGGGAATTTAAGAGGCATGGGAGGGTTAACCTTGATATTTTATGCATTTATGGGTTAGGGATGTCTTCCCAAGAAATGATGTCACTTGATGATGTAGATATTCAATATTCATTTCTAAAAAATAGTATTCAAAAATTTTCCATGGAATTCTTAATTAGGATCTAATTTTGTTTAATTATCTCAATTAGGATATAATTTTGTTTAATTATCTCTTAAGCATGATTAAGCACTTTCTGCACAAATTACTCAAATTGATCACAATACCTTGTTATTGGTCTAAAATTTGATTAGATTAGAATTGGAAGTCAATGTCAGATGCATTGGAACATTATTCCTATTTAGGATTTTACCAACACAAAATAACAAATACATGCATCTCATATAATAAATTTGATAGAAAAGAGCAATCTAGAGCACCTAGGGGCAAAATTAGCATTTTGACTCAAAATGATCTGATCAAAGTTAGCTGGCCCATAAATTGCATTGCCCTATTTAATGATACTTAGGATAAAATTTGAACTTAAATATATCAATTTCAACTCATTTAATGTGTTTTAGTGTTTTTATGCCAGATTGTGCATTTTGGTGGAAATTGGTTAAAACCCTAATTGGATGTCATTAGTGACCAAATTAGGTGTCTATAATGGCCAAGTTGATTAGGCTAGACAAGGTCAAGCTAAATGTTTGATTTAGACTAAGGAATTGAGCAAGTCAATATGATGTGTGATTGGCTATGGATAAGGTGGTCTTAGTCAAAGTTATACTATGATAATATGTGGATGCCAAGACTTGATTAGGATATGTAGGTGATGGGGGCATGATTAGTAATGGGTGGATGATATTGGAATAGGATGTGACTAAGATAGGGAGTGTTGATGAGATAGGATAAGATGCAAGATGATATGGGCTTAAAAATATATCCATAAATGTACAAAGAAAATATGTACAAGAAGATATTTGATGATACAAGGATATATAATTAGATGTCATGATGAGATAAGGATATATAAGATGATATATGAAGGAGGCTTAGATAGGTGCATATAGGTTTAGGTAAAAGGATTACTTGGTTTATAAATAGCATAGGTCTAGTATAACACTCACCAAATCAAGAAAACCACAAATGTAAAATTAGTAAGCTAATTTGGGTGTGTAACCAAATGACTACACCATCTAATGGATTTGAGGGTGAGGATGTAAATCAATGACCCATTATTGAATCTCTTGAACCCTCTCAACCCTATTTTCACATGACAATCACTTGGGAGATAATACTAACTCTAGAATAAAGTCACTTGCTATGACTGCAAGGTCCTAAACTAGGTTGAATGATCTCTCTAGGGGTATCCCTAATATACACTAGGTGTGATGGGGCCCAACTCTGTATAGGGTGATGTCTAATGCCTAGTTCATATAATTAAATTTACTCATTCATAGAAGACCTATATGGGGTCAATATCTTATCCTAACTACAACTGTCCTTGATATTTATACTCCACCAAAACATGGAGTGTGGATTAGTGTGTAGTGGTAAAGTCCCTGATCACTATCCCCTTAAGACTATGGAAAGTGCATGGGTATGAATTTCACATCACATTTCACCCTATAAAATAAAAAATGGGAGAGTTTATTAGGGATTTTTGATCTTCCAAGACTCACCGCTAGGATGCAAGGAGGAGAGAATACACCATTGTAGACTTCAGGGACACACAAGAAGATAAAATATTTATTAAATTATTTGATTAAGTGTGATATATAAAGATATATATGAGATTATTTTTATAATGCTAGAATCATTGATAGGTGTCCGAAAAAACCAAAGATTACTAGTTTTAATTTGTCAATCTTGGGGGGTAACCTACAATATAAGATGTTAGACAAAAATATGACCTTCAAGATAAGATTTTAGATAAAAATATTACTTGAAAGATGAAATTTTAGACAAAGACCAAATGTGACCTAAAAGACAAGATGTTAACAAGACAAAGTTGCCACTAGGTTTACCCCTGTTAAAAACAAACCAAAATTTAGTCAAATAAGCCTTAATAAAAACATTGAAAAATCATGATGTTGCTATATAAATTTTTTGGTTCAAAGGACATGATTTAGGGGTTTTTGGGTGCAATTTCGTAGTAGGATAAATGAGCAGCACCCTTTATGGGGTTAAAGGGTATCACCCCTTACGGGGTCAATGGGTAGTGACCCTTACAATGTCTAAGGGCAATGAATGTAATTTGGGACTTGAAAAACCCTTGGAATGACTCAAAATTTATAGAAAATCATCTTGAAAAATGGAATAAAAAATACAAATTGAAGGCAAAATAAAGAGAAAATTTTCAACTAGAATGATCAAAATCATGGATACATAGTTAATTCAAAACCAATTCTAGAATCTATAATATCACAACTAAGGGTCAATATTGCAACACTAAGATATGCAATTTTTCAAGATATTGATTAAATTTAACTATATAAAGAAGTAAAACAATAGGTTTTCAAGGCAATACCATAGATCATGAGATATGATTTTGCAGCTTAGCTAAAAACACAGTGGATCCAAAAATAATTACAAGAAGGTAAAAGATATTTAGAGACGAGATAAAACTATTCATAGAATGAATATATTTTTAGATATTTATAGAATGATGAAACTTAAGTCTTAATATACTATGTAAGTTTCTCAAGTTCAAAACTGACTATGTAAGCACAAAACCAACTGTGAAAATCAATATTGCCTTTCACAATATGCATTTTTGCTTTATATAGAAAATAAACTAAATTCAAAGATAAAATATTCATATAATTTCCATATCATTTAAATAATGTTAAAATATCTTTAGATTATTAAAAAAAGGTTACAAAATATCTACTAGAAAGAGTCTAAAATAAAATATTTATAGAAAATGCATTTCTTAACTATTTTAATTCAAGCCTACTTGCCAATATGCAAAGCTGATTATGGAAAACAAAACTACCTTTCAAAAAATATGGCATGTTGGGCCTATTTTTATCTAATTATGGATCTATGATAACTTAGTAGATATCTCAATATGAGGTGATAATTTTGAATGATTGATTTTTTGGCACCTTTTTTGTACCAACTAGAGGAATCATCATAGATATTATACCAAGCTATTCAATAGTCACTTCGATGCAAGGCAATCATTCAAGATAATTTCTATTTTGATATCCCTTGCACCATCTAGTAGGTAGATAAAAAAATTCTATGATGTTTTGGGCATCTTAAAAGAGTATAAGAACATGGTGATCATAACATAAAGGGCATAAAGTAATGGAACTAGCAGAATGATTACTAAATGCTCCAACTCAACAACCAACATGTGTAAGTCCACCTTGGTAGAAGATGATCTTGTAGGCTATAAAATAAATCTCAAACTAGGGAGTTAAGGAATATGACTTTGAGATAGTAAAGCTCTACAAAATTAGTTCCATACATAGTGAAGTGACCACCATTAAAACTTAAGACTAGCATGGATGCCCTTGAGGCTCCCTATTATAGTTCCCAAACCCACTTATGAGCCTTTGGGCCTTTAGTAGCTTTAGATGATCATTTTCTCTATTTTACTTATCATTTAATTTATTTATCTAAACAATGTTTAATTAATAATGGTGTTTCATTTAAATGATTATTGATCTAGTGTATATGGCTATGGTAGTATTCATTGATTGTGAAATGTTTGTAATATCTATAATTCTTAGAATTAATAGATGAATGTTAAGTTCCAACAAGCTTTTGATCTAACTTGTTAATGGAATCTCTATGTATGTGATGACATCAGCACATTTTATATAAATACTCAAAGTGTAGAAGGGGCCCCATGCCAAGTGATGATATCCATTCCTAAAATACTAGCCTAATCATGAACCCTTGATATAAATTAATTACCTTGACCCATATTAACACTAAATGGTACTAAGACCAGTAAGACCAAATTTAGTGCCCTTGAGATCCTAAACATAGCCTAATAAAGGTTTGTACTCCTATGACTAAAACAAGTTCCCCTAATAGGTTTTTTCACCTACAGACAATCATACTCCACCTAGAATGGCTTACACCAATGAACATGCCAATGTAATTATTTTAATAACCAAGCCCCTTGAAGAATGAGTTGCACCATGGCATGACTATCCCAATGTGGGCCTTAGTTCTTTCTCTACTATGCTTTAGGTGAGCGCATAAAACTTGTGCCTTATGTGAATTGATGTTGATGTAGTAGAGTGACAAATGTTAAGTTCCATGGGTTTATTCTATGTTTACACCTAGTTGTAACTAGTCTAGATCCAACTTGGACAACCAGATAAGCACTTGACAGAGTAAATGACTTAGATAACTGACCTTTTCTATAACATTTTGGTTTCATTTCTAGGATCTATGTTAATTTTTTTGATGTGATATAATAGAATAATGATCCAAATCTCCCTTGAGAACATTCAATTCTAGTTGAAATAGGTGAAAGATAGATTTACACTGAACCATCCATTGATATGGAGTTCATTCTAGAAAAAGTTTCCAAATCATGATGAAACCAATTTCACAGTGTATATCTCATCGAGAGCTTTTTGGCACTTTTTGTAGTTTAAAAAATGGAGTCCAGATGCTCAATATATAGCCAATTGAAGAAATCTTGTGACAGGGGTGTCGAAAGTGACGTGGCATTGTGGAAATATGCCAAGTGGACCAATAGCCATTTGACACATGGAAAAATAATTAAGTGCAAAAAAAATATTGTTTGGTGTTTTTTATTCACATGTTATTTGAAATTTTCAAACATTTAAAGGTGCCAAAGGCCAAACTACCACGTCACCCACCAAACATGGATTAACCAAGTCAAAGGCACCAAAAAAAGAGGGAAAAACTTTCAAATCTCTTCCCAAGCACCTAGAAAGGTGGGAGGTAGTTTTGAACCTTTGACCTTCTACCTAAAAAGTTAATGCCTTGACCAATTCAGCCATAGAGGTTGAAGTGTTATAAAAGGGACTAATTTCTACTTGAATAGACACAGGAAGTCAACTGTGTATTGGAGAATATAGACCCGCTTATAATATTTGGTCATTTTGGAGACCTTAGAGGTTGAATCATATCTCGGAGTAAACTACAAAGTTGTTTATAATTTTAATACACTCTGTGAAGTATATTCATTTGCCTATCTTGGAGAATTGGTGATGCCATTTTGAGCTATAGTAGTTTTTGATTTTGATTTTAGAGAAGCCTCTACGTGTGATTTAAGAAGGTGAAGGATGTGCTGAGTTAGCTAAGGTCTTTCAAAGGTCTGATCACTATTTTATATAGAGATATGATCTTTTTTTGTTTTGTAAGTATTATTTTGGCTGACAAATTTAGCAACAATTAATGGATCGATTTGATACGAACTCGGGGACGTAGGAATTCTGAACCTCGTAAACAATTTCTATGTTTTGATCTTTGGATTCATTTTTGAATTTCATTTTTAGTTATTATTCAGATTATAAATTCAAATTTTTAATTAGAATGCAAAATTTAATGAATTTATCATTTATGAGAAATTGGATAAAATCGAGAATTTGAAAAATCTGATGGTTTCAATGGATATTTGATGTGATCTATTAATTCACCTTTATTTCAATTTTGAAACTTGATTTGGATCAAATTTTAATTATATTTGATCATTCCAACATCTTATAAGTTGAGAAATTTAGAATCCATACTTTTAAAATTTCATTTAGAGTTTATCAGTGGAGTTTACAGATCAAATTGGTATCAGAGTGGTTAGAATGCAGGGATTGCTTCTAGTTGTGTATTGACAGTTGCTTCCAAAATAGTTGGATTATTAGTTTGTAGATTGATTATATTGTAGTGTGTAGTGTGGAATTAGGTGTTTGTAGGAAACCATGGGCAAGTTGTCACAAATTGAGGTCATCAAAGACGAAAATGCAATCTTGAGATGCCAAAAATTTGCACTTGAATTACAAGTGGTAAATTTAAAATCAAAGCTTGAATCCAAGGATGAGATCTTGATTAGATTGAAATATGGTGAGTGTGAAAATGTAAAGCCTTCAACTTTAGATGTAGAGACTATGACTGAGTGCACTATAAGTTTTTCACCATAGGAATCTTTATCTTCTTCTACCATTTCAGATTTAGATTCTAGTAATATTATTTTTGGTGATTTTGAAAGATACACTAAGGGCATACGATCTAAATTGTTGTTTAAATTGGGTTATAATGGAGGAGGACTTGGTAGAGATAGCCAAGGTATATCTAACCCAATTCAAGTTGAGCATAGACCTCTTCGTGCAGGTTTGGGTTATACTAGTGTGTAGGTGGATGATGGAGAAGTTTCTTCCATGGTTAAAGGAAGATGAACTTCCAATAGCTAAGGTTCTAGGCCACTAGTTCAAAAGTGTAAAGGTAAAAGTGTTATTGAGATTCCATCTCCTAATTCTTACACTAAATCTTTTGATCCAGTTGATACTTTTAAGAAGTTTGGATATAATGTACAGAAGATAATGCAATCATTTCCATGCACTTTTTGTGGGATGAATAACCATAGTGCTAAGACTTGTTGGAAATGAAAAGCTTTGTTTAAGCATATTGCATGTTTGAAATACCATTCTCATGTTAATTTGGGAATTGGCAAAAGGGGACCCTCACCTAAGAAGTAAGTTTGTACTCATTGTAAAGTGAGTGGACATAGAAATGATAGATGTTTTAAGCTTCATTCATCTTCACATTCAAGTAATGTTAGAACTAAGATGATTTACAAACCTCTCACTAAGGTTAATGAAGATAATTCAATCCATAATGTAGTTGACAATATAACCTAGGATAAGGTAAAACCTACAAGTGAAAATCCATTAAAGAGGTTAAGTCAATAATATGCAATTGATAATGAATCCACAGAGAATCAATTTCACTAGGAAGAAAGAAATGGTTAAGTGGATTATCACTACATTCTTTTTGCAAAGCATGGTTAAGAATTCACCTAAGGGAATGAAAAAACTTTGATAGATGTAGATTAGAGTTGGTGGGAACACTTCAAGACAGGTTTATCATATGAAGTTTTTCAATTCTCACTTTTTAATAACTCTAAGTTTTTAAATCTCCTATTTATGTTATGTGAGTTGTCTAGAGGACTTGAACTCATTTGATCAGTTGGAGATAATAGCAGAATCCATGTTTTAGGTTGAGTTAATTCCTTAAAACACTTATTTGACTGCTATTTTGAATGTATCTATTTTTGGCACATGGATATATAAGATACATTGTTAAGACCCTATGGGCATGTTTGGATGTTAGGCAATATACACTTTGTGTTGTTTGCATTTGCTTAGCATATAAGTCACATACTAGGGCATTATATTGTAACATGTCCAAAACATTTATTATATATTGTCAGCATTATAAACTTGTCTTGAAATTACATTAGGAGTTGTTTTAGTTTTTGGTAATTCACTGCTTTATAGGTGTGACATTTGGGCAGGCAGTTTGATATGTTGTAATCACTTTTATAGTTGCAGATTCACTTACTCATGCCTTTGGATTATGAATTTATATAGTTTTATTATGAATCATTTTAATGAAATTTTTTATATCTATTGCTATGATTGGGTTCTATTTTCATGGATGTAGTAGACCAGTTATAAGATTTTAGGTGATAGTTAACTTTTGGAGACCAAAAGCCTATTTTATAGGGAGGTGTGATCTAGAGTTCATTCTAGAAAAAATTCCAAATCATGATGAAACCAATTTCATAGTGTAGAGATCATTGAGAGATTTCTAACACTTTTCACGATTCAAAAAATAGAGTTTGGATGCTCAAGATATAGCTAGTTGAAGAAATCTTGTGATAGGGGTGTTGAAAGTGATGTGGCACTATGGAAATATGCCAAGTGGACCAATAGCCATTTGACACATGGAGAGATAATTAGATACAAAAAAAAAATTATTTGGTGTTTTTTATTCACATGTTATTTGAAATTTTCAAATGTTTAAAGGCACCAAAGGCCAAACTACCATGTCACCTACCAAACATGCATTAACCAAGTCAAAGGTGCCAAAAAAGGAGGGAAAAACTTTCAAATCTCTTCCCAAGTGCCTAGGAAGGTGGGAGGTAGTTTTGAACCTTTGATCTTCCACCTAAAATGTTAATGCCTTGACCACTTCAGCCATGGAGGTCAAAATGTTATAAAAGGGACTAATTTCTACTTGAATAGACATAGTAAGTCGATTGTGTATTGGAGAACATAGACCCGCTTATAGTATTCAGTCATTTTGGAGCCCTTAGAGGCCAAATCAAAGCTCAAAGTAAACTACAAAGTTGTTTATAATTTTGATATGCTCTATGTAGTATATTCATTTGCCCATTTTGGAGAATTTGTGATGCCATTTTGAGATATAAAAGTTTCCAATTTTGATTTTGGAGAAGCCTCTACATGTGATTCAGGAAGGTGAAGGATGTACTGAGTCAGCCAAGGTCTTTTGAAGGTCTGATCACTATTTTATAGAGAGATATGATCTTTTGTTAATTTTGAACCCCATAAACAATTTTTGTGTTTTAATCTTTGGATTCATTTTTGCATTTCATTTTTAGTTATTATTAGATTATATATTCAAATTTTTAATCATAATGCAAAATTTAATGAATTGATCATTTACGAGAAATTGGATAAAATCAAGAATTTGAAAAATCTGACGGTTTCAATGGATATTTGATGTGATCTATTAATTCACCTTTATTTCAGTTTTAAAACTTGATTTGTATCAAATTTAATCATTCCAACATCTTATAAGTTGAGAAATTTAGAATCCATACTTTTAAAATTTCATTTAGAGTTTATCAGTGGAGTTTATGGATCATCCATCCTGTAAAGAATAGAAGCTGATGAAGTGCATCTAGAATAACCTATGTGATGCTCTATATGAGGTCTTCTCTTATGAACTACCTGAGTATGTATACCAATGGTTACCTACCTATGCAATCCATAGAAGGTAGAGATATGGATAGTGCCTTTAGTGAATGAAAGAGTGCCTAGAGAAGTTTAAACACCTTGATGCCACTTGGACTAAAGCTATAGACAAATGGTGGAAAGAAGTGCTAAACATTTACGTGTTTGAATTCATAATATCGACATACTCATACCCTAAATAAGTAGAGTATCAATTCTTTTACAAGTGAAGAGGCATTTTTATAAAGTAATTCAACATATATCTTAAGAAACTGATGGTGGATTATAGCTTTAAGACTTTAAGAATAGAAGGTTAAATTCATTTTGCTTATGAACAACACAATAAGGAAGAAGGAGATGTGTATGTGAAGTGCAATAGAAGGATATGAGCATATGGATACCTAAGAGCTTAGAATATAGAACCATAATAAGATAATTCATAGATTAATGGAAGATATAGAACATAGAAGTGTCTAGAGAACCTATAGCAAGTGGGAAGGGTATGGGGAAGGATCTCTTAAATTGTAGTAGTGTGAGGAGAGGAAAAATGAATCCATAGATCAAGCCCAACTATTGATAGATGAATAATATATTAGCTTCCTATAGAATTTGACCATTAAAGATGTACCAAAAGTGCCTACCCCCTTTGAACCTATGGTGATAGCTCATGCACTAGATCTCCCATGGGAAGAAAGAAGAGTGATAACTGACCTTGTTGACCACAATAAATTTTACCATTTTGAAGACTTGGACTATAACTTTGTGATTGAACAAGTTGTTCCTTATGAAAATATAAGTGAGGATGCCTATAGATCTTTGAGTGCTAGCTTGACAACATAGAATGTGAGTACAAACATTTCAATTCAGCAAATGTCAACTATACAAACTAGGTAACAGCCCATAAGAAGTGGCCTGACACCACAAGTGAGTGTCACTATGCCATTGAATTCAATGGTGCCAACCACAATAATGGGTTTGACACCTAACCCAATGACTAGAGGCATTGGAGGACCACTACCAGGATAAGTACTAAAGGGTGAGTGCCTTAAGTGTCAATGCTCCCTCATAGAAAATATATAATGAGATGGAAATACACTTTATAAAATATCATGGTGTGGAAAATGACATAGATCATGTGTTAAAATGTGAGATTCAATGGCATGTTTAAGATATAACCCAATTAGAATACAAGGCAACATAGTTCATGACAACTTTGCTTGATCACATTCATACCTGGTATAGGAAATTTGATCCTAACTAGTCTATGATCGATTATAACACCTTAAAGGAAGCATTTTTGAAGGATTTCAACATACCCAAGTTTGAATAGTATATCATCATCAAACTCAAGGAAATTAGCCAAGGGCTATCAGAGAGCGTATGCCTATATGATGCTAGGTTTAAAATTCTTCTTTCTAAGCTTTCTTATGAAGTTTAACCCTCCCAATATGCATAATGGTTCATTAGAGGATTGCTAGTATCATTTAGAAGAGCTATGAAGACATTCATATATCCTCAAGAAGTGTTTGAAGCTACACTTATATCTAGAGTAGTCAAAATTACTGACACTAGGATCAACCCATTCATGAAAGTGCAGATTAAATCCATGGCTAGCCAATTCCAAAAACTAACCTCTAGCTCATCACAAGTTACATGAAATGGATTATGGTGCATCAACTATGAGATGAAAGGCCATAAAAATAATAACTTCCCTCAAAGGAATGTGTTCACATTACTTCAAAGCTATAAGGTTTATCAAGAGGCACATGATATTCACAACTAACCTTTATTATAATGTGTCAGTGAGGTTAACACAACCATGTATTTTTAGTTATGTGATGCCTACACTCATACTACAACTAATTTTTATGTAATCAATGTGATACATAAAAATATGGAGAGATGCACATGGAAAGTAACTATAGCAATTGGAGGGAAGCTAATCCAAAGAAATGAGGGCTATGGTTAGTATAATGTAGGCTATGGCTAGTAAAATATAGGCTACTGGATGAAAAGAGGTACCAAAGGGTAGGGTGGAGGATGTAGTGGAGGAATATTCCCACTACCATCATATTACAAGTGTCATTTGATTGAGAAAAATTAGCATGATTGTCCTACACATCTAATATGTGGGTATTATCGAGGAACACACAAGGACAAAGAATGCCCTGATTCATATAAAAATTTAACCCAAGGTAGGCTTGACATATACAAAGGTGTAGGAATGATTTGGTGTGATCTAAAAGTGGATAAATGGTCTCTAAGGGCACAACCAACTAGCACTAATAAAGTCAAGGTATAGATGACTACTCATAGTGGGCTCACCACTCAGCCACCAATTATGATACATCAGAGTTATGTTTAGACCATGGGGAACCAAGTCATACTAAGCACATCATGTGGTTAGAACCTATAACTACACCTTAACTTAACCCTACATACTAGAAGGATGTCTTATAATAGGCCATGAGCATCATTTAAAACTTTTAAGGATAAATCTAACTAGTACAAGATCTAGAAGTATAAGTTGTTTCCTCCCACAAGAAGCATGATAACTAGGAGGCTAAGGTACAAGAGCTAATGGAAATCCTATGCCTCCTATAGATAGAAGGGATGTTTTTCCTATTAAATAATTTGATTTTAGATCATGCTAGGCAAAATCTAGTTGAAATATCTACACCATGCATGAAAAGGGTGTTAGAGTTTAGGCATACATAGAATACATAGTATGATCAAGAGCTTCTAGTGAATGCCACCATTTATGGATGGTCTATATATGAGGTCCTCATGGACATAGGCATTGAGGTCAATATCTTGACAAGTAATGTATATGAGAAGATGGGTAGGCTAACCTTTAGGCCTTTCCTTCATGTGGTCTTCATTACCAACAAATCTAGGATACAACCTATAAAATTTCAAAAAAACATCATTGTAGATATTATGGGCATAGAGTTTTTTGTTAACATAGAAGTGATCAAGTTGGTTGAGTAAGATAATTATCCATCACTCCTATGTAGTCTATGGGGTTATGTCAATAATGTTGACACGCACTTCATGAAGTGTTATATGACCTTTGAAAATGGAAAGGAGAGGGTTGTGCTTCCCCTCTCAAGTGACCAAGGACCCCCTATGTAGAAATTGTTGATCTTGAGTATGAGGTCTACCATATCTACAACATCATGGTACAAGGCACTAAAACTATCAACCCCAATGACCAAGAATTACCTTCTTGGGATGATGGATAGTTAGCCTCAAACACTACTAATGTAAATTGTGAACAATGGGTTAAATAAGCTTACAAAACCACTTGTTGGAGGTGTCATTTAGTGAGCACAAAGGTGTAAAAAACTATGAGGACTGGTTGGGTCCAGATTGATAACAGTTCACAAAAAGGGGTCCCTTGTAATAAGATAGAGGGAAATAGAGTATTTCACATAAGGTAAACTTGCATCACTTCTATGATATAAGGGGAGAAATCCTATAGAATAATATGTCCATGACCTATATTCGTATATCCCAAAGGAATTAGATAGGATGGGTGCACTAGTGTATACTTTGAGAAGTACTATCACTCATTGGTGGGACATGCAGAGGTCTAGCTTACCAACTTGGTAATATGTAAAAGCAACTATCTAAACTAGATTTAGAAAAATCAATGACGACCTAGACATTTTTGCATACTCTAGTGATTTTAACCCAATAGCACACATATGCTTATGCAAAGAAACATGTATTGACTGCAGTAAAAATACCCCAAAGAACCTATGGGTACACACCTTATACAAAACCTTGAAGATGTGGGTGTGATCTTGGTATGTGGTTAATGAAATGCACCATATTATAGTCAGTTGGGATGTCTTAAAGGATAATTTTGTGCAAACCCTCTCCTTTTCCTCTCATAACCTAGAATCGATTGAGCCATTATAAGTCATTCAAAGGATAGTGTTTTAAGACACTACAATCTTAGAGGAGTACCTATAAGATATGTTCAGGGAGAAATGATTAGTGCTTTCAAATTTATTCGAGTAGACACTTAAGATTGACTCAAGTTATGAAGATATGGATGTGTAAAAAGTACAAAATTAGATGTCCCTGATAAGAAAGAGAAAGCTTGCACAATAAGTGGATGATAGTTCCCCTAATTAGGAAGACCCTACTCATCTCCACATCAAAATAACTAAGGGGAGTGTTAATGCTTGGATTTACACCCTTGAGGAGATACTCAATTCTCCTCATCCAAATGGAAAAATGAAATCATCTCTATTATTGTGGGTAACAATTTCATTGGGATGAATCTCTAGATTATGGGCTATCTCCCCTTGATGTACCTTTAAATCTCTCTCTAATCTATCAATTTTTTATGAAAAAAGAGAAAGAAAATAATTTTGTAAATAAGTAGTGATACACCAATATATGATGTCCTCTCAATTGACTAAAATCACTACTTAAAAACCAAGTTTTCTCACACAAAACTCATAACTCTTTGCACATTGTCACATCAATGTTCAACATGTTATATTTAAGAAGACACTCAACATCTAGGAGAGGAAGATATAATTCCAAGAAGGAATATGGTCTTAAACCACTTCTAAAATGTCAATACACTTAAGAGAGAATACTAACAAGGACCTATAACAATACTCTTTTTGCACATTTGGTAGGCAATCAAGGATAACAGGTTAGGAAAGATAAACTTTCACTAAACTAGAACAACATGATTTAGACCGATACACAATAGTATAGCATGTGAGTGGCAAAACTTGTATTGTTTCTTCAAGATTTTTCCAAGAACAAATCTGGTCAGATCTTTCCCAATAACCAATGGAGGCTCTTGAAAAGAGTCGAAAGAATATATATATATATATATATATATATATATATATATATATACATATATATATATATATAGCTTTTGAGAAGGAAATCAAGTGAAGGGAATGCAAAGATCACTCAGACATATGTCACCCTAAGAATGGAAATAGTTACATTACATTCTGTAAGATACTTTCCCCATGGTTACACCACTAGAATTAAGATATTTTGAACTACATTTTTCTATAAATGGGTCCATCTATTAGAATTTCATTTATATGTTAGATTCTCTTTACTGGCTCATCAAGTTATGTAATGGTGCAAAAACTTAAACCATTGACCTACTTATTTATACTTACTATGCACCAGATGTTCAGGATTCATGCCATTTATCATCTCCACATTTGTATTTAGGTTCCCACAAAACTTATTTTAAACTTCAATGGCTAATTTCTATAGTCTAAAATTGACTTTTTATAGGCCTTCACCTTTAGGTATTTCTTTTAGACATTTTTCATTGTCACTTTGTGTCGGCATCTTTCTCTTGGAATAATTACTTTAGACCAATTTTCTTGAAGTATTGTCTCAAGATTTTTTTCTTGAAGGAAATGTTTTGGATATTTTTTTTAGGCTTAGACTTCCTACAAAATAATTAATTTGAGCCTTTGCTTTGGGTCATTTATGTGCACAATCTTCCTAAACCATCCCTTGAGACTTTTCATTTGGATCTTTGCCCAAAATAAAAGTTCCTTCGACAATATGTGAATGACCCTTTAGCTTTTGAAAAATGACCTTCTACAATTGAAAAACACCCTTTAATAAAGTTAAAGTGTCATTTGGGAAAAATGAAATGATCCTTTGATTAAAGCAAGTTACCCTTTAAAATAATTACAAGTGACCTTTTGGCTTTTGGAATGACCCTTTCTAATAGGGACTAAGTTGGCCAACCAAGAAGAATGCTTGATAGGAAAAATGATTCTAAACTTAATAAACTTAGATATCTCTTTCCTCATGAGAGGCTCAATCTTGGGATTGATTAGCCTTTCTCTTTTCTTGATGGGTTTGGAAGTTTAATCTAGATCTATGGTGCGTTGAGCCAAGCTTGGGTAAAAACCCTTCAAATCACTATACTACCATGCAAAAATATCACTAAACTCCTTGCATAGTTCAATGAAATCATGCCTCGCTTGACTAGTGCATACCTTCCCAAGTGCAAGTAGCTTACCTTTAAATATTTCTACCCTTTCATAGTTCTCTTGTTTAGTGGACATACCTACCTTTTCCTTCTTGAGCTGGTAATCTTCATTGAAAATACTCTCGAGTGTCAATAAGCCTTTAGGAAGCTTATTACACTTTAGTTGGACAATCTGACCTCCATATTGTTGTTAAAGCTTGGACTGATTTTTTGTAGAGAACTCATCCTCTTGCTGTAAGAAGAGGGATATCTATTCATCACTCTCAAAGACATACCAATTGGTGACATTATCTAGTATATAAGGTCTCACAATCACCTTTACATGAGGATGATTTTTATATTCTCTTATGTCTTTTGGAACATTAAATTGAGCACCAATTGATGCCAATCTATCAGCATGCTTATTATTTTCCCTTGAGATAGAATTGATGTTGAATTCCATGAAGTATTATACAAGGTCTCAAAATTTATGTTTGTAATACTTGAGCAAGGACTTCTTGGTCAAATTCTACCCTCTAACTTCATTGACAACGAGCTCGCTATCACTGAACACTTACAATTCTTTGACACCTCTTTTGATAGAGTCCTTCTCATGCATATAATAGACTCAAAGATTAGATTATTCAATAAAATTGTAAGGATCATGCTCATATTTTTTCTCCCCACTCATTTAGGAACAAATTAGAAACTCCTTCAAGGGAAGATGATGGGGATTGGTCAATGTGAAACTCCTCTTCATCAATGATAGCATAGTTAACATTTGATACCTTAGTTGAATATGGTTCTAAGTGATCTCTATGAATAGGTTCTAACTCAGTCTTCAATTTAGTAGCATATTTTTTTAAACACCATGTAGGACTAATTCACTACCAAATATCCTCCTATCTTGGATGTAAAGTTTCTTGACAAACAAAGAGAAAGATAAGGAGGTAAATCTACTACCACCACATCATGAGGAATTTAAAAGGTAGGAAAAGCATGAAGGATCAAGTTAAAACCCTTCACAACACCAAAGTCTTGGTTGGTGATCCATCCAATTGCAAAACTCCCTTAGTCATTGGCTCATATTTGAGGCCTAACTTATCTACTATGCATTTGGGCATAACTAATGTGCTTGCTTCACTATCTATGATCCAATTATGAACCAAGAAATAACCAATAATTAGATATAGTTATAAAGGAGGAGTCTTCACGTCTTTCTTCACTTGACCATCTATAGATTGAGTTCCATGAACTAAAACCACATTGTCATTTCGAGATTGTGTTTCATGTGTTAAATTCAAGAAGGCACTCAACATCCAGGAGAGCAACAGACAATTTCAAGATGGAATATGGTCTTAAACCACTTCTAAAATATCTATACACTTAAGAAAGAATACTAATAATGACCTATAACAATAATTTTTCTACACATTTGGTAGGTAATCATGGATAACATGTTAAGAAAGATAAACTTTCACTAAATAAGACTAACACGATTTAGAACGATACACAATAATACAACATATGAGTGGCAAAACTTGTATTATTTATTCAATATTTTTCCAAGTATAAATATGGTCAGAGCTTTCCCAATAACTAGTGGAGGATCTTGAAAAGAGTCAAAAGAATATATATATATATATATATATATATATATATATATATATATATATATATATATATATATATATATATATATATATATTCTTTTGACTCTTTTCAAGATCCTCCACTAGTTATTGGGAAAGCTCTGACCATATTTATACTTGGAAAAATCTTGAATAAATAATACAAGTTTTGCCACTCATATGTTGTATTATTGTGTGTGTGTGTGTGTGTGTGTGTGTGTGTGTGTGTGTGTGTGTGTGTGTGTGTGTGTGTGTGTGTGTGTGTGTGTGTGTGTGTGTGTGTGTGTGTGTGTGTGTGTTTGTGTGTGTGTGTATATATATATATATACATATATATATATACATATATATATATACATATATATACATATATATATATATATACATATATATATATATAGCTTTTGATAAGGAAATCAAGTGAAGGGAATGCAAATATCACTCAGACATGTGTCACCCTAAGAATGGAAATAGTTACGTTACATTCTATAAGATAATTTCCCCATGGTTACACCAGGAGAATCAAGATATTTTGAACTAAATTTTTCTATAAATGGGTCCACCTGTTGGAATTTTGTTTCAAAGATAGCTGCTCTTTACTAGTTCATCGAGTTGTGTAATAGTGTAATAACTTGAACCATCAACCTACTTATTTATATTTGTTGTGCACCAGATGCTCAATATTTATGGCATTTTTCATCTCCAAATTTATCTTTAGGTTCCCACTAGACTTCTTTTAAACTTCAACGAGTAATTTACACAATCTAAAATTGGTGTTTTATGGGCCGTCACCTTTAGGTATTTCTTTCAGACATTTTATGTGGTCACTTTGTGTTGACATCTTTCTCTCAAAATAATTACTTCAAACCAATTTTCCCAAAGCAATGTCTCATGCTTTTTTTCCTAAAGGAAATGTTTTGGATCTTTTATTCGGGCTTAGACTTCCTGTGAAAGAATTACTTCAAGCCTTTGATTTGGTTCATTTATGTAGACAATCTTCTAGAAATATCCCTTTAGATTTTTTGTTTGGATCTTCAACTAAAAGAAAAGGTCCTTTGGCAATATGTGAATGACGCTTCAACTTTTTACATATGACCTTTCAAAAGCCAAAAATTACCCTTTGAGAAATTTGAATTGTCCTTCGAGAAAAATGAAATGATCCTTTAAAAAAAGACACATCCCCTTCAAAAGAATTGCAAGTGACCTTTTGGATTTTAGAATGACCCTTTCAAAATATTTAAGATGCCCTTTTCTTTTGAATTTCCCTTTGGAAAATTTGTTTTGAAAAAAAAGTCCAAAAAATTTATTTCCTTCAAGTTTTTTGAAAAAGACTTTTAAATTTTTTGAAATGGTCCTTCAAGATTTTTGAAATTGACTTTCCCAAAGGAAAAGAATAACCTTCAAGAAAGTTGAAGTGCCCTTTTAGCTTGAAAAGGTCCTTTAGAAAAGTTACAAATGTCCTTCAAAAAATCTACATGGATAATTTTCCCAAAGGAATTAGACTTCATCTTCAGAAAAATGTGTTTTGAAGAAATTGTCTGAAAGAATTTGGCACTTAAAACAAAAAAACCCAAAGACAAAACCTCCAAAAGAATGAACACTTAACAAATACCAAAACAAACCTTTTAAAAAAATTAGACTTGTAAATTCATTATGACTTGTATAGAAAACTTCCTCTGAATGAAACCTGTATACTAGACTTAGCCAAAGGTATCGACTTAGGCAGTTTTTTCAAATAAGGGTGCCCAATTTTGGCCTAAAGGACCAAAATTTGGTCAACAGGGAGTAGACAAGTTAAGGACACAAATTAGGAGATAAATCATCCATACCACATGTTTCTCAAAACCACCCATGTTGATATTAGTGTGGAAGGATAACTAAATGTGGCTACTCTGAGTAGATATTGGTATGATGCAAAGCTAGCATGAATTATGGATCTCTTGATTGAGTTTCAATATTTATTCCTTGTAATTACCATGACATGAATGACATCCACCAATCATTTGGAAAAATGAGCATAAATCTAGTAGAGGTGTGTGACCTATCAGAAAGTACCCTTATAAAATGAACCCAAATATCTATGCTAAGGTCAAAATGGAGATGAATAGTATGTTGGCTGCAAGAATAATCTACTCGGTGCAAGATTTATAATGGGTGATCCCCATGGTGATTATAATTAATAAGGATGGGTGCATCCACATTTGTGTTGATTAATAACTATTAAATGCCACCTATGTCACTAACCCCTTCCTAACTTCATTCACCAATGAAGTCTTGGATGGAATTGTAGGCCAAAAAATCTATACTTTCATTGATGGTTTCTCTAAATACCATCAAGTCTAAATTAAAAAAGAGGATAGGAATAAGACAAACTTTACAAGAGAATGGGTTTATTTCACCTATAATTTGATGCCCTTTGGGCTCAAGAATACACCGACTATATTCTCCAGAGTGTCCATCACTATATTTAATGATTTTATCCATAAGTTCCTCTAGGTGTACCTTGATGATTAGACTATGTATGGGCTCATGAGATACCATTATGATAACTTGTGCCTCATGTTTGAGAGGTGATAATATATATATATATATACAAATATTAATAATTACATCTTCATAACACCATTTAGAATCTCACTCAAGCACATCATATACAAAGATGGTCTTCTCATTGACCCCATGAATATTGCTATTATTCTATAGCTCCAAACCCCTTCCATGAAGAAATATGTTTGTACCTTTATTAGCCATTATGGATATTATATAAAGTTTATAAGGAGCTATGAAAGGATCATAGTTCCACTAGAGGAGTTGTTATAAAAGGATGGCCCATTCTATTGGGGTACAACACTAGATTATGCCTTTAAAACTCTAAATATCAAGTTGGCTAGCATGCCTATCCTTTAGTTCCTTAACCGTATGAATCCATTCCAAATCTATGTCAATGCATCCAACTCTATAATTGGCACCATTCTAGTTGCAACCTGGTGAAGGTAAGATGGATCATCTTATCTCCTTCATAAGTCACAAATTAACCCCAGTAGAGCAAAATTACACAACAATCGAGCATGAGGTGATGGCCATGGTCCATGCCCTCTATAAATTTAATCAATAATTTTTGGCAACCCCATTCATCTTTTTCACTAATCATGAGGCACTTAAGTACCTTTTGAATAATCCCATTCTCCATGGGCGCATTTATATATGGATAGTTCTATTTTAATAATTCCAATTCTCAATTATGGTAAAACCTAAGAAGTAAAACTCAAGACCAAACCATTTATCCTGCATCAACTCTAGAAATATGGTAGTGCCCATTGAATATGATCTGCCAGATGCAAAACACTATAGAGTCTAGCACATTCCCAAAGACTTGGTAGAGATAGACACATTTATAATGTCTAGGTTTGTACCCCAAACCATAACAACCAAAGAGAAAAAAACATCTTACCATTCATTCTACCCACTTTCAAATAATTAGCGGGGAGATGTATAAATTAATTTAAGATGAATTCCTACACTGATGTGTTTTATAACATGAAAGAGACTTTGTTATACATGAGGCACATGAGGGGATCATAGGATGCCATTGTGATAAAGTGTGATGGCATATAAAGTGATGTAAGTAGGATTATGGTGGCCAAGCCTATTCCAAGATTCAAAGGATTGTGCTAAGGCATGTGACATATTCTAATGCAAAGGGAATCCAAACTGATGGGATGAGATACCTCTCATCCTAATTTTTTCACAAGTACCATTTAAAAAATGGGACATAGATTTTTTTGGACTAATCACTCCCACAATAATGCACATAGGTGTAAAATATATTTTGGTGGCCACCAATTATTTCATAAAGTGGGTTGAGGTAGTGCCTACTAAAAATTGTACTACCACAACTATTGAACAATTTATATGGGATAATATCATAATTCATTATGATTACCCACTCAGTTTAACTAGCAACAAAGGAACACACTTCCTCAATGAAATAATGAAAATCTTGCTAGCCAAGTACATGGTGGCACACCACAAGACCACCCCACATCATCTCTAAGAAAATGGTATAGCCAAATCATTCAAAAATATATTAAGAATTTGCCTCACAAAAATATGTGCTATTAGTTTTAAATATTGGGATGATCAAGTGTCGATAGTTCTGGCCATACCGTACAACCTATAATCACCTAAATAAGGCTACACCATTATAACTAGTGTTTGTCATAGAGGTGATTATATCAATGGAATTTATTAGTGACACTATTGCATATTACATGAATTGGTCATTTGGATGACCAATAATCATTGAGTTCAAGGCTATAAGACTTGAAACACTTGGATGAAGTACATGATCAAATAAGGTGGAGCCAACAAATGGAGAAGGTGCACAAATATTTATGGTATGATAGGCATATTAAATGCAAGGTACAAAATGAAGAAGCATTAGTCTTTCTCTATGACTCTAAGTACATCAAGCACCCAAGGAATCTATAAATTAGGTAGATGGGCCCATATGTCATCCACAGTATATTAGAAACTAGCACATGTAAAGTGTGTATGTTGTTAAGTGAAATGTTCCCTAGGAATTTTAATGGAAACATATTGAAGCTATATAGGCAATAAAATGGTACTTACACCATCAGACACTGACTTCCTAGTCACAAGTCAGTTATGTTGTACTAACTTGAATGACATTTGGTGCAAGCCAAACATTTCCTTGTATTTTGTGATTGTTGTTCTTATATAGTGAATAATAAGTGATTTCAAGCTAATAAAATAAATATTCTAGTGCTTCTATGCATAACTCTAGTCAGTTGAGTCAAGCACAAATGCTTTATAAAGTACTTGAGGTCAGACACCTAAGTTTCTAGGAACATAAAATTCACTAGACTTAAAAAATATGAGTACCAATTAAAAAAAAGGCACACAAGATGCAAATGTATAAGAGGTAGAAAAAATACACACATTATGATTGTGCATAAGAGATCAAAATAATAGAGTAAAGCATTGGAGGGCTAATTCAAATGATTTGTATGGGGTAGGATAGGCCAAACTAAAGAGATAAAAGTGCATAAAAATTTGACCAAGATAAGAAAGTTTACTTGAAAGAAAAGTGTAGTATGAAACTAATATGGAACTATGGAGGTTAAATCATGCATATGTGTGGTGCTATAAGGAAGGAAAAAGGTCATGCTAGGTGAACAAAGAACAAGAGAAAGATCATTAGGACAAGCTGTCATTGACCTAAAATGAGGTAGGAAGTGGTTGTTTGAGCTACACGTCACTTTACCAAAAATAACGTTAGGATAATTTCTTAAGGTGATGGTGGAGACACAAAGATCCATATTGAATACATGCATGGTAGATGATTTTTATGGATTTAATAGGTTTTAGTAAATTTCAATAAATAAAGGTGCCACTATGCCATTAATCACCTTCAATTAAGAAGGTAGATGAATTAAGGGTATAAAATAGTAAAAGACCGACTAGTTTAGGTTACACACCTTAAGATAATTTTCACCTAAGAACTTAGAACCAACAAACTAAAGATGAAGTAATAAAATATTATAGTGAGACCTTAAGTACCCATAGATGCTAAAAGTGAATGATTGAATAGAGAGAGGAATTATGTTCACTTTGAGATTGGCATAAAAAAGTGTGGGGCATGAATTGTGTAATAACTAGGCATCAAAAAATTAGAGTGATGTTGAGGCCATAATTAATGGCAAGCAAATATTAAGAGCCAAATATTTAGTCATAGATCTTGTGACTTCGAGGAGTGCTAAAAAAATTATAGGATTTGAAAAATTAAATAGGCCACACTCCAACACCAACTAATTCATAATGGGGAATAAATGAATGAGTTCTAGCCCACTACAAACATATAAGGATGCCAAGAGGGCATGGATGATAGAAGAAGAATTCACATCAAAGAAGAAAATGTAGCCGATAGAGGGAGTTAGCATCATCAAGGTTGATTTAGAGGCACTTGAAAAAATGTCCTACCAAGAGATGCATTTTCTTAAGGAGGTATTGGTTAGAGATATCTAGGCATATTTTATGCACACCTATCTACTTAAATAATATAACCACCATACCTCAAGTAATTTACAAGATCTAGTGGAAGACTAGGTGTTTGATATGGGGGCCAAGTCTAAAGCATGCATGACATTATTTGATGTCTCCATCTAAGACAAACCTATAACCACTGGTGCAACTCAACTTTATGATTTGTCATGTTTTGGGAAGCCAAACGAATTGATGTAGTTCCTCCTCTAGTGCATCTATGGGGACCACTTCTAATTTTTAGGGAAGTGCATGTGGTTATCAACCAACCTTATTGATAGAATCATTAAGATCCTAAACTCTGATGTAGACCTCCACCATATGATGATGGATGATGTTGAAGTTGAAAGGGTCAAAAAACTCTTGGGGTAATACAAGGGAGGATTTATATTCCCAGTCAAATACATCAATGACCTTGAAATGAGGGTAGATACACATCTCATGAGTTCAAAACTTTGACTTGACAGTTAGTGGATAGACATCACCAAGGCCTACCTGTGTATTACCCACCACATAACATAATGGGTAGTGTTTAATATAGCAAATTCAATTATAAAGGAAATGGTGAAGAATTTTTTAAAGTGTCATACAATGTGAGAGACCTTATAGTGGGGGTCAATGATAATTCTAATTGTAATGGAGGAGATTAGCATGCCTGATGGTGATGAGGACAACCTTTGTAAATTATATAAGCACAAGGACTCCCCAACACTAAAGTACCAAAACTTCACTTGCCCCCCCAACCTTATCCTAGAAATACAAGACCATAGTAATGGGGTAGTGCACCTACTATATCAAAGCATTCAGGGAAGAATAGTGCATCCCCAAAGAACTCCCTTAAAACATGTTTGGAAAGGAAACCTTTATTTTTATGAAACACTTATATGTAGTTCACTTGATGCTCACAAATGGAAGCTAATTAGGTTAGCTAAAAATACCCTATGAATTTTCAACCAAATAATTCAAGTATGTACTCAAAATAATTCCTAACACATAGTAGATAGACATCCTGATCAAGGATGTGGATTTGGAATGGAGCAGGTTGTGGTGCCAATGCATGTGCCTAGGAGGGAGAGAGACCAAAGATGAAGAGGATGAATTAAATTTCACTAACATCCATCCCATCCAAAATTAGTCATCCTCAGTCACATCTATATGCTATATTATGAGATGGAACCAATAAAAAAGGGTGTGAACACCAAGAAGGATGATGACCTCCCCCTCTAGATCAGTGATGAAGTAAATATGGCATCAATGATGAAAAAGGGGGAGACACTTGAGGAGATGTAGGAGTACAGTAGATTGAAGATTGCCTCAGCTGATGAAGCCACTCCCTCTACACCAAAGAAGTACATGACCTTCACGCTAGGGATTGATTCACCCAAGAAAAGGGAGAGGAAAAAGAAGTTAAAGGGGCCAATTTCAATTCCCACATTAAGCTTGGAAAAAATGGAGGCATAAAAGGTGTGCAAGTAATTGAAAGCATAAGAGGCATGTGAAGAGATGGAGGAGGAAGAAGGATGGATGAAAGTTTATATCATCTAGGAAGAAGTAGTTGAAGAAGAGCCTAGTGCTAAATAAGTTTAGGAATCCCTCCAAGGTAGCACTACCACCATGCTTAGAGAGGTATAAAATTTACCCAACACCTCATCCAAAGATCCCTACAGATAGCTTCTAATAATTAAGTAGGAAAATAGAATCTAGTAGAAGAAGATGGGCCTCAACAAGGAAGAAATAGAGATGGTGTTAGTTCTAGATTAAAAAAAAGTGATCATGAAGGCAACTGGTATGACCCATGAAGAGATTGACAAGGTTGAGGCTAATGAAGAAAAGACCTTAGCAATAATAAATAAAAGGAAGGAATAGAAAAATAAGGCCCAAGAGGAAAGAACCAAGAAATAAAAGGAAGAAAATAAGGTTACCATAAGCATGGAACCAATGGAGGATAAATTAGCATAGGTTCCTAATGTCCACACCATCATAGTAGAGGAAACTACACAATAGGTTCACCCAAGTAGTGAAGGGGTGCTTGGAGACAAGGAAGGCAATACTAGAACCTTGAAATAGAAAATGGAGAGCACTAAATAAACTTGGTATAAATAGGAGGATAAAGTTAGCACGAAGGTAGAAGAAGAAATGGACTAAGGGGAAAAGTTTAAGGAAGAGCCCCTACTAGAATAAGAGGAAGGAACCTCAAAGGGAAGCATTGAAGAGAATAGTAGTGCCAATAAAGAGGAAGGAGAATACATGGAGTTAGACATCACTAAGGAAGAGGGAACCAAGCCAAGCCTAAGAGAAAAGGCACAAAATGGGTGGACTAATGAAGATTACTATATGTTTGATTACATGCCCCCCAAAGCTACCATAACAAAGATGCACCAATAGTTGTCATTCTCTTTTGATAGTTATATAGATGAGCCTCATTTTTAAGAACCATAAAAGGTCATATTGGGTGTAGAAGAACCAAAATAAGGGCATGAGTCCCTTATCATAAACCCCCATGTAATTAACCAAGTCAAGTTAGCCAATGAACTCATCCACATGGTCTTTGAAGTAGTGAAAAATAACATCATCAATGGTGTTAGGGATTCAAATTAGAATAAAATCACATTAGATATAGAAGAGGAAGTAAATGTCATGAAGTTCAAATTATAACAACTAGTTGAGCATGTATAAGAAGCCAAGCCATCCCTCTTAGATGGCATTGACACTTTGAAATTCTCAAAAGTTGATAAGGTGTGCACACTAGTGGAGCAGATGTTCCTAAGGTTGAGGGTAGATCTAGCACCAAAAAAAGAGGAGGACCCATGCACCACAATAAAATACTATCTAGCTTCAAATATTGAAGAGGTGGAAGACCTCTTCATACAACTTCAAGAAGGTGTAGATGTTGTTATTCCATCTTTGACAACTTGTCTAACTAGACATTAGTCATAGATGCACACCTTAAAAAGGCAAAGGGGGATAAGGAGGAGATGTTGGCACAAGTATACACTATGAGTAGATTGGAGTGTATATAAATAATGGGAAAGGTTAATGCCTTGATAACTCAAATCAAAGCCCAAGAACAAATCTTGGAATCACTCTTTTATGACTTGTAACCAAGGCCTACAAATAAGGATAAATCCTAGATAAAAGAGTTGTAAAAGCTAAGGCAAAACTTGAGGCCTTCTAGAAAGAATTAGAGAAGATGGATGTTCTTATGTTTAGCATTGCCTCAATAAATATAGATAGAACCATTGAAGAACTCAAGCTCATCATCAAGGGATTTTAAGACTTCTATGTTAAGATAAAGGAGAGTGTGATAGAGTTCTGCATGTCAAGAATGTTGAAAGACTAGTGTAAGGTTAGACTATCAATTTTATATGGGGTAAAATGTTGGGACCCTTTTTGGATAAGTTTGGGTACATGCCAACTCAGTAGATATCTTAGAATGAAGCTATCATTTTTAATTATTGTTGTTTTGGAACTCTTTTTGTGATATCTAGAGGAATCATCACATATATTTCACCAAGCTAGTAGATAGTCACTTCAACATGACGCAATCATTTGGGATGATTGCTATTTTGATATCTCTTACACTAGCTAGTAGGTGACTAACAAATTTTATGATGTTTTGGGCATCTTCAAAAGTGTAAGCACATGGAGATCATAGAATGAAGGGAATAATGTAATGGATCTATAAAAATGATTGCTAAAATATCTAGCTTAGCAACCAGCGTGCATAGCTCCACCTTGGCAAAAGGTGCTCCTATAGGATATAAAAACAAGCTCAAACTAGGGAGTTAAGGGATGCAAATTTGAGATAGTAAAGCTATGAAAAATTCATTATAGACATAGTGAAGTGACCACTATTGATACTTAAGACTAAGATGGATGCCCTTGAGGCTCCCCATTATATTTCCCAAGTCTACCTATGAGCCTCTAGGCCTTTAGTAGCTTTATATGTGTATTTGATCCATTTTACTTCTCATGTAATTTTTTTTTATCAAAATAATTTTTAATAAAGAATGATGTTGTATTTAAATGAGTATTGATCTAGTGTATAAGGATATGGTAGTGCTCATCTCTTACATAATGTTTGTAATAGAGGTAATGCTTAGAATTAATAGATGAATGCTAATTTCTAACAATCTTTTGATTTATCTCATTAATAACATCTCTAAGTGGTGATGTCAAAATATTGTATAAAAATACTCTAAGTTTAGGAAGGGCCCTGTACCAAGTGATGATATATGTGCCTAAATCACTAGCCTAAGCATGAACCCTTGACATAAAGTAATTCCCTTGACCCATCTTAGTGCCGAATGGTGCTAAGACCAATAAGACAAAAACTTGCACCCTTGAGATCCTAGAACTAGACTAATATATTTTTGCACTCATATGACAAGAAAAAGTTACCCTAATAGGGTTTTGTGCCTAAAAATAGTTAGACTCCACATAGAATGGCTTGCACTAATGAACATGCCAATGTCATTATTTTAATAATTAATCCCCTTGAAGAATGAATTGTGCCATGACATGACCAGCCTAATACATGACCCGATTATTTATCTATCACACTTTAGGTGAACACATAAGGCTTTTTCCTTATGTGAATTGATAAAGGAATAGTAGAGTGACAAATGTTGAGCACCACAAGTTTATTCTATGTTTGTGCCTAATTGTAATCATCTAGAACCAATTTGGATAGCTAGATAAGAACCTCATAGAGTAAATGAATTAGGCAACCAACCTTTTCTACAACATGACATTACACTAAGTGGTCAAATGGAGTATTTTAGATGTTTGATGTTGATTTAGGTAGCACCCCCCCCTTTACCTAGAAGTAAAACATAACCAAATAGAGATAATAAAATTGTCAAAAAATAAAAACCATAAGCTTAGGTTAATATATTTCCATTTTTTTCAAAAATGCATGTCTTATATGCAAAACTAAATTTATGAATCAAAACCACACATTATGAGATATAGTTTTGTACTAGGTCAAAAAACTATCAAAATAATTGTCATAGTTAGTAGTTAGGGTTGGAAATTAGGAAAAACTATAACTACCAAGGTCAAAACTACCATTGTAATGTTGCAAGTTATAGAGAAATAATGCCTTTCACCTGGAGGATGAGAGTTTTGAAATTTTGAACCTAAATTTACCTTCAATCCAACCTACAAGCTTGATTTACACACTTCAAACACACCAATTCAATTTAAAAATAGGGCTCCCATTGTGGTCACCAAATGTAATATGATAAATTTGAGCAATGAGATTTGATTATGCAAATGATATCAAAAATTCCCAAAATCTATAATTTACCATTGAAATCTAGAACCATTAGATTAAAATTCCACAAAATGAACATCTAAAGTAGCATTTCAACCTAAAGCTAAGTGTTCCCAATCAAGATTCAAATAATAAATATTAATTGAATATGGATTGATGTTACTTACAAGCATACTCAAAATTTTAGCATAATTATAGCTTGATAAATGACTTAGATAATAGTATGGACTGATTGATTATATGGACATGGATGTTTTATGGATTTATAGTTAGTTTTGTCATGGATAATGGGTTGGTTTAGGTAGTCCATGGAGGGAAGATCAATGGCCAATATTAAAATTTGGGTTAGGAGGGTCGATGATGGGTGGAGGATTATCCAAGGAATTATATAAAGGGCAAAAGATAGAGAGTATTCTATAATTTAAGAATTCTAGAATCTATTAGGGGATAATCAAGATTAGTAGGGGACTAGGATAAGTGATTAGGGACTAGGGATGTAGGAGAGCCTAGGAATAGGCTATGGTGGGTGGGTAGGTGGGTCATGGGAATTTTAAATTCCCAAATAATAGATAAGTGGGATTATTTAGTGAATAATACATGATTAAGTGAATTAATTTATTTATGGGGTATGAATAAGGTTAATGGATAAAGAAGAATGAAGGAGTATGTTGGATAAATGACTAGAAGGGTTGATATTAGGACATAATTATTTGAGATAAGTAAAATTAGTGTCAATTAATAGTAATATTAGTGATGATAAATAAAGCAAGAAAATATATAAGTATATAGGTACAACTTAAAGTAACTATTTTGGATACCTAAGGAAATAAAGTGATATAAATTAAGTTGGCTAACTAGATAAAATAACATATGGTAGTGATTGGAACTAAGGATAGAAGAGGATGACATATTTAAAAGGTTAATCTAAATTTATTATTGTTAGAGTTGAACAAATCAAAAAATGAATTTACCTCAAAATGATAGGAGTGGAAAGGCTCAAGGCATGACTCATTATAACACCTATCAGAATTTAAAGGCCCGATATACAAGTTAACCACCCTAGCACAAGTCATGGAGATGGGTGATGAACTAAATGGAATGAAAATTGTTAACCTATGGAGAAAAATACTACAACCCACCAATGGATTTATGAATATGGGAATTTATCCCATGACAAAGGTTTCCAAACAAAGTTATTGCTAAAAGAGGTTGATGCTGAGATAATGTATTGTTGTTGGAGCTATAGTAGAAAATATTAGGAGGCAACCATTGAAGGAAGGATATAATAGGCTTAGTGGGAGAGAATTAAGGCCTAAGGTCTAATATATAAATAATATGGGTAGGAAGGCCAATATATATGAATAAGTTTTAGTAAATCCCATTGAATGACCAAAATGTTTAGAATCTCAATGCCCCACTCATTTTTTTACTTTTTGTGTGGGTTTGTTGAATCAAGAAGGTTGTAAAATTTTTGATCCCAATTTGGATATCATAGGAAATATAAGGACATAAAATAAGCATGGTGGATATGGATATATATGAAAGATAGGGACCTATAATAATCATGGTGGAGATGTATGCTAATGAATTAGAAAGGTCATGCAAGATATGATTCAAGAAGGAATAGTTACCTTCATCCAGTGAATAAGGGTAGATGGTAGGAATCATAGGAAAATACAGAAGCATTATGGAAAATTACCATACACAAAGAAGATCTATAGAAGATGAAGATTTATATCAGAGATAGAGAATATACTTTTGGACCAAAGAAAATTGGTAGTGTCATAGGGGAAGAGAATGTATGGTTGAGTTTTTCAACTAGAGGATGGTGGGACTTTAAAGAGAAAACTAAATGGTGAGCCAAATATAATAGAAATCAAGACTATGTACTAATACCCTTGGTAGTGTCTACCTATACTCATTAGAAGGTGAGAGAAAGTCACTAGATCACTTGCTTAGGGGGGTTTCATGGGTCCTTCTAAGAAGTCAATAGATCCAACTTTGAAAAAAGGACCAATGGTAGTAGGAAGGAAACCATTTTCCCTAATTATATGGGTAGGGCCCCTTTAGGGACCAATTACCCTTTTGGGTATTGTCCAGGTTCAAACTATAAGGTGAAACTGTGTAAGAAGCAACAAAGAGTTGGTTTAAGTCTACAAACATAGGTTATAAAAGGCTAAGTTGACTCACAACCATAAAAGGAGTGCAAGAATAAAAATCATATTAGAGAGGCATGAATAATTTGTTGGGTCATAGATTCCCTTTGAGGAGTATGTGCATATGAATGTTGTTCCAAGAGAAATAAGGAGTTTCAGGTAGTAGGGTGAAGTGAATACAACCTTTGGGTAGAAGATGAGGTGGTCATGTAATAATGTAATGTGTGATAGGAAAATAAACATAAGACAACCAAAATATGAAATCTATATTAAATCCTTCCATCAAGAGAAGGATCATGAGATTATTCATGCCACACAAAGTTTTTAATCATTATTATATAAGGAAGATGGCTAGAAATATAGGAGAATGGTATGGACCCACCCTGCTATGAAAATACCATGGACAAACATTCAAGTTTTTACTTGATGCCTAAATAATGAGTAGCATATTATAAGGATTTAAACAATATAAAGGCTTAAAAAAAAGGGTAAATATATATGAATAAGTTTTTTATGGTGTAACTTTATATACAAATATATTAAACAAGGAAAATAAGAAAGAAATGAGTTTTTTATTCAAGGATGGAAACCTGATTTAGTGTGGGGTGATGTTGACCCTCAAAAAATTATATAAGTCCATAACTGAGACTAAAGTGTATAAGCACATATAAATTGAAGATAAACCAATGGAAAATAATGGTGCATGCAATCCCAACCAATTACACTTGTGTGTTACCATCATGGACTACTAATAAGATAAGCATGAGCTATTATAAATTGTGTCCATGTGTGTTAAATGAAAAAATAGAAGGATAAACACACACACATAACCACCCAAATCTATAAATTACAATGGATATAAAGGGGATAAATGAAAGGATTTAAGTTTAATAAACTATCCTCACATGCATTTGATAAGAGATGTCAGTAGATAACCTTGTGCAATCCAAAACATTTATTACCAAGTGGGCAAAATAACACAATAACTATTATATGATTGTAATTAGTGAAAATAAGGGCTCTTGGGAACATATAAAATGTAGATAGAAACGAAAATAAGATGACATAAAGTAAAAATTATATCTCCAAGTAGTTGTAAAATTGTTGTTGAATTGTATCTAGATAATCCTAAGAAGTATAGTACCAATTTAAAATATAGATATGGCTAGTAGTGAAAGTTGTAGTATTTTAAGTGTCATGACAACCTTGTAAAGTATGAAAATTTATATAATATCATTATTTTAATCAATAAAGCTATGTTCTTGATTTTATATGGTTTCCTATGTTTATAAATGAATGACATTTTTGTCTTACGAGTATTTGCTTCATGTTAATCATGTTTTTATGGTTATCAAAGGATTTAATATAATTTTCACACATCTAAGTTATTTTATAGTGGTTGTTCAAGAGGATAGGGACAAATACAATATAGATATTAGTGGATGTAGATTAAAGATCACAAGAACATGACTCCACCCCATTACATGCAACTAACCTACCCTAGTTTTCACTCTTTACACCTCGAGTGAGCATGTAAGGAAACATGCATGGTAAGTCAATGTAAAAAAAAATTGATTAAATTTTGGATAGCATGATTTTACTAATGCACTTGGAATCAATTAGTTTTCCAACAACACACACATTTTTTCATATTCCAAACCTACATAAGCGTACACATTAGTTTTCAATTAAATGCCTCTCTTCGGAAATTAAAATTGTCATTCCCACATACATTTATTTATTTCTAGTGGGTGTTATCTCCTACTCACTTATTCAACATAAATCATACACAAACAAAAATAATGAAAATCATGTGCCACTAATACAATATTCAACACATTCATTAGTGGTGAACTTCATTCCATTGTTTAATTGCATGCCTTCGACCTCTATTGGAATCATACTTACTCAAAAAAATTTATTTTTAAAATTTATTATGTTTTTTTTAAACTTGTCCTCATAAGAGTGATACCCTCATTGAAAATTGGACATTGGGGTCATGCAAAATCGTGTTCATTAAAAGGATTGGTTTTTCAACTTTGAATCTTAAGATATACTTGCATTCTTGGATTAATTGTACTAAAAACAACCTACTAACTATAGAAAATTTATTTAATTTACTAGACTATCTAAAAAAAGTAATATATAATTATTTTTTAAAACACAAACTATTATTAATAACATAAAATATATTAAGACTTTTTTTTTTAATTATTTAACTTAATAATTTAATAACACATAACTAAAAGTTATAATAAAATAAGCAATGATATTCTAAAGTACTAAATACATCATAAACCAAAAACTAATAACATTGGTAAAATCAAACTAAATGAATCTAAACAATATCTCAGTCCATGATGGTAGAACTATTAAAGATGATGCATGGATGGAGGGAGACCTTAACATGTGAAGTGTATAACATAAATGTGAATAATGATATAGTATGGAATATGCATTGATATATGATATGTGGATCAATATTAAACTAATGTTCATGTGTACCACAGATTCTGATCTATGCCATAGGGCCCAGGACCAAGTAAATGAGGGATAATTGAGTTTGGTTATGTAGAGTGAATGAGTAAAGCTAATTCAGATAGAAGTAACCAAACACATTCAATGAAGTATAAGTCTTATTTTTAATAAATTTAACTTTTATTCATTAATGATGAATAGGTAAAACTAGTATAATGTACTATAATGTATGTATTAAAAATTAGATAAGTAGACCATGATATCTTTGTTATGATTGTGTAAAAAGCATCAACATTTTTTCAGATGTGTATGTTACATATTTATACAAGTAAAATATAATATAAATTATAACTATTATTAGTTACCAAGAATATGGTTATGATGGTTCACTTTTCAGGATGGTTGATGGTTAAAGAACCTCCTGGATCACATAGATAGGGAAACTCAACATGTACATGTGTTGTGGAATCCAATAATTCAAATAGTCTTGAGACTATAGGTCATGAAAGGGGAAGGTGCATGGATTTTCAAGTTGTGAAGGGTGCAAGAGTCAATAATAAGGCATAATTCAGCATGGATCTATAAGGTGTGCAAGGGTGTAAAAGTCAGCAAGTAAGCATAAGACTTGGTGCAATGTTGTGAGATATAGAAAGGTAAGGCATACAACTATGATCTAAGGTAAACACTACATGAAAGTCTATGAGATGGAACAGGACTTGTTCCAAAGGTTGTCAACTAACTTCATGTAAATGAGTGTGTAATATTTGGTGAGATGTGCATATGCTAGATAGAATAGAAAGTGAAGAGTGAACTCAATGGTGCAAAATTTGTGCATAAATCATTCACCTTTTCTTGGAGAGAAATGGTCTCCATTACATTGGTGCACAGTTGTGGAAAATACACTTGAAGTTTATATAAAGTAAACCACTTTGATTTATTTGTGAATTGTCCAACCTTAACCATTAAAAAAAGTTGATGTGTGATGTGGTGGGTATATGTGTCATCACTTCAAATATTTGGGCCTTATTTATGAGGCATAAAAGTTATGGATCTAAATTAGAAGGATGGTGTGTCACTAATAATTTAAGAAGTAACATAGTGTAAGTTTTGAGAAGTGTCACATTGAAAACTAAGTGCATGCCTAAGTACTGAGGTAGATTAAAAATGAAAGCATTCTCACTAGTTATGTGTATAATGGTGTAAGGACCATAGCATAAAGTCTTGATATTTTAGCGTGGAACTTTGATGTTCTCTTTTTAAAGTTACAACCAAAATTTATCACTAACTTAGAATGCATGAGGTGTGTGATGTGCATCATGGCATTGCTTTTATTTTACTTAGGTACAAGAGACAATCTACTATGCTTGCTAGTGAATAGATTGAATGTGACGTAGAAAATTTTAAGATTTATCTACTTCTCATTCTTGTATACATGAATTAGTGCATGTGGGTGTGAAGTAGGATATGTCAAGAGGTTTCAAAGGTTGAAATCCAAGACATGTATGGAATGTATTATGGCCAGTAGAGCTATAAAGAGCCCTATTTTAAGTGTGTTAAATGTACAAGAGATTTTTATCCCAAGTATAAGCATGTAAATTTTTGTACATTTATAGAAGATTAACAAGTATGTGATTGACCACTTTAATTTTATCATCTATTTGAACATGAAAAGTTATCAACTAATCTAGCTATGTACACATAAAATCTCATAATGCTTGCTAAAATGACTTATAAAACATGGATCATGATTAGAGACAATAGAGGTTGGTATCCCAAAATTAACCCACACATGGTTGAATAAATCTTACATAGTGTCAATTATATTAATTTCTTTTCTACAAGTGACCATGATATCCATCTTGGAAAACTGATCCACTAAAGTGAACCCAACATCATGTTGTCATCTCAATGCAGATAGTTGAGTCATGAAATACATGATGATGGATTCACATGGTATGGATGGAACTGGTAGAGGTGTGTAGATTCCTAGCTTCTTATTCATGGGCTTAGAAATGAAACAAGGAATGCAAGACTTGGCATGACACTCGATAGTGGTATGCATGTGTGGTCAGAAGAAATGTGATTACAATATAGCTAGAGTCTTTATCACACTGAAGTGTCCCAAGGTTTTGGTGTAGTGCACCTCTTAGATGAATCATTGGTGAGGTACATCGATAAGAACATAAAGATGTTTGAGCTTGTAAATAATCTAGTTAGATAAGTATAATTTGACACTTGTTTACCTTATGCAAGGTTGGTGTAATTCACTATAAAGTTTGGGTTAGCAAAGTAGAGATGTACCCAATTTTTGAAGTTATTGCCATGTGTATCTAGCACTGTGATGAGCACATGAACTAGTAGTTGACTAAGGTAGTCTAAAACCTTATTGTCCTTCCTTTTTTGTGATTGATCACAATATGGAATTGCTATAGGTAATTCATCCATTTCATATGTTGGACATTTTCTAGATTTTTCTACATTTTTAATAACTAAAATGGTTGATGGTCCAAATGAACAATTATCTCCTTCTTGAGAATGTAGTAGCACCATTACTCTATGTATTTCATAATATCATATATTTCCTTCTCATAGGTGGAGTACCTATGCACTATGTTTCTGAACATCTCTGAGTGGTATGCAACCAAATATCCATAATTCATGAGCACTACACTGATTACATAGTTAGATTCATCAGTGTGGATTTCAAAGGAGTAAAAAATGTTAGGTATTATGAAAATAGGTTTTGCATAGAGGCATTACTTGAGTTCTTCAAAAGTGTGTTGTATTCAAACTAGGATTTGGTATGGGTGAGTTGACTAAGATCCCAAGAGATGTGTGATAACAAGGGATGAACCTATGGTAGAAGTTATCAAGTCTAATAAAAATATTCAATTAAGTGAGATTATGCAAAGTAGGCCAATCTTGGATCAATTTAACATTTTATAGATCTATGTTGATGTCAGTGTGATAAATGATGTAGCCTAGGTATTGGATTTGCATGGCACTAAATGTATACTTTGTTAAGTTGGATTGCAACTTATGTTGGCATAAAGTGTCTAAGACATGTGAGATGTACTCCATATGTTTCTCCCAAGTCTTATTGAAGATGAGGATGCCATCTAAGTAAATAATGATGGAGTTCAAGAAAGGCTTGAGGAGATCATCTATCAAGGACATGAAGGTGGATGGTGCATTGGTGAGGTTGAAAGGCATGACCAAGCTTTCACATAATCCTTCTTGTGTCTTAAATGTTGTCTTCCATACATATTTAGGATGGATTGAAACATGATGATAACCTAACTTCAAGTCTATATTTCTAAAGTATTATGCACCTCATAACTAGTCTAAGAGGTCAACAATGCATGGTAATGGATACCAATTCTTCACAATGATTTTGCTGAGTGTACGATAGTCAATATTACATGTATATAAATGTCTCTTGTCTAAGCACCATCGCCATTATGATCGCTATCTCCAAGGAGTGCAAACACCTCTTCTACACCAAGTTCTGAATGAAGGGTCAACCTCTTCACATCATCATCGATAGTGACAGCTAGAAGAACATAAATACACAATCCATGACTTAATGCCTTGGTCTTACCACTATTATTCACTCTAATCCATACTATTTAGAGTGGATATAGTAGAGGAAAGATATACAAGTCCATTGATAATGCATTTATAGTACAAAATCAAGATTATGTAAGACAACATCACTAGTACAATGTGTTATAGTGCATATATTATAGATTAGATACATAGATCAAGCCATTTATGTTATGATTGTGTAAAATTCATCAACCTTTTTATAGATGCATATGTTACATATTTATACAATTAAAATACAAGAGTAGTTACAAATGCTATTAGTTACGAAGAAAATGGTTACAATGATTCACCTTCTAGGCTAGATGATGGTTAAGGAACCTCCTAGATCACATGGATAGGGTGAGTCAGCATGTAGATGTGTTTTGTAATCCAACAAGTCAAAGAGTCTTGATATTTTAGGGCACACAAGATCAAGGTGTGTGGATATGTGAGCTGAAAATGGTGTGTGAGTTAAAAATTACAAGAATAAATTAGCATGGAGTCATAAGGCATGTGAGGGCATGGAAGTTGATGAGAAGGCATATGACTTGGCATGGTGTTGTGAGCTATGGAAAGGTGAAGTTCACAACTATGATCTAAGGTGACTATTGCATAAAATTCTATGAGCTAGCATGGGACTTGGGTGAAAGGTTGTCAGCCAGCTTCATGTAAAAGAGCATGCAATATTGGGTCAAATGTGCAAGCACTGACCATAAGATAAAGTAAGGAGTGAACTTGATGTTGTATAAGTTGTGCATGGATCAGGTTCAATTACATTTTTAGGTGGATTTGACACACTAAAATTCAAAGGAAAACTACATTAATAGATGTACAAGAGGATAAAAATAATAATCTAAACTTGGATACATATGGGCATGCACACTGAGATGATTTTTCATAAGAACTAAAGATTGTTGGTATAACTAGATATTGACATGAATATATCGTGCTATCATTCACTTATAAAAAAATGAAATGTCTCTTTTATACTTCAAATATCTCACACATTTCAAATCATCTATCAAAATTATTTATTGGTTATATTCTCTCATAATTTAACATCAAAAATCATTTTGAGTCACCAAATTTCATCAACAAATGAAAAAGATATGTTAATTTTTGTCAAGATATTCTAATGTTTATTTTTACATATCCTCCTTTAACAACTTCTCTACTTCCATGCCTTTACTGATTATTTATTCTCTACTATATGAAAATATTATTCTAAATAGACTATAAAAATTGAACATACTAGCTTATAAATTATTTTCAATACCAATTTACCATTTAGAAGGATGAACTAGAATACAAATGCCCCTTAAAATATCATTAAGCTTCCATCACAATTAAGGTCTCAAATTTCTCTAATAAAAAATGTGATTTTGGATTAGATTTAACCCAAATAAAAATATGTTTGATTTATCATAATATTCAACTATAAAATTGATATTTATATAGACCATTTGATCTCCTAAAATTAAGAATATAGGCATCATAAAAATCTATATAAAGACTCATCAAAGCCTATTTAAAGGTGAGTTTTTACCAAAAATATTGTACATTTATTTGTGCATTCACATAATGCTAATTTTAACTCACTAACATTATTCTTGATGTGAGTAATAAATATTTCCAACAAACCCCACAAACCCTCAAGGTATTGGGGTTCCTAATAAAATAAAATGTGGTAGTACTTATTGAATTAGGGACTACCCACAACTTCATCAAAAATAAGTTGGTTTCCCACTTGATGATGTAGAGGAAGAGAGTTAACCAAAATAACATGCAAGTTATCTTAAATTAAGCTTCTTCCTTGTATCCCTTCTAAAGAAATTTTTAGATGGATTTAAAAGTAAAAAAAGGGTATAAAAAAATCATATTTTATATACCCATTAATTTCATACATCTCCTTACAAATTTTTATGATTCAATTCTTAATATAAATACACTAACTCAACCTGACCTTTTCTAAACTAGGCCTTAAGTAGGTCTCTTAGTCTATAAAATTGAGTTTAAGATAAAAAAAATTATTCACACATTCTAAGGCTCCAATTAAATAATTTATTCACTTTTATGACAATGATACCAAGATATAGGTGTAGTTTTAAGGTCTGAAACATTGTCTAGATCACTAAGCCATGAAATGGTCAAAAACCCTAAGGTAGGGTTCTACACAAGCTGAGAGGTGAAAGTTTGATGATTTCAAGTTAAAATGTGTATTTTAATGAATAAAACCTATTTAAAAATTCTTTTTAAAACCTTAAAAAACTCTATTTATTTTAAAAACGCCCAACTCAATCACAAAATGACTCAAAAATTCCAATTTCTCACTGGACTATACTCATAAAAATAGAGTTCTAGATTATGTAAGAAAAGTTTGTTATTTTGAATGAGATTTGTTATTCATAAGGGATTATAATAATTTAAACAAGTTTAATTAAACTTATATTAACTATCCAAAACCATTTTAACCATTAAGGGTCATGAGATGAATTTAAGACTTACCTTGCTTCACTAGGATCTTGACTATGACAACAAAGAATTTGCACTAAAGCCTATGTTTCCCTTTTTCCACATGTATATGATTTATCCTTTCTCAAATATATAAATATATAAATAAAATTATATTTAATTACACTTATAAATATTCAACATTTAATCACAATATGTTCTAAGAGTTATTTTAATGCATTTATATTCATGTTCTTCACAAGCATACATAGAATTCTTAACAATTAGTCTTCTTCATGAAATTCAACCTTATATAATATTTATTGGAGAGATATGCCTTATTCTCATATTTAATAATGACTCCCTAAATACTATTTATTCAATTTAAGTCCCTATAAAATCTCTAACTAATTTTTGTTTTCCCTCTAATGTAGGTATATGCATGAACATGTAGTCTTCTTCGACGTTACAAATGATTTGAATATAAATTATATGACCAAAAATATGTAAAACTAATAATAAATGTAATAAAACATATAATACACCTAAAAAACCAAAATCTAACTTTTTAACCTACCAAAATCATGATTAACACCTTAAAACTATAGAAATAAATTCAAAAATTTGAATTTGGAGTTTTGGCAAGAAAATGCCTAAAGAGATAGAATTCAAATTTTATGAACACCTAAGAACTAAAAATTAATTATAAATTATCTTAAATACTAATAATACCCCCTTAAGACTCAAAATAATGAAAAAAAATCCAAAAAATATCATATAGAGTGATGTTCTTACATCACTTAAACTGGTGTATTTCTCCAACTGTATAATTTCAAGTCATGATTACACATGGTGGTAAAATAAATTATACAATTTTAATTTTTAATAATTAAACTCACCATGGGATTATATCTTATATATTTATGTTTAACCCTATAATTAGATAATGGGGTTTCTCTTAGCCTTTTTGGTATAAGGGTTAAGAATATAGAAATGATAATGCATAAGGGTGATAATTAGATATATAATAGGCCATTTGGGTGATAAATTTAGATATAAACATACCCTAAATTTAATATGTTTAGTATAGGCTAAATATAGAAATAACAACTAGATTATACATTTAAATGATAAATAATTAATATAATTAACTGGTTCTGATGCTAACACAGTGTTGGATCTAGAACACATAGGAAACAAGATACAATATGGTTATGGAATAGGCGATGGATCCTAGATCTAATGCTTCAATCACTTTGGAAACTAATGTCAACATTAGATAGTTACATCAACACTAATATTTGATTTTGATGTAAGTATCATGTATGGAATACTTTTTAAAAATATATATGACCACCTGGATGTTTATGGGTTTGAATAAACCTTCATTTTGGTGCATTTAGATCTGGGTCATGAACTATCACTCATGAATTTTCATTAGTTATTCATCATCATGGTAACCTTGATAAAAAATTGGGTTAATGGGTACATAATGTATATCTAACCCTAAATACCCCATTATCATTGGGTGTTTCCTATATATCCAGTACTCTAAAAAGGACCTTATACTGATGTAGTTATCCCATGCATGTTGGCTTGTGTGTTAATAATACAATATTGTGAAAATCAAGTACAATAGTGACCTAGATTATAACTTGGAAAATTAGGATCTTGGGTTTGTCAGTTATTACTTCAAACCTATAAATGTGATGTACCTATGACTGGTATAGAAATATGGAAGCTTTGTAAAATTAAATACTTGATAGAGTGATTTTGATAAGTTACCTTGGTCTCTTTGGTGTTTTAATAGGTCCTTCCTAGGTGAGGAATGGATGAGGGTTAATATTTAATTTATATTAATCCCTTTGAATATGTAACTCTCATTAAATCACTTAATTTGACCATTATCATACATTTTATCTTCAAATTTAATGACTTTAGGGCACTAGAGACTTGCATAAGACTAAGACACTAGTATTAACATTAGTGTCTATCCTAGATGTTAGTTTCTAAGGAGTAAGAAAGTGGGTAAATATTTATAACTTGTAGATATAAAATTCAATTAAACTTTAATAATTCTTGGTAAGATATAAGGCATGAATCATTAACATAAGATTGGTTAGACTAAGATATATAGGCCAAAGGGTACAAGATAGAGTAGATGTGAGACTTAAGAAGCGAGAAAGGTTCATAAGTGAGAGGAATATGCAAGGTCTGATTTTTACAAGTATAAAATACTTAGGTGCTATATAATCTAAAAATGTCATCTATATTCCTCACCTTTAATCTAATAATGAAATTATTAGTTTAAAGGAAAATAATGCGTACTTAGTTATGTATAACACACCTTATCTTTATGTGTGCCCAACTTGAGTGATTTTTTGGTGACTGACCTATAACTAAAATCATGTTATGTTATATAATAAGTGTATATAATTTGGGTTTAAAGTAATTTGAATATATTTAAACTGAAATGTCAAGGTTTAGGAGTACACATGTGTGTTAATGTGACTACTTTGCCTATTGGCAAGCTGATTTGAAAGGTATGTATTATTTTAAGTTTGTAAAAATGAGATTAGGATAAATATATATATATATATATGTTTCTATTCAAATTTTTCTTTCAGATTCAAAGGAGAGAAAATGAGAAACTTAAAGAGGAATGGTCAAGGCTTGATGTGTACCTGGATATAGTCTGCACACCGTAATCCAGACGCTGTGAGTACTCATCTTTGGCTGTGGAGGAATGACACCTATAAAGAAAGAAACTTGGATAAAAGAAGGTGTTAGATGGACAGATGGTGGGTTGCCAAGCAAAAGCTTGATCCCAAAAGTATGAAGACTTCCTTAAGGGATATAAACCCACTAATTAATAAAAAGAAGTGTCTGATAAACAACAGAATGATAAAGAATTGAAATGATAAAAGATGGAATGAAAAAGGGAAGCAAAGGCTTACTTGAAAGAAGCTGTCAAACTGATCACAGTCACTGGCGTCGGTGGTCCTACCGGCGTTGGTTGGTCAAGGTGCCGATGTTGGTTAATATGCCGACGTTAGTTGGGGTAGTGACCAGCGTCGGTAGAGGCAAAGGTCTTTAGACGAAGTCTGGTTAGGTCTATGGTCCATGGATAGAGTCTGGTCAGGGTCTGGGTTTATTTGAGTGGTCTTGAGACAAAGTTTTGGGCTTGGTTGAATGGTCTGAGGCCTGGGTCTGAGAGTCTAGTTGAATGGACAGAGTGTATGGTCTAACAGAGGATAGAGGCAATAGGGAGATGGAGAAGTAAAAATTCAAGTCTAGCTTGGTTAACAGTCTAGTTTGGGGAGAGGGAGTGTTGAATCTAATTCATCATACTTAAAAGCAAATGACTAGAAAACACAAAGAAAACACAGACAATATACTTACCTGTGCCTTGTTGAAGGTGTGCTGCTGATGATTCCCATACCTGCTGTTGATGTAGCCTGTGTGGAGAACCTATTGCTGATAGAGAACCCTGAAGCTGTTGCTACATTTGAGGGAGAGAGTGAGAGGCTTGACTGAGAGATTTGGTAGATTGATGGATGGTCGAAGACTGAAGATTGAAGGATTCATGATTTGCTTCCAGAGATTAGCTGATTGTGATTGGGATCGTCAAAGAGTCTGAAAAATTGGTTAAGTATAACCAACGTCGGCAATTCCACTAGCGTCGGCCGACATTTGACCGACGTCGGTGGGGTTAGAACGGGCAAAAAGAGCCACTAAGCCCATTTTTCATCTACCAAGTGCACTATCCATTGGAGAATGTCGAAGGTTGGGCTAAATACACATGAGAGTTTGTTAGGCAGTTAGAGAGAAGTAAGAATAGGTCTTGGGTGAGTCATAGGATGAGAATTAGTCCAAGGTGAGGTGTCCTAGGTGAGGTGTCATGGGTGATGTGTCCAAGGAGGGGGGTTAATTCAAAATAAGTTTATTATTTTAAATTAGTAATTTTTAGGAATGGGTTAGGAATGGACCAAGGGCGAAGGTGACCAAGGATTAGACACTATTTTGGTGTCTACATTTGCCCCTTTTTGTCTTTTTGGTTGCTCTAAATGAACTGCAAGACAAAAACAAGAGTCGGTTGCCCCAGGTATGGGATAAGGTTGATTTCGTCTTGTTGGTTGTTCAAGTGAACTGTAAGACAAAAATAGGCGAGGGTTGGTTGCCCCGATTATGGATGAGGTATCCCCCCTCAAAGCAAGAGTCGAGAGAAGGGAACCTAGAATCGGGTGCTGATTTGACAGAGAGTGGATGAAAAGGGTGACGATAGAGTGAGAACGCTACAAAAGTTGTGATTGCGCGTACACCACTTCACGAGGATGGTCAGGTCAAATTGTCATAGGTCGAGGGTCAAGGAGTGCCAAAATTGAAATAAATGGTCCCCAACATTTAGTCATCTACTGATTGGGTTATTCAATCTAAGCTGAAGCTCCAATGGTCGTCATGTTCCGGGTATCCCAGGCTTAGGAAGTGCTCCTAAAAACATGAAAAAGTCACAAGTAGTGCGGATCAACTGGCTTGCGATCCTATACTTGTGAAGGTCAAAAGTGTGCACACAATTTTGCTAACCAATCATGAGGTAGCATATATGCAAAAAACAACCAAGGCAAAAATGCTTTGGAAGTAGTCGTGGTTAAAGGAGATAGTCATGATCTCCAATGTTTGGTGGTCGATGGATGGAGGTAGAAGTGAGCTCAAGTGGGCCGTAGAGGACTAAAATGATGTGGTCTGGAGGACTGACTTATTGGGGGCATCATTTTAGGGCAACGAAAAGAAAAAAAAAGGAGGTTGGAAGGATGTCAACATTGGTGACAAAAATCGACTTCAGTAGATAAAATCGGCTGACGTCAGCAGATATCGATAGATGTCGGTGAATTAGGGCACGAATTTGCTGACATTGGTAGCCTGTCAAATCTGATAAAACCAGATTGGCAGCCCACCAAAAGTCATTTGCTAATTTGATTGAGAGAGAAAAAGGTGCTCTGGATTCAAGTGATTGATAGTGACCCAGAGTTGACTGGAGAAGCAGGGAGGTGGCAGAGAAACATTGGTGAAGAGAAGGAGTCGATTGGATGCTATAGGGATGTGTGTGGGCTAGCAGGAGCATGCAGAGTCATTAGCACGAAAGAGATGGCAGAGGGGAGTAGAGGACCCACGGGAAGTCCACCACCGGTGGCACCCATTGTGCCACCACGCTGACGGCATCGAGACGAGGTAGGAGGGTCTCTGAGCCCTAATTGATTCATTATGGTTTTGTATTTAATTTTTGAAATTTTAGTTGTTTTTAGGTAGAAATCAAGGGGGAGGGGTAGCTAGGAGGGTGGGGAATAGATCTAGGAGAGATTAGGAGTATTTTAGAGGGTTTGGGGGGGTGTAAGGGTTAAAAATGGGGAAGCCCTAATTTTTAGGACTCGCCCCATTCGGCCCTAGGGTTGAACTAGTCACCGATGTCAGCGACTCCACCGGTGTCAGTCGACCAGCAACCGACATCGGTCACTAACCTGCTGACGTCGGTCACTAAATGACTGACATCGATTAGGTGAGTGCCATTGCTGACATGCTAACCGATGTCAGTGGCTTCTTAGTCAGAAAGAGTGGTGAAAAAATGGTCAAGTCAAAAGGTCAAAGCTATGTTAAGGGCTTCCTAGATGTTCGATTAGGCATAGATGGTCAGAGTGGTTGGTAAAATAGAAAGAGTAGGAATAGTTTTAACATGAGATTAACTGTGGATGGATGCAGGTGAGGCAGACTCTGATGCTACGAGATCACCTCCCAACCTTGCTGATGTGAATGTGCAAAGGCATGACAGTCGAGGAGTGGGTACAAATGAGCGCAGTGGGGCTAGGCAGTCTGAGACGCTACTACAGAGTGGCAAGGGATGTGAGTCTCATGGTGGCATTGATCGAGCGGTGGGACCATGCCACCAACACCTTCCACCTACCCACGGGCGAGATGACAGTCATGATCGAGGATGTGTACCAGATTTTGTGGCTGCCGATACACAGAGTTGACATCTATGCATGCTCGAGAGAGGCACATGATATACACATGGTCATGCTATTTGGGGAGCATGTCATGGAGATGAGCTACCATTCAGCTAGTTTTGCCTATGAGCCTTTGTACATGGTAGATGAGGGTGCACATCAGTTGGTGATTGTGATGATGATCGGCATCACAGTCTATGCATTATCGGATGCGAAGGGAGGCAGGTTCCCGATGGCCATGACCGAGGTTTTGATGGACATGCTAGAGTATTAGATAGTGTTCGCCTGGGTGCCCATCTTTTTAGCCTAGGTATACATAGAGCTATGGGGCATCAATCAATGATGACGGTACAGTCTGTGTGTACGCCACCTTTTGCACTGTTGGGCATACGAGCATATTGTGGTTACCTGACCTCTCAGCCTCCCAGTGGTGATCAAAGCTAGTTTCAGGGTCAAATTCAGGTGATGGCATGAGGTGATGGTGCAAACACAGGTGGATGGAGTGGTCAGGGATATTGATCACTACCGAGGTGTATTGAAGGCCCTGATTCTAGCAGATATCGTCTGGAGACCATACTTGGTGTATCTAGTGTTCAGAGACTAGGGTGAGCAGATGGTCAGGACTCAGAGCATGTGATGGGTCAGAGGTAGGTGAGCCGGTGAGCTCGAGAGGATTCTAGCAGAGAGTGTGCGGCATTAGTATGGGCTGTTATAGGATGTACCTCCCGCATGCCCACAGTACAGGTGGGATGATATAGAGGCGCCGCTCCCACTGCCAGGGGAGACAGAGGAGCCAAATTTTGAGGAGTTACCGATAGGACTTGGGAAAGCTGACCCAGGTTATACAGAGGCCTACACGGTGTGGTGGGTAGGGCAGTACATAGGCATACAGGTGGGTCCCCAGCCGGATTTGTAGGCTATCACGAGGGAGCAGGATACAGCCCGTGAGGAGAGGGACACTGTGCGGTAGGAGAGAGATGCAGCTCAGGCCCAGGTCACAATTTTACAAGGACAGTTGGTAGGGGTTATAGGGCAGCTAACTGAGATGATAGGTTGGGTGGCAACATCGACAGGGTAGGTCACTCTATTACAGGGACAGCTGGCTGCAGCCCATGCACAGGTAGTGGCAAGTTAGAGCTTTGGAGGGTAGGGCCCATTATAGCAGCCATCTCAGTAGCCGGCATTTTCACAGGGGGTAGGACCATCGGCATCACTACACCTAGGTCAGCCACAGCCACAGGGGTCAAGATAGGGCACAGTAGTAGGGTAGATGGGTCCACCACAGACTGTATCTTTAGTTAGATACAGTGGTGCACTGGACGAGATCGCTTATTATGAGAGGGCCATTAGGGGGTTCCCTCAGATACAGTGATACTCAAAGATGCGAGTGGAGCAGAGCTGATAGAGGTCTATGTCGTGAGCAATGGATTTTGGGTCTCATAGATGGCACAGATCAGAGGGGGGAGAGGATACAACATCTTCCCGGCCACTGCCACCACCACCACAGCCACAGCCTTGAGGGCAGACTTTGAGATGTTATTTTTGATGTATATACTGGCTTGTGAGCCGTTGATGCGAGATGTATGAGAGAGAGAGATAGGCACATATTCATGCCATTGTATAAAATATTTTGATATATATATGATGATGGTTTTGGATCATTGATGTGTTATGAATGTTGTTGAATGTTTAATGTATTCAGCATTTTTGATTATGATGGTGATGCATGTTTTGATATTATGTTTATGATTATAATGTTATGATGATTAAATGTGATGATGATAATGTTATGGTTAATGATTATAATGATGATGTTTAATATAATGATGCGTTCTGATAATGCTAATAATGAGAATGGTCATGACTTTTAGATTAGATGATGATGCGTAAGGATTATATGATAGTGATATTTATGTTATGACTTGCGGATTATATGATGTGAATGCTTAATTGTGTGACGATGATAATGTGTTCATGATTAATGATTATGATGTAAATTATGAAAATGATTATGCTAAAGATTAAGAAAATATGTGATTGGTTGTGATGTGATTGGCAGGTGACGAGAGAAGGAGATGGAAGAAAGTGACGAAGAGAATGGCCGAGCTAACCCTAGAAGACCCCATGTCAACTGAGTGTTGCCTACATAGCCCTTGTTGTTAGGGCCTCAGGCCAATGTAGTTCTCCCAAGAAGGGAGGAAAAAGATCGAAGTGGTTGATTTGGTCATGATAAAGATATAGCATTTCCCATATGTCTGAGGGTACATACTTGAAATGACAAGGAGGAGAGTTGATGCTACAGCTTTTCCAAATGGTGTAAGTTGTAACATTGGTCGGGGTTTTTCATCCCTAACAACTATCCATATTCGTGATGGATGTTTGCTAAAAATGAATTGAGGTCTATTTATGCTTCAGCAAGTAATGGTTTATGCTTGACATAAATTGTGTGGTTAAAAAGAGTTGGATTGAATAGTTTTGACAAATGATGTGGTTGAATGTGACCAAAGTGTAGGCAGAAAGTAAAAGGCATAAGCGTTCTTTTATTGAAAAGGACCAAAAAGACAACATAGACAGGGGTTGTTAGAACCAAGAGCCCCATTTATGCATTGCATCATTGACCATAGTTATGTTAGAGTGGTAATCAAATCACTTTTGACATTAAAGTGATCTCGAAGTCCCTTGAGTAGGTGATATGATAGGAGGAAAAGGGTAACCCATTTTTAGAGTATGGATAACTTTGCCCCCTTTTTAGAGGAGACCCTGAGACAACTACAAGTCAAGTCCATGACCCATTTTTTTTTTTTAGAGAGCGGACTGATCAATACGGGAAGTCCACATAAAGATGTCATTTGTTTGGTGGTCATTTGTGAAGCTGATCGATGCGGGAAGCTTCTAAGAAAGTGTTGTTTGTAGCAAGAGTTAGTCATAGCCATCCTTCGAGGGAGTGGTCTAGACTTTGCTTTATAGATTTTGAATAGCTGTCCTTCGAGGGAGTAGTCTGTTAGTTACAGCAATGATAGTGCAGCTGTCCTTCGAGGGAGCAGTCTACTTTTTGATTTGATTTTGTGACCTTGGATATTTTAACATCTTGATTTATTTTTGATAGAATATTGAGTCATGGACAAGACTTATAGAAGATCAAGGTCTTCCTTTTATTAGGACGAAGCATCCATACGTCATAAAAGGGTTGTAGAGGATTTTGTTAAGGGAAAAAGGGTGAAATGGATTAAGGATTAAAAGGACAAAGACTGCTCAAGGGACGAGCTCAAGTTAAATTTCAAGTGGATGAGTACTCGACTAACAGTAGAATGGTCGTAGATGCAAAGCATTAAGGGGCTCAAGTTCTGGTCGGCCTTCAAGAGAAGATAGATGATAAGTCCCTGATCCATACTTGTTCGTGATGATATAAAGTCTGAGCCAATTAAGAGTAAATTTACCTCGTTTACTCCATTCCATATTGGTCACATGTTGGTTCTCTTTGAGGACGAGGTCTCCGATATTGAAATCTCATTCTCTCAGAGTTTTATTATAGGCGCGCTTGATGCGATTTTGATAGATATGGAGATGATTGAGGGCAGCGAGACGACACTCATTGAGTAACTCAAGTTGAGCTAATTGATCTTGATGAAATTCATCATTAGAAATAATGTCATGGAGTGAAATGTGAAGAGATGAGATTTATACTTCGAGAGGTAAAATAGCCTCTACTCCGTAAACTAGAGAGAAAGGGGTAGCACTCGTAGAGGTTCAGATGCTAGTGCGGTAGGCCCACAAAGCAAAGGGTATTTGAACGTGCCAATCCCTTCCAGTGTCGTTGACCACCTTCATGAGAATTTTAGTTAGGATTTTTTTAGAAGCCTCGACCTACCCATTTACTTGTGGGTAGTAAGGTGAAGAAAAGCTGAGTTTGATGCCAAATGAGTTGCAGAGTTTTTGGACAGTCTTGTTTTTAAAGGACTTGCCATTGTCGATGATGATTTTGTGAGGTACATCGAAATGAAAGATGATGTGGGTGTTGATGAAGTCGACAATTTTGTCAGCTTTTGTGGAGACAAGAGGAATAGCTTCCACCCATTTAGTGAAATACTCGGTGGCAGTGATGATGGATTGATGACGAAGAGATGAATGAGGGTTAATCTCGCCGATAAGATCTAAGCCCCATTGTGAAAAAGGCCAGAAATCCTGAGCAACTTGTAAGGCATGACTAGGGAGATGAAGCAAGTTAGCATGCTATTGACACTTGATGTAATGCCGAACATAATCGCTACAGTCTTGATGAAGAGTGGGCCAATAATAACCCAGGCGAAGGATGCGCTTGGCAACTGAGTTACCACTGAAGTGTCCACCACAAATCCTATCATGGGCTTGTTTAACAGCATAAGAAGCTTCAGTGGAGTTTAAACAGCAAAGAAGAAGGCTGTCAAAACCTCTTTTATAGAGAAGGCCTCCTAGCATGGCATAGCGAGCGGTGCACTTGATGAAATCCCACCGTGCATTGCTAGAGAGGTTGGGAGGAATGAGAGAATGAGCCAAGTAGTCCTCAAGTTGTTTATACCATACATCTTGTGAACTAGAGTCTATGGTGTGGATGAGATTGATGTCAGTGGAAATGTATGAAGGCAATGGCACACGATGTACCATGACATAAATTCTTGACGAGGATGATGATGAAGAAGGAATATGGGAGGCGAGGGAAGCCATGGTGTCAGCAAACTTATTCGTAGATCGAGGAACAGTCTGTAATAAGTGATGGTTGAAAGATGCTAGAAGAGTGTCAACACGGTGCTTGTACCTTTGTAAAATTTCATTTTTACAAAGATATGAACCATTGATTTGATTGACGACAAGTTGTGAGTCACCGAAGATGTTGATGGACTTGATGTTTAAAGAAAGGGTAGTTTGAAGTCCCAAAATTAAGGCTTCATATTCAGCCATATTATTGGTACATTCAAAGTCAAGTTTGAAAGACAGGGGCATGGGTTCACCTTCATAGGGAATGAGGATGACCCTCGCACCCCCATTGAGTTGGCATTTAGAGCCGTAAAAAAACATCGTCATTTGGTAGAATGTGTCATGAGTTGAGAGAGTGGCAATAGATTTATCAGGAAACTCGCACTGAGAAGGTTGATTGTCAAGAAGAGGGGCATCCGCTAGTTGGTCAGTGATTGTTTCCCCTTTTACAGATTTTTTCTAGACAAATTCTAAGTCAAATTCAGTAAGAAGCATGAGCCAATGAGCCATACACTAGTTTTGATATGGTTTAGAATGCATGTATTTAAGGGGATCAGTGTGGGTGACGACAAAGGTTTTGTGATTGAGAAGATAGTGACGGAGCTTGGTAGTGGCAAAAACTAATGCCAAACAAAGTTTCTCGGTATGAGTATACCGAGTTTCATAGTCGACAAGTGTTCGGCTTATGTAATAAACTGCTTGCTCACGGTGTTGCTCGTCTCGATGCGCGATCATGGCACCTAACAAATGATTGGTTGCTGAGATGTAGAGGTAGAAGGGTTGGTCGTCTTTCGGTGGAATAAGGACTGGTGGAGAGACCAAATAGCATTTGAGGGCTTTAAAAGCCTCTTGGCAATCTTTATCCCATTTAAAGGAGATGTCCTTCTTAAGGAGGTGATGAAAGGGTTGGTAACAGTCAGAAAGCTGCGAAATGAAATGGTGGATAGATTGGAGCTTCCCTTGTAGACTGTGAAGTTACTTGAGATTAGTTGGAGGTGGCATTTTAAGGATAGCACAAATTTTGGCAAGATCTATCTTGATGCCATGAAAAGAGACAATAAATCCCAGGAGCTTTCCTAAGAGGACCCCAAAGACACATTTCTTGGGGTTAAGACGAACCTGGTATTGAAGAAGGTGAGAGAAGATGATTTTGAGGATAGTCAAATGGTCGCGATGAAGCTTAGACTTGCCAAGCAGGTCATTGACATAGTCCTCCATGATTTTATGGAGGAGATCGTGAAAGATGTAAGTCATGGCACGCTGATATGTGGCACCTACATTTTTTAGACCAAAAGGCATGACTCAATAGCAAAAAGTTTCCCATGGTGTAATGAAGGTGGTTTTGTGCTGATCTTCCGGTGTAATCAAGATTTGGTTATATCCTGAGAATCCGTCCATGAGTGATAACATCTCATGGCCAGCTATAAAATCAACAAGTTGGTCAATGTTTGGAAGAGGAAAGTCATCTTTGGGATAAGCTAGGTTAAGGTCACGATAGTTTGTGTAGATCCAAATCCCCCCAGTCACCTTGGTGATAAGAACGATGTTAGAGACCCACTACGGATAATCAATGGGTTGGATGAAGGAGACTAAAAGAAGACGCTAAAGCTCTTCTTTGACAAAAAGTGCAACACGAGGATGCATTTTGCAAAGATTTTGCCTAACAGGTTTAGCCTCTAGGTTTGTGATAATGTTATGAGTGGCAATGTTAGGGTCGATGCCAGGCATGTCGGCGTAGGTCCAAGCAAAGGCTTTGCAATTGTCTGAGAGGAATGTGGTATAGTCGATTTACTCTTGGGTGTCTAAAGACTGACCAATCTTTAAGACTTGAGGAACATCAAAAGATGAAAGGTTAATGTCGATGGTTGATTCATTTAACATAACCTATGTTTCAGAAGGGAGGGAGCGCTGAATGAAAGAATCATCGGCACCCATATAGGTAAGAATGGCATCGTCATTTATGCAGTGGACTGTGTTGATGGTTGCCAATTCATCATCTATCATGCTAGGATAAATGAGAGGGAGAGACTTGGGAACCCCGTTGAGCTGATAGGTTAGGGGTTCCAAGCGGATGGTGTTTATGCAAAAAAAACTAGGAGGGATGGAAACCACCGACTCCGTAGGTGAGGATGGAAGAATAGGTGAGTCTGGAAGAGTTTGGTCGATGGTTGGTTCAGGGCAAAGGTTTGTGGAAGCCTCAACGGGTTTGTGAAAACCCAGTCCATACCATTTCTTGGCATTATCATCATTGGGTGGTTTGATAAGCCAATGGGAGCCTTGTTCGTAACGTCTAAAGCCAAAACCCTTCCATGCACACTTATAAAGGTAGGTATGTGCAAAGGTGGGGTTGCCAAGAAAGGAGAAATCAGATGCGAATATTTGAGGTGAGGAGGAAGGATTTGATTCAGTAGGAGCTTGATCCAGCCCCCCATAGATGAGATTGGTTTGAAGGCTAGGAGGACCATTAGGAATGACCATTCTGATCCGACAGTCATAGCTTGGGTTTTGATGAAGCTGTCCATACTCTTGAGGAGTCTAGAACATGTCTAGAGTAAGTAGGCGATATTCCCCCAGTGAAAGTCTTTGGAAGATATCGTCCATGGGGTCCTTGGTTGTTATTTGAGAAGATGATGTGGTGGCAACCGCTGTTTGTGTACTAGTTGACGCTTCTACAGATGGAGATGATGTTTGGGTTGATGCCTTGAGCAGGATAAGGATGTCGTTGGGGTGATAGGTTGTGTTACAAGTCTTAAAAGGAGATGGGTCGGCAGGAATAACATGGACTTGTTTATCGTGTTTAAATTTGACACAACGGTGAAGTGTTGAAGGGACGCAAGCCATGGCACAGATCCAGGGTCACCCTAATAGCATGTTATATTGGAATTCTCCTTCAATGATGTAGAAGAGCTCTGGGATTGTGCATGGACTAATGCAGATATGGAGGACAACAGTGCCAATAGTGTTAGTGGTGGTGTCATTAAAGGATCTAAGGATTGTGTTAGTTTTTGATATGCAATTCTTGGGAAGAGCCAATTGATCAAAGGCGTGGGTGGAAATGATATTAATGCTGGCACCACCATCGATCATAACTCGTTTAATACAGGTTCGATCAATGTAGGCTGTGATGAAAAGGGCAGCGTCCTGATCTTCCAAGGTAGAGGTCAGAATTTTAGAATCACTAAAAGTGATAGAGGTGATAGGGGATAAAGAATGGACTAAGGCAGCTAGTGCTTGAGGGTCTTTAGGTTGGACTTTCGCTGCCTGTAGGGCTTTGATTAGAGCCTGGCGATGCTGGGGGGAGCTTTGGATAAGGTCATATAGGGTCATCTTCACAGGCGTTTGGTGAAGTTGTTTTATCATAGATTCTTTGATTGCCTCTGAAGAAGGGGCTTGGGATGCACCTAAGATGGAAATATTGGGTTTCAGTGGTTGAGGTGCCTGGACAAAAGGATAGGTCTAAGGAATAGCAACTTTTTCTTTTGCCTTGTCCTTTTATGACCTAGTGGTTATATGAATAGCATTGATTTTAAAGATAGGAGGTGAAGAAGGGGTCATGGCCTATTGGTGAGATGTTGATGTGGTTGAAGAGGTTGGATTGGAAGGTGTCGAGGGTTGGTCAAGAGTGTCCTCAAGGAGAAGAGTGTCTTTCTCCATATAGCGGGGAAGGACTGCCTTGAGGGTACAACAAGTCTCAGTATCGTGTCCTGGCGTATGATGGTATAAACAAATCTTCATATCATCGAACCAAGAAGGTTTTGACCTGAGGGGTTGGAATGGCTTGATGGAAGGAAGGGTAATGCTAGAAGTCTGCAAAAGTTGGCATAATATCAAAGCATATGAACCTACTAAGGGGTCCGTGCTTGTTGATGCATGACGCGCTGGTGACTTCTGCTTGGGGGATGTTGAAGAAGGTTTTCGTACCACCTTTTGGGTTGGTGGTGTGGTGACAGGTGAAGACGACACTTTCTTTGTGAGAGGTGCCAAATTTTTGAGAGGGGGTTGACTTGTGGTTGGCAAAGGAAGTAATGGAGGTAATTGGTTTTGGTTAAGGGTCAGAGTAGGAAGCATGCCAATTAGGGTAGAAGGATGAGGACCTAAAATGGAGCGTAAAGTTGATGGTGGAGGAGGGGTTCACTTTTGTAGTCTGGAAATCTTCTTTGACTTGGTTGGAAGACTGCTTTTGGTTGAGGTTTGGTCTAAGTCCACCTTCACTTGCGAGTGAGTAAGGGTAGAGACAAGACGAATGCCGAGTGACTTGATCAGTTTAGGTTAGGTAGATGTAGGGTTAGAAGCGGGAGTCTGGTCTTTATTCGGAGTCTTGGGAGATTCTGCCTTGGGCGAATTGGTAGCATGAGATGAGAGGGCACGAGAATGTTGAAGAACTTTAAGATGCTCCCACAATCCCTGATGATCCACTTTCCTTGAAGGGAGAAGTTCTAATTTCTCCACTAGTTGGGAAAATGGTTGAGAGGATGTTAGATGAGGTTGGGATCCTTGAGAGGATGTGTTAGGTGTGGTAGTAGTTTTGGACCCAAGGTGTGTGGGAGTTATAATTGGATTGTCATTGCTCGAGGAAGATGGAGAGTCAGGTTCTTCTCTTGGTGGAGAAGGAACTGGAGAGTGTGGCTCCTCAAGTAGGTAAAGGGCAGGGATTATGGTGCCCTCCACTTGCAGTCGAGGAGTAGGTAAAGTCAGGTCTTCCATAGGCAGAAGAAAGGAGGATGGTGAGACTGGTGGTGCTGGTAAGGTTGAGGCATCCTCCAAGATGAGAGAGGTTGATGGAGAACTAACCAGGGAAAGAGGTTCGTCCACATGTGACGGACTAGTAGATGGACTAACCTCTTGAGGTTGGTTGGGGATGAAGGGCGAGACCGTATTGACCGTTTAAATGTCATGTTTGTGTGTGTTGTCAATCAAGGTCTGGACATTATTTTGGGTTGGTGGATGATTGGGGAATGGTTGCTTGAAGATATCGATGCCCTAGTTTGGAGGTACATTGGGATTATCTAAAATGAGCTCACCCTTTTCAAGCATGTCTTGGATTATGTTTTTAAAGGTTTTATAGTTTCTCGTGTCATGACCTTTGACACGGTGGAAATTGTAGAAGTCATTTTCCCTATACCATGCAGGGATGGCGCGTGAGGGATCAAATTTTGGTGGTGGTTGAATCTGGGGGAGGTTGAGAATCCCCTGCTTAACAAGTTTTTCTAGTATAGATGTGTATGATTCTCTAAGAGGAGTATACTGTCTTTGTACGTATCTCTACTAGAATTGACGGGTGGCGCTCTTAGATGTGGATGGCTCAGGTTGATTGGATGAAGAGGATGGTCTAATGACCATAGCATTAGCTAAAGCTTTAGACTTAGGATTGGATGATGAAGGTTTAGAAGAAGAAGAGTCATTAGTCTTAGATTTGGGGTTCTTGCTCTACAACTTGACTTTATTCTCTTTGATGGCACATAATTCAAGTTTACGGGCCATCGTGAAGGCTTCGCCGAAGGTATGGAAGGTCTGAACCCTTAAGGTAGAAGAAATATGTTTGGTGCAAGCTCAGGATAATAGTTCAATAAGTTCAGTTTGAGGTAAGGAAAAGGAGAGTTAATTGATGAGGCCTCTCCAGCGAGCAACAAAGTTAGCTATTGATTCATCCTTGAATTGGCGGATAGTGTAGAGGTCTATGATCGAGACCTTCTTAGTGATGTTAATGGAGAAGTGATCAAGAAAGAGCTGGGCTAGCTGTGTAAAGGTGAAGAGGGAATGGCTGGCAATAAAGCTGTACCAGTCAAGTGCAGTGCCAGAAAGGGACATGGGAAATGTGTGCAAGAGCAATGCATCATCATGGGCAATAAGGTAATAGGCATGTCTAAATGCCCGTAAGTGTTGCTGTGGGTCTTCCTTGCTTTGAAATCGAGAAAATTTGGGAAGCTCCCACTTGTTGGGGTATGGTCTAATTGGAACGGAAGGATGAATAGGCTCATTGCAAATTTGATCGTATGAGAGAGCATTACGTGAGCCAAAAATGGAGGTCTCTAAGCTAGACATCTTATCCATCAGCATTTTGATGATATCTGCTGACGGATTGGTGGGTGGAGCGCCCCCTAGATTACAAGGCGCTTGAAAGATATTGGGAGGGGCGTATGACATGGTTGGTTGCGTAGATGCAACATATGGGTAGTTGGTTATGGGAGAAAAAGTTGGGGCCAAGGGAACTTGTGTTATGGGGTTGGTTGGCACAAGTTGGATAGGGGCCGTCAAGGATGGTTGAGGAGTGGCTATGCTTGTTGATGGGTAAACAGTTACTCTTGTGTTGATAGGTGCAAGAGTAGGGGGAATAGAGACTAGTAGATTTTGGAAAGGTGTGGGGTTTGGTTGAGTGATTTGAGGTTGAGGGAGTACGGAAACCCCCATGGAGGTAGGTTTAGATGGAGTGGCTACGTTTTGAAGGTAAGACACGGTTGGGTTATTGGTAGAGGTGTTGTCTAGTGGCTGAATTGTAGGGGGTATTGATGTGATTCTTGTGTCAACTAAAGAAGTCAGCATCCCATAGATTGGGTTGCCTAGGGAGTCACGTGTTTGGCTATGCGCGAGATAGTGTTGTAAGGCTTTGACATTAAGGTCCAAGAATCATACGAAATCTTGGTCCCCTTCTAGGACAATAGGAGTCTAAGGCGGGGTTGGGCGAGTAAGAGTTCTTTTAGTCTCCAAGTGGAACTCCATTATAGGACTGGTTATAGATGGTGAAGGTGGAAGCGGTTGTTGACTAGCGTGGTCAAGAAGGGCCTTGGTTTGACTGCGTGTCAAAACCATTCAAGGTAAGAAAGGATCAAGTTTCAGAAAATTGTGTTTTGTCAGTCTTAAAAAACCAGAATAGATGTTTAGACAACCAAAAAGTTGGATTTTAAGCTTGCTATTTTTGGAAAAAAGAAAATAGACAGAGATCGACGTCGGTATAAAAATTGATGTCGGTGAAGAAGACCGCCGATGTCGGTCAGATGACCGATGCCGGTACAGAAAAGTTGCCGACGTCGGTTACAGACCGATGTCGGTTACTGTGTTTTCCAGAAACTCAGAAAAAAAAATTTTGGAAATGAAGATGTCCTTACCAGCTCAAAGAAAAAATAGATAAAAATAGAAAATATGATGATGACAGATAGATCCTAGCGTTAAATCCCTAGAAACAATTTTATTAGGATCATGTGGCTTATGCCTTAATGTGATGTTTGAGGAGGTTGGCTTTTAGAAGGGTCCTAGAATAGGTAATCTAAAGATGGTTTCAGGTATGTTTAGGCGCTCAAAATTCTGTATTAGGTTCTGTACAGGCCTGGTGCTAAGAAGCAAGCTCCCCTCACTTCACGATTCCAGTGGTTAGCTGGTCTCGCTTAGCCAAAATATACTTTCCCTATAGTTTAGACTCTGCCAGAGAATAGAGTTGGCTTTCCCCTTTGTGGTGAAATCCAAGTAGGATTGCTGGGATGGGTAAGGTATCCATTGGGTGATGAAATCCCAGTCGGGCCTTGTCTCAAGTGAGTTTGATGTTTAATTAAGTGCACGTGGTCTAGTTGTGTAACATCAAGTGATCTACGATTTATTCAATATGTGGTTTACTAATTACTAAGTGTGGACTAAAAAATGCAAGCACAAGCAGAAATGTAATGCAATAAGTTTTAAAGCCCCAAATTGAAATGTTAAATTGGAATGAAAACAAGTTTGAGAAAGGGTTGAAGAAAATGATTTTTTGACTAGTCTAGAAATGCAAGAAAAGAAAGAAAAAGTTCTTTTTATTCCTGCTTATGATGTCTTTTTAGAAAAGAAGAAAGAGGTGAAGAGGAAGAAGCCTAATGCACCTAAATGAACAAAGGGAAAGGAACCCAAGGTAATCAATAAAAAGAAGTGTCTGATAAACAACAGAATGATAAAGAATTGAAATGATAAAAGATGGAATGAAAAAGGGAAGCAAAGGCTTACTTGAAAGAAGCTATCGAACTGATCACAGTTGCCAGTGTCGGTGGTCCTACTGGTGTCAGTTGGTCAAGGTGCCGACGTCGGTTAATATGCTGACGTTGGTTGGGGTAGTGACCGGCGTCGATAGAGGCAAAGGTCTTTGGACAAAGTCTGGTTAGGTCTATGGTCTGTGGACAGAGTCTGGTCAGGGTCTGGATTTATTTGAGTGGTCTTGAGACAAAGTTTTGGGCTTGGTTGAATGGTCTGAGGCCTGGGTCTGAGAGTCTGGTTGAATGGATAGAGTGTATGGTCTGACAGAGGATAAAGGCAATAGGGAGATGGAGAAGTAAAGATTCAGGTCTGGCTTGGTTAACAGTCTGGTTTGGGGAGAGGGAGTGTTGAATCTAATTCATAATACTTAAAAGCAAATGACTAGAAAACACAAAGAAAACACAAACAATATACTTACCTGTGACTTGTTGAAGGTGTGCTACTGATGATTCCCATACCTGCTATTGATGTAGCCTGTGTGGAGAACCTGTTGTTGATAGAGAACCCTAAAGCTGTTGCTGCATCTGAGGGAGAAAGTGAGAGGCTTGACTGAGAGATTTGGCAAATTAACGGATGGTCAAAGACTGAAGATTGAAGGATTCATGATTTGCTTCTAGAGATTAGCTGATTGTGATTGGGATCGTCAAAGAGTTTGAAAAATTGGTTAAGTATAACCGACGTCGGCAATTCTGCCGGCGTCGGCCGACATTTGACCGAAGTCGGTGAGGTTAGAACGGGCAAAAAGAGCCACTAAGCCTATTTTTCATCCACCAAGTGCACTATCCATTGGAGAATGTCGAAGGTTGGGCTAAATACGCACGAGAGTTTGTTAGGCGGTTAGAGAGAAGTAAGAATAGGTCTTGGGTGAGTCATAGGATGAGAATTAGTCCAAGGCGAGGTGTCTTAGGTGAGGTGTCATGGGTGATGTGTCCAAGGAGGGGGGTTAATTCAAAATAAGTTTATTATTTTAAATTAGTAATTTTTAGGAATGGGTTAGGAATGGACCAAGGGGGAAGGTGACCAAGGGTTAGACACTATTTTGGTGTCTACAATATAAATACACACATGTATCCAAGGAGATAAATGGAGATATATATTGTAAGGTCCATTCCCCCAACCTTGGAGCAAAAGTGAGTTACCACCTAATAGTTGATATTATCTCAATTATGCAACACAATGATACTTATAACCTGGTGAGGTTGGATTATACAATTAATTTAAACCTAAAAAATTATAAATATTTATTGGTTTGATCACCTCAACCATATGAAAAATTTAACCAACTACTTTAGTAAATTAGATTAATAAAAATTTGTAAAATCCCATTGGATATCAAAGTGAAAAAGTTTGTGATGTGGTAATAGTCCATAAAAGAGTTTTGAAATATAAAAATTATTTGTATTTGAAATATTAGGCACACATTACATAACATATACACCTTAGATATGTATCATGATGAAACTATGTATAACAATGGTAACCATGTATAAAATTCTACCATAATTATGAGTTTGAATCATACAATTATGTGTTTTGGCCAAGCTAGAAAACTACATAAGTGTGGAAAACATGCCCACACTATATATGGAAATATATAAACTAATATAACTAAAAATGTGGATAACATGTTTCCAAAACATGCCCCCACTATAATCTTGATATTTTTAATAATGAATAGGTGTGGAGAAATTTTTCCATAATATGCCCCCACTAAATCTAAGAATTGTGAATATGTTGGTGACATGCCCATATGACATGCCCCTACTGAATCTGAGAACTAATATAGATACCACATAATGAATTAGTGTGGATAACATGCTTCTAAATTATTCCCCATAGAATCTAGGAACTATGTCATGTGTAGAGAACATGCCTCCATGACATGCCCCTTCTAATATAGCCCCCTAGATGTGAGGTAAAGATAGTAACTTGTAGTTACCTCACCTCAAAATTAGAAGACAATTGTATAGTCTATGAATGTAACCATTTATCATATATGTCTAGGTAGATATAACATTGAATCACATAGAAAAAATTTGATCACGTGAAGGCCTAAGATGTATGATAAGGATCGTGGAAACATCTAGATAGTAATAGTAAAAACTTAATAAGAAAACAATCACACACACAAGAACACTCAAAAGCATGTAAAAATTCAATGGTCCAAGGAGATCACAAATAATTTTCATGTTTAAATTCTTCACAATTGAAGGAACAAGACTTAGTAAAATGTCCTCAAAGGTATGGATGACATATTCAAATATCCATACAATAAATAATGACATATGAAAATATCAATGAAACCATACATAGGCATGAGGATTATAATCAAAGGATCATATTTAAATAATTTAACAAGTCATACAAATAAAAATGTAATACACTCAAGGAATTTTAAAAAATTAATTATACAAAATTGACATAAACATGTCATAGTAACCTATGGATCAATGTGTTAGGAAAAAATGTCAAGTCTATAACATATCAAGTACCCTGTGTAAGATATAATCATGGATAATGGAATGTGTATGTACATATTTTAGATAAAATATGATAAATTATAACAATCATCTAACCATATAACCTATGTGTATCAATATCAAATAATTAGATTCCCCCAATGTTTGCATGACATGAATAGAGAAAAGGTTGAACAACCAAAATAGGAATAGATCATGTATTTGTGTATGCCTATATGATGTAGGGGCACCCTATAAGAACACAAAATTAGACTCATTTTTTTCTTAAAATATTTTAATGAGTGTCTCATATGTGTTATAAGGCTTGAATAGTCTTAAGGTGGAGTCTAGGTAGTCTTAAGATGCACAAAATTAGAATTCTAGATTTTCCTACCAAAAAGCCTCTTTTGAAAATTTGAAATGTTTTAAACCTTTGTAAGGACTGTCATATGTTTATAAAGGATTTAAGGTGTCATAAAACATTTATAATGGGTTTATACACTATATAATGGTCTTAAAATTTCATAAGTCTTATTTCATGGTTTCATATGGGTTATATTGTGTAAAATCATGAATAATTCAATCTAAACAAAGACCTCTCAGAGGGAAAGTTTCAAGATTTAATTATGCACATATATAGGAGTTTATTGAGTTAGGTTTTGTATTTAATTCTCACATTCTATTCAAGTATGATAGTGAATGTATATATAAACATATCTTGTTGAATAAGAAGAATTATTGTGATACAAGTTTTTTGTGTGTAATCCATTTGCATGTTGTAACAAGATATAAAGTGTGTTTGGAAAAATCAGAATGGTAAGTATTTTTTATGAATGTTTTTTTATCTTGATATGATGAAATAATATTTTATAATCCAATACAATTAAATCTAATTGAGTTTAAGAATAAATCACTTTAAAGGGGACAATCAAGTTTGCTAATAGGAAATACACTCGTACAATTGTTTAATGAGTAGTCTGAGTATAAATCATTTTATATATTAAGTTTTTGTTAATGAAATAGGGTTTTAAAACACATATTATATTCATATAAATATATTTTTAACCTATAGTTGGACAAAATATAGTGAGTTTCATTTTGACCATTGTTATCACTCCTTACAAGCATACAGTTCTAAAGCTTATAATTTTGTGCACTGAGTTCTTTGAATTGAATATATTTTTTATTTATAAGTGTTAAATAAGGTTTTATATTATTAATATAATGTGTTTATAACCTTATTTTAGGTTTTTGAGTCTTTATATGTTGAAAATATATTGAAACCCTACCTACCCTATTTCCTTATTTGTAAATACAATTTAAAGGACAACGTTTATCTTGTTGGTGAATGATCTGGGGGTTATGGAAAACTTATAACTGAATGAAAAAGTTTAAAGAGGAATATATATACATTTTATAATAATTATTTTTAATTTAAATTATTTTTGGTTCATTATATGTAAATATATATAGTCTCAGTCTGCACAATTGCCTAAAACCCTGGTTTTTAGGGTTTTGATCATAAAAAGAGAATTAACATTTAAAAATTCCTAAAAAAAATTAATCCAATTTTTTTTATGTTATTTTAATATAATAAAGTGGTTTTACATTTTTATCCTCAATATTTTATATTATACTACACTATAGGTAGTCAACTAGCCTAAGAGACCTAGTGAGAAATAGGTTGGGGAAGAAAGTTGGACTTAGGAGAAGTGATGAGGAGAAAAACTAGATTAAAAAGAAATATTAGCCAAAAAGGTGGTCAAAATAGTTTTTTTATTCAAATCATCTACATAATATTCAAACCATGGAGCTTTTTTCATTTAGAGGGCTATTTGGAGTGTTAGGTAAGCCTAGAGGTACAATAATTTGTAAAGAAACCTAACCTAGATTTTTGTGTGAAGAAATGACATGAAAAAAGGTACTAAAAAACCTATTTATTTTTCCTTGATGAGACTATGTATGGAATACAATAATAAATTTACCCCTAGATAGGGCTAGAAGGCTTAGAACACAAGAAGTTAATTATTGAGTGAAATGCAAGATGATGAGTGATAAAAGTGAATTAAGATGGTTTGAAATGATGTGTTATAATGTTTTAATTGTTTTTTAATTTTTTAAAAATAAGGAACTGGGTTTTGGTTCATTTATTCAAAATAGGCCTAGCATTGGTTAAGAAGATTTGATAAAGATTGAAAACATAATGTGATAGTGAAAGTTGATATCAAGCTACGCATCATTTGGTATTAGAGCAGAAATATACCTTGGGTACAGGTAGGTGATGGATATGCAGTGATGTATATTTGATGTTGTTTAATATTTTATGAATATTTTAGGTAATAATCAATAAAATAGACAAGGTGAGTGATAAAGTGCAATATAGAATAGATCAAGAGAATGCAAGAAGCTAGTATGGTTCATAACAAGGTATGATTGTTTTAATAAGGTGATTTTGTTCAAATAATTTGCATTTGGTTATTAATTTGAAGAAGAGTAAGGATAAGTGAAAGATTGGAGGACCTTAAGAGGTAAATTCAAATAAAATGATAGTGTGTCAAATAATCCCAAAGCCAAAATAGGTTGTGAAGAATAGGGAGAGCTATTGACAGCTCCAAGAAATCAAGCTCAAGAGAGATATTATGAAGACAATGAGGATTCTCAAGTGAGGACCAAGAAAATAAGTATGTGACTCCAAGTGAGATTCCAAAGAGAGAGAAAATATAATAGAGGTGACCCAAGTGAGGTCAAGAAGGCAAGCGTGAAAAGGAACTTGTCAAGAAAGGGTGAAGGAAACAAAGAAAAGAGTAAGGATGGGCTTAATACAAGAATATTTCTATAAAATATGAAAAATAAAGTACAAAATGAAGAAATGGATTTTGATAAAGAGATTTTTGAGTTGAGAAAATAATCAATAGGTATGGAAGAGAGATTGATAAAGATGTTAATGACATGTAAAAATAATTTCAATATCAAGATCAAGAAGAGAGTACATTATGCATTTAGGGACAAGATGGAATATAAAAAATTCCAACAGCTAATTACACATATGATACATCAACTAGAGGATATGATTGGAGAGTTAGAGAAATATGAGGACAAGGAAGATGGATGGTTAATTGAATATGAAAACATAAACTTGTGTTATCTTGAGAAAGGTGAACACCTAGATGATATGGCAATAATAGGTGAAGAATTTCAAATCTTCATTGAAAGCATACATAAGGAAGAGTTAATCTCAAAAGAACATGAAATTTCTAAAGAGGTAAACAAATGTGTTGATCATTTTGATTTTTCTAATATACATCAAAACAATTCAACAAGTGGATGAATTAATTCCTAAAGAAGAGGATAATTCTTGTGGTATAGATTATAGGGTGTTGATTATAGGGAATAAGGAGTTAGTACAACAAGATGAAGAATTGGATTTAATAATTCAACCTAAGAAGACTTTTATAGCCTAAGGAGAATATGACAAGTCATGACATAATCCAATGTTCTCAAGTGAGTATTTGAACCAATTGTTTACAAGTTCCTCTAAGCATTTGACAATGATTTCAAGTAATGAATATATACAAGGGTTTGTGAATAAAGTTAGTGTTTTGATCAAGTTTGTTGAAGAAGGCTAGGAAAGCAATGGGATAATAAGTGGACATCAGGTCTAAGGAAAGAAAGAATTTGAATCACAAAATAGTGATAAAAAATTTAAGAGTCAAGAGGATGAAGCATTGGTAAAATTTGTAAAGGAAGACAATGAAATAGGGGAGTTATACAATCTCTCCTTGAATAAGTAGGAATAACACAACAAAGTGTATAAACAAAAATATAAGATTCTAAAATAATGTGAAGTCTGTAAATAATAAGAAGAAGTGGAATACAAGGTATCATGGATAGAACAAATAGAATTTGTGAAGGAGATAAAAAAAAAATATGTCAATACACCTACACAAGAAGTCCAATATGAAGGCAAAAAATAATTTGAATAATTTGTAGATATGATAGGGTGGAATAAGCCTTTGAAGCATACTCAATATATTAAGGCATATGTTTTATTTAACCCCATTATTTTATGTGAATGTATGTCCATAAATAAGTTAAGAAAGTGTAGGCCTAAATGTGGGGCCCAAGTGTATGTACAAATATATGAGAGATAAGTGGAAGTAGATCAATAAGGAGGATTAATCAAGTACACTAAGAAGAGCATATGGGAAACATTATCCAAATTGGTAGTATGATTTAGGGGCATCCTATAATTACCCAAAATTAGACTAATTTTTTTCTTTAAATAGTATAGTGAGTGTCTCATATGTGTTATAAGTCTTGAATAGTCTTACAGTGGAGTCTAGGTAGTTTTAAGATGCACAAAATTTGAATTTGGCTTTTCCTGCCAAAAAGCCTCTTTTGAAAATTTGAAATCTTGAAAGCCTTTGTAAGGACTTTCATATGTTTATAAATGAGTTAAGGTGTCATAAAAATTTTATAATGGGTTTAGACACTATATAAGGGTCCTAAAAGTTCATAAGTCTTATGCCATGGTTTCATATGGGTCATATTGTGTAAAATCATAAATAGTGCAATGTAAACAAAGACCTCTTAGAGGGAAAGTTTCAAGATTCAGTTATACACAATTTTAGGAGTTTATTGAGTTAGTTTTTTCATGTAATCCTCACATTCCATTCAAGGATTATAGTGAATGGAGATGTAAATATATCTTGTTGAAGAAGAAGAATGAGTATGATATAAGTTTTCTGTGTGTAATCCATTTGCATGTTGTAACAATATATAAAGTGTTTTTGGAAAAATAAGAATGGTAAGTATTTTTTACGAATGTTTTATGATATTGATAGGATCAAATCATAATTTATAGTATGATACAATGAACTTTAATTGAGTTGAATAATAAATTGCTTTTAAAGAGACAGTCAAGTCAACTAACAAGAAATTTACTCGTACAATTATTTAATGAGTAATTTGAGTATAAATCCTTTTCTATATTGAGTTTTTGTGCATAAAATAGGGGTGGAACACATGTATGATATTTATAAAAATATATTTTTAACCTATAGTTGGACAAAAGATAGTGAGTTTCATTTTGACCATTGTTATCACTCCTTGTAAGTATACAATTCTAAATCTCAAAAAAATTTGCACTAAGTTTTTTGCATTGAATATTTTTTTTATTAAAAATTGTTAAATAAGGGCTTATATTATTCATATAAGGTTTTTATAACCTTATTTTAGGTTTTGGATTCTTTATATGTTGAAAAGACAATGAAACCCTGCCTACCCTATTTCTTTATTTGCAAATAGAGTTTAAAGGACTGGGTTTATCTTGTTGGTGAATTATTTGGGGGTTATCAACAGTTTATAATTGAATTAAAAAGTGTAAATAGGACTGTGTATACCTATTCCAATCACTATTTTTACTTTAAACCATTTGTGGTTCATTATATACAAATATATATATAGTCTCGGCCTATATAGTTGCCTAAATCCTAGTTTTTAGGGTTTTGATCATAGAAAGAGAATTAACCATTAAAATTCCTATAAAATTTTAATATAACTTTTTTAATGGTATTTTAAGATAATAAAGTGTTTTCAAATTTTTACCCTCAATATTATGTACTAGACTACCCTATAGGTAGTCAACTAGCCTAAGAGGCCTAGTGAGAAAGAGGCTAAGGAAGAAAGTTGGACTTAGGATAAGAGTTGAGGAAAAAAATTAGATTGAAAATGAATATTTTCCAAAAGGGTGGTAAAAAATAGTTTTTCATTCAGATCATCTACAAAATGGTCAAACCATGGAGCTTTGTGCATTTGGAGGGTTAATTGGAGTGTTAAGTAGGCCTAGAGGTACAAAAGTTTACAAAAGAACCTAACTTAAATTTTTGTGTGAAGCAATGGCATTAAAAAGGGTACTCAAAAACTTACTTATTTTCCATTGATGATACTATTTAGGGACCAAAATAAGATATGAAATAGAATAGGAAATTTACCCTTAAATAGGGCTAGAATGCTTAGAAGACAAGAAGTTGACTATTGAGTGAAATTCAAGATGATGAGTGATAAAAGTGAATTTATATGGTTTTAAATATTATTTTATAATGTTTTAAGTTTTTTTTAACATTTTACAAATAGGGAATTGGGTTTTGGTCCATTTGGTCCAAATAGGCCTAGTGTTGGTTAAGAAGATTTGATAAAGATTGCAAGCATAGTGTGAGAGAAGTGAAAGTTGATATCAAGATCTACATCACTATATCACACTCATGTATAAGTGTGACACACATGTATGTGTGTATGACTAACTAAGTATGTCATCCATTTACATGAAACTAACACAGATGCCAAGGAGCTAATAAAATAAATAGGTGTTGAAGGTGTTTTTGTATTTTTGAATGTTTTTGGATTTTCTAATATTTTGGAATGTTGAAAAGGAACTATCATCCTATAATTCCATTTAATGTATTATCGTATATATCTCCCCATTATGAACCTAGTGTAATAATTTTATAACACTATCAAAGAACACATATAGGTTTAATATATGTCATGTCAAGTTCACCAAATATTTAACCCTAAAATTATTTAACGGGGATTATCCTAGACTTCTGGGTATAAGTGCTAATAATATATAAATTAAAAATCATAAAGGTGGTATTAAAATCTATAGTAGGTCCATTTGGTGCTAAACTTAGATATAAGCATACGTTGAATTTATTATGTTGAGTATAAGCTAAATATAGAAAGTACAACTAATTTATGCATGGAAATGACAAAAAGTAAAATAATTAGTTGGTTATAATGTTAACATAGTGTTGGATCTAGAATAGATAGGAAATAGTTTGTAAGATAGTTCTAAAATAGTCATCATATTCAAGATCTGATGCTTCTAACACTCTATACACAAACATCAACCTGGGATAGTTTCATCGATGCTACTATCTAGGTTTGAAGCAAGTATTCTATGTGGAATACTTGTTGAAAAGAGATGAAACCACGTAGATGCTTATGGGTTTGAATTCACCTTCAATCTAGTGCATTCAGATTTGGGTCATGGACTGTCATTCCTCATGAATTTTAAAAATCTTAGTTATTCATCATCATGGTAACCTTGGGAGAAAATGGGTTAGTGGGCATATGGTATCAAGCTAACCCCAAACACCTCATTATTAGTGGGAATATACTACATATCCAATACTCCATAATATGGCCTTAGATTGATCTAGTTCTCCCCTACATGTTGTCTTGTATGTGAATAATATAATATTATGAAAAGTAAGTACAATAGTTACCTAGGTTATAACTTGGAAAATCAAGCTCTTGGGCTACCCATTTAGTACTTTAGACCTATCTATGTGTTTTACCTATGACTGGTATAGATATATGGAATTTTTGTTTAATTTAATTCTTGATAGAGTGATTTTAATAAGTTACCTTAGTCATTTTGGTCTTTTGATAGGTCTATCCTAGGTGAGGAATGAATGAGGGTTGATATTGCATTTATATCAATCACATTGGATAAGTAACTCACATTAAATAAATTTTGACAATCATTAGGATATGTTTAATTTATAAATTGGAAGACTTTAAGGCATTGGAGACTTGTGTGGGTTCAAGACACTAATGTCTATCCTAGATGTTAGTGTTTAGGGAGTAAGAAAGTAGGTATAAGTTCAAAACATGTAGAGATGGATGATATGTACATTTTGAGCATTATGGGAAAGATATAAGGCCTAGGTGATCAACATAATATTATTTATACTAATTTATATAGGCCAAAGGGCATAATATAGAGCATATACGAGACTTGTAGAAGTGGGAAAGGTCTAAAATTAAGAGAAACATCCAAGGTCTAAGTTTATCAAGTGTAAAAGATTGAGGTGTTATATATCCATAAATTCCATTTATAATTTCCATATGTTCACCATTCCCATGAGTGGTGTATAAATTATTTTAGGACTTCAATGGCTCACTATTTTTTTAATGATTGAGTTTAATTTATATAAGTTGTTCTCATTTTATTATGTTTTTATAAAGAATGACATTTTAATTATGTGGGCTACATGAAAATTCCCAACATTTGGTTAACTCTCATATAATATTCTCAAAAAAATAGTGAATGTATTTTGGGCACAAATATATTCATTAAAATAAATTCCAAATAACATGCCTACACTGCAAGATATATAGGAAAATTTAGAGGATTACTTAGTAGCTTTTGGATATATGCCAAAATTAATACCACCCAAAATGGATAATTATTGTTCCATTAAACTATAATCAGGGATCAAGTAACCCAACATCCAACCTTATATGTACCCATATGTATATAAGAGTGAGATTGAGAATATGGTACATGAAATTATTAAGGAAAAAATTATCTAGACTAGACAAAGTGTTTATTCCTCGGTAGTAGTGATTGTGTCTAAGAAAGATGAGAACTAACATGTGTGTCTAATCTACATGAAACTCAAAAAATACACCATCAAATATAATTCTCCAATTCATGTAATTGATGATATGATAGATGAGTTACATTATATTTCATAATGTACAAAAATTTGTCTTCACTCAGGTTATCATTAGATCAAAATCAAAGATAAGAATATACATAAGACAACTTTCAAAACCCATGAAAGCCACTATGAATTTATTATGATGTCATTTGGCCTTAAAAATCACCATCTACATTTCAAAGTTTAATGAACTCTATATTTCATCTATTTTTACAAATAATTGTCCCGGTATTTTTTATGACATATTAATATAATACAAAATATAGAAAAAACATCTACAATGTGTGAATCATGTTTTGGATATTCCAACATACATTCAATTGCATGTAAGCATTCTAAGTATGCTTTTATGGTCAAAGAGGTGGACTACTTATGTCACATTATTTTACATGATGTTTTAAAGGTGAATTATTATAATATCAAGGCCATGGTCAAATGGAAAGTTCCTAAAACCTTAAATCATAAATAGGGCTTCTTAGGGCTCACAAGTTACTATAAAGGTTTTTTTAATAGAATAATAATAGAACTAATCACATATTTATTAAATAATGAAACCTTTTACTATAACTAAGTATCTATTGATTAATTTTTGGAGATAAATGAGGCCATCTGCACCACTATAGTTCTAGTTACATTATATTCTTACAAAAATCTCATTATTAAGTGTGATGCTTCAGAGTATGGCACAGTGGTATTACTCATGCAACAAGGATGACCTATGTATTTTGAGATTCATAAAATAAATTGTAAATTTTTTTGAATCCATTTATAAGCATGAAATTATAATTATCATTCATTCAATTAAATAATGGATATCCTATTTTAATAGGAAGACACTTTAAGGTGAATACAAATAATGATAGTTTAAAATAATTATTAGACTAGAATTAATCATTAAAATAAAAAAATAGGTCATGGAAATGTTAGAATATGACTTTGAGATCATATATAATAAAGGAAAAATGTAGTCAATAATACACTATCCAGGAAGGATGAGCCCACAAAAGTACTATTGTGTGTCATATATGTATTACATGAAGATATGGTGGAGATGGAAATATTGGAATAGGGGAATGAGATAAATATATAGACACTCATTCAAAAGCTTCAATACAATGAAATCATGTCAAAAAAATTATGAAAATGGGACATTTTATGGTACATGGATCAATTATATGTGTAAAAACTCAACACTTAAGCAAATGATTCTATCACAAATACATGGCTCACTAGTTGTTAGGCACTAAGGCATCTTGAATAATTATCCTATATTAAAGGAAAACTTATTTTGTGAAGGGATCAAATGGGAAGTTTTTAAATTTGTGATATAATGTATGGTATGTTAGAAAATTAAGGTTGAGACAATTAATACCCCATGTCTTCTATATTTATTGTTTATTCCTAGGCAGAGGTGGGAGTGAGTGTCTAAAGATTTAATCATTGGGTTGCCTATGTTTGATGGAAAAAAATCATCATTATTATCATTGATAAACTCACCAAATATGAAAAATTTGTGCGTTGTCACATCCTTTTATAGAAAGGAAACAAGCATTGATTTATATGCAAAAATATTAGATGTTACATGGGACCCAAAGATCATAGTAATTGATTTTGATCTTACATTTAGAAGTAATTTTTAGACTAATTTATATTCTTTCTTGTATATTCAACTAGTTCATAGCTCATCAGATAACCCTAATGTGATTAATAAACTAGTATTTCCAAGAATTTCTTGGAGGGTTATCATCAATGTTTAGATTTTGATAAAAAAAGAGATATGTGTTTAATGGATACCACTTTTAGGATCATGGCATAACACTTCTTTCCTTCATCCAAAACTTCCCCATTTTTGATTTTATGGGTACAAACAACCATCCATCAACTCAATCAATAGGGTTCATCTAATTTTTCAAGTAGTTAAAGGCTATAATTAACACCATTATGATTTAATATTGTAGACATTATTTATAAATTATATAATACCTTAGTCTTGTATACTTAGAAAATACATATCATGGATGTACCTTCAACTTATAGATTTTCCCCACTAATGAAAGTCTTGCATACACTATCTCTCTATTAAAATTAACTATTTATTAGTATGACCAATGTTATTATAATTACTTAGACCTTATATCATGCTTATAATTTTATAAAATTGATTATCTTATATCTTTTAAAGTTCTTGACATATGCTTATTTCATATCTACTTGGACACTTGTGTTCTAGTTAGATGTATACATTGACACAAGTGTCCTATCTTGATGCAAGTTTTAAGTGCCCTAAAGTCATAAAATTTTAAAATGAAACATGCACATATGGTCATCCTAAGTTATTTTATTTGAAATACTCTCCAAAGATATTGATATAGACAAGATCAACCCTCATTCATTCTTCACCTAGAAACTTCCTACCCACTTGTTAGAAGTATAATCACTGAGGGGTGGGTGAAATAGTGATGCAAGACAATCCAATTCAATTACCAAATCTTAAAATTCTACATACATCAACTTGATCAAGAAAAAAAAACATGAAAACACATACATCCAAAGAATATATAAGAGCATACATCACATAAACACATCATATATGTGGGAAACCCTCTTGGGGGATGAAACCCACTAAACCCTAAAAGATGGATTATAGTCATATAAAACAAGATTAAATATTTATTCCAACACAAAATTATTGAGTAAAACCCATCCCTTAGTTTATTGAGAGACCAATCCCACAAGGAGCTACTACCCATGTTTAGCTGAGCACCCACAACAACTAGACATTTAGCAAGATTTACCTTGTAAGGAGTAACTAACCAACTAGGTAACAAAGAACCCACTAAACTACCTAAATATATCACCTTGAATGCTAGTTTATAATCTTCAACTGATGATGATCACTTTTATCTACACTCCTCACCTCTAAACTCTCTCAAGCTATCTCTAGGGCTAACTTGCTCAAACTACTTTTTATAGGCTCATTAGGTCCAATGACCTATGTGTCCTCCTACATCAACTTGATTAGATAAAAATTTATGATATTTTTCACACTCTATAAATCCTAACTAACTTATACCTTCTACTTAAAAGTTTATCTTCTTTACTTGAATCCACACACACACACACATAACTAGCACAATTAGTCCAAATAGACCTTGTATCTATACCACTCTCTTCTTTTAACCCATCTTGTTCAAACAAGATGCATTAAATATTTTTTTATACCTTTGAAATAGGTCCTAATATATGTTACATATAATAACCAAACACTCCTTATGTCATAAAATACCTCATTAGCCCCAAACCACCATTAGGTCTTGGTGAGACCTAGAACAATGAGGCCTTCATACTCACATGTTACATGTGAGAGTACTTAGACCACCTTAATCCCTTAAAAATGATTTAAAAACATAAAATATATCTCAAATATCACCTTGATCACTCTGATATGGGTCCATTCCACCTATAACACCAGCTCAACACTCAAGCCTACCAATTAGGTTTCATTACTCTTTAGGCCTTCATACACAGAAAACATAGTCTCAAACTTATGAAGCAAATACTCAAATATTTCACATATAAATATGATTAAATCATATGGTTTAACCATTTATGACATATTAAACACTTCCATGTTCCTTATACACTTTAACACATGCTCTAAGCACTCAAATCAACTCTCTCAAAATGACCACTCAGACTCATCATATACAGTCAAAATATAGTCAAGCTATTTTGACTCTCCATAACTGATCAGGGTAATATCATGACATAATAATTTATAATAATATTTATATATTTATAGAACATATAAATACTCATTTTATTCTTTAATTCTACTCAGAACACCTTCAACTCATTCATGTAACATGGTCACTCAATCTTCTAGTGCACTCAACAAACATAGTCAACTTCTAATCAATTATTCATACTGAAGATGGATTGGTCAAACCTCTAAAATCCATAAAAATAGTATTCATAAAATCAATCTTCAATACTTATTTCATCTTTAATCATCATAATACTATCAATAACAACTCAATTATCTTTTTTGGGTCACTTATAGACCATGGTCAAACACAATCAAATTTGGAGCTCAATACATTTTATTTTATGAATATTTAAAAATTTTAACTAGATTATTTAGATGTGCCTTTAATTCCTATTAAAATTTTATTTTAAAACCATCAATAAATTCTTCTTCTATCAAATAATATAAGCAAAATATTACAAACTGGTTTTTCCTTTATTAAATTTAAATACCAATAGTCACTGCGTTAATATAAAACAACTAACACTTGTCATCATCTTGTGACCTCACATAGATTTATAAAATGTTCTCCATTTATCTCCTCATAAATATCCTAGTCTTTACCTTGCATCACTCATAATTAATCTTAGATCCTTTCTTCCAAGATCAAGCCACTTGGCAGCCTCGTATGCCCTTTGTGTACCTTGCAGTTAGTCTTCCAATGAACTTATAACACTTAACAACCCCACATGAATTATGAGAATACTTTGACATTTTGAATTAATATGCACTATTATATCATTATTGACAATATCACATGCTCCATTGGATCTTCATTTGATATGTTTCATGCTTACCATTAGATCTACTACTCAAACTCTATGATTGTGACACATGTCACTAACATGTGTTAGGGTGTGGAGCTAATAGCTACACCTTAAGGCAAACAGGGGGGTTTCCAGCATATGCAGTCACTGGCATCGGTAGGCCACACTGATGATGGTCAGGGGACGTAGAAGGGAAATTGGCATTGGTAGAAGATCGGCCGGCATCTGTCACCTCCAAGAAGGCAGGGACTGACGTCAGTCGCCTGTGGCAGTCTGAACTGCTGTTGATGAATAGTCAGTTAAGTGAACGTGGAGTTTGCATGTTAAAGGCTTGTTCGAAGCCTTGAGTGGCAAGTCTAATTTGTGTATGCATGAGATCTATATATAATAGACTCATGGGCTATATTGTTAAGTGGAGAATTTAGAGAAGAGCTATGTGAAGCTTGGAGAGTTCTTCCCATGGTGGAATCAAGTAGGATTCCCCATGTATGTATAAGTAAGATCAGGTTTGATATGCAGGGATGTGTGTATGCAAGGGTTAGACAGAGATTGGCAGTTGGCCAAGGTCCAAGGTGATAGCAATACATTAGCAGGATCATGGAGAGATCTACTTGGAGTATAGTTGTGTACTCGATTGTACAGATGTGCAATGAGGTGAACAACAACTTGTGTTAGCTGTGTGTTGTGACCTATGAGAGAAGATTACTCAGGTGGGAAGATTACTTGGAGCCCTTGAGGAGGAAGCCTCACAGAGGTGGAAGAAGAGTGTGATCTCTTTATTGTAATTTCCTTTGTAATGAGTTGAATACAATTATGTGTTACCTCTCATATTCTGTGTGTTTTCTCATTGATAGTTATTTGTTCTTCTAGTATTTCTGCATGTTTAATTGCTTATACAATGGTAATCATGTGTTCTCTTAAATCTGACAAGTTGCATCAGAGCTTTGGGGAGTTTCGGTCCTATCAATTGGTATCAGAGCGAGGTTGGACGTCCTCAGAGCGAGTTTGACTAATAGATGTCCCAGATCTGTTAAGTGTTTGTTGATTACAGGTTACTCACAGGGGTTATTGTTTGAGTGGGAGTATAGCAAGGTAGAAGATGGTATAATGAGAATGAAGAAAATTAGGGATAGGTTTAACACCACAAGGAGTGTGGTGGGTTGTCTTCAGGTGGGAGCTTGAAGAGGAATACAAGCTAGGATGCAGATTGGACAGAGTACTAGTTTTGGGTACAGGTGCAGCTCTTTATCTCCAAGTGGGAGATTGTTAGGGTGTGGAGCTAAAAGCTACACCTTAAGGCAAATAGGAGGGTTTCCAACGTATGTAGTCGCTGGCATCAATAGGCCACACCGATGATGGTCAGGGGACGTAGAAGGGAAATCGGCATCGAAAGAAGATCGGCCGGTGTTAGTCACCTCCAGGAAGGCAGGGACCGACGTCAGTCACCTATGGTGGTCTGAACTGCTGTTGACGAATAGTTAGTTAAGTGAACATGGAGTTTGCATGTTAAAGGCTTGTTTGAAGCCTTGAGCGGCAAGTTTAATTTGTGTATGCATGAGATCTATATATAATAGACTCATGGGTTGTATTGTTAAGTGGAGAATTTGGAGAAGAGCTATGTGAAGCTTAGAGAGTTCTTCCCATGGTGGAATCAAGTAGGATTCCCCATGTATGTATAAGTAAGATCAGGTTTGATATGCAGGGATGTGTGTATGTGAGGGTCAGATAGAGATCGGTGGTTGGCCAGGGTCCAAGGTGACAGCAATACATTAGCAGGATCATGGAGAGATCTACTTGGAGTACGGTTGTGTACTGGATTGTACAAATGTGAAATGAGATGAACAACAGCTTGTGTTAGCTATGTGTTGTGACCTATGAGAGAAGATTACTCAGGTGGGAAGATTACTTGGAGCCCTTGAGGAGGAAGCCTCACAGAGGTGGAAGAAGAGTGTGATCTCTTTATTGTAATTTCCTTTGTAATGAGTTGAATACAATTATGTGTTGCCTCTCATATTCTGTGTGTTTTCTCATTGATAGTTATTTGTTCTTCTAGTATTTCCGCATGTTTAATTGCTTATACAATGGTAATCATGTGTTCTCGTAAATCTAACAAGTTGTGTCAGAGCTTTGGGGAGTTTCGGTCCTATCAATTGGTAAAGGCTCTGGGGTCTATAAGACTGAGTTTTGGTCCTATCAATTGGAAACCCTCCTGTTTGCCTTAAGGTGTAGCTTTTAGCTCCACACCCTAACACTCTCCGACTTGGAGATAAAGAGCTGCACCTGTACCCAAAACTAGTACTCTGTCCAATCTGCATCCTAGCTTGTATTCCTCTTCAAGCTCCCACCTAAAGATAACCCACCACACTCCTTATGGTGTTAAACCTGTGCCTAATTTTCTTCATTCTCATTGTAACATCTTCTACCTTGCTATACTCCCACTCAAACAGCAACCCCTGTGAGTAACCTATAATCAACAAACACTTAACAGATCTGGGACATATGTTAGTCAAACTCGCTCTGAGGACGTCCAACCTCACTCTGATACCACTTGTTGGGGATCAACCAACAATAGACTACACTTGTGAAAGCAATAAACGCGGAAATAAATCAGATAGACAAGTAACTAGAATAATAAACAGCAAGAACAAGAGATACAAGAAACCACCCTGAAAACTTGTATTAACAAACTCTTTACAAAAGGAATAGAATTGAAGAAACTTCTTTCTTCCACACCTCTCCTAGATGTATAGATCTCTCAATAGATCTCTATTCCTCAAGAGCTCTCTCTCAAGAACAATCTGTTGGGGGATCAAACCAACAATAGATTACAATTGTGACAGCAATAAACATGGAATTAAATCAGATTGACAAGTAATTAGAATGATAATAGCAAGAACAAGAGATACAAGAAAACACCCTGAAAACTTGTATTAACAAACTCTTTACAAAAGGAATACAATTGAAGAAAGCTTCTTTCTTCCACACCTCTCCTAGATGTATAGATCTCTCAATAGATCTCTATTCCTCAAGAGCTATCTCTCTCAAGAATAATCAACTCCAACAAGCCTGGATTGATTCAATTCTGTAATGTTCTTCACACACAATGAATTCTTCTACAATTCAACTACTACAAAGCTAAGAAGATCTAATTCTTCATATAGAATTAGGAGACATGAGCATGTACTTCCAACAATAGTTAAACCACTTAAACAAGGGCTCTAAAAATAGTAATGCTAATAATAGAGACGCAAGCTTGAGTCCACAACTCAAACTTATCATGCAAACACTCGCTTCTGTCCACAAAAATAGCTTTCTAGACACGCAAGTAACCGACGTCGGTTCCTGCTGCTTGTTTGTGACCGCCGTCGGCCGACTTTCTTTGCCAACGTCAGTGTCTCTGCAACTGCCTGTGACTGACGTCGGTCGCTCTTGACCAATGCCGGTGTCTGTGTAGACCCAAACCTGATAATGAATGCTCCTTGGTGAAGTTTTTAGCTCCACACCCTAACAATCTCCCACTTGGAGATAAACAGCTGCACCAGTACATGTACAGCAACATCTTCTAGCTCCATCTTCAACTCAATCATGAAGACCAATAGAAGTTGAATGAAAGTTCAACTTCTCCTTTGTAACCGGCTTGGTTAACATATCAGCAGGATTCCTATCTGTATGGATCTTCTCCAGCTTCAACTCACCATCTTCCAATACCTGTCGTATGAAGTGATACCTTAGCTGTATGTGCTTTGTTCTTGAATGAAAGGCTGAATTCTTAGCCAAATGGATTGCACTCTGACTGTCACTATACAATCTGCAACTCTCATGCTCCCTACCAAGCTCATCCATGAACCGTGTCATCCATATCATTTCCTTGCTAGCTTATGTGGCTGCAATATACTCTGCTTCTGTAGTTGACAAGGCAACAACCTTCTGCAACTTAGATATCCAACTAACCGCCGTTCCACCTACAGTAAATACATAACCTGTAGTGCTCCTCCTGCCATCCAAATCACCTGCCATATCTGAATCTACATAGCCATGTAGAGAAGTATCTGAACCTCCATATCACAAGTGCCTACTGCTGGTTCCTCTCAGATATCTAAGGATCCACTGAACTGCTTTCCCATGTTCCTTACCTGGATTGGCCATATACTTACTTACAACTCCCACTGCTTGGGCAATATCTGGTCTAGTACACACCATTGCATACATCAAACTCCCTACTGCGGAAGAATGTGGAACCTTACTCATGTACTCTACCTCATCATATGAATTGGGACATTGTTCTTTACTCAACTTAAAATGTCCAGCCAAAGGTGTGCTTACCGGTTTAACATCCTGCATATTGAACCATTTCAACACCTTGTCCACATAATCTTCTTGAGACAATATCAACCTGTGATTTTTCCTGTCTCTCTTAATGCTCATGCCAAGGATTTTCTTTGCTACTCCCAAATCCTTCATAGCAAACGTTTGAGCTAATTTTACCTTAAGCTCTGAGATATCCTGCATATGTGATCCTGCAACCAGCATGTCATCTACATACAACAATAGAATAATATATCTACCATTATCAAATCTCTTGAAATACACACAATGGTTTGATTGACACCTACTGTAGCCATGCTCAGTCATAAACCTATCAAATTTTAAGTGCCATTGCCTAGGAGCTTGCTTGAGGCCATACAAGCTTTTCTTCAACCTACACACAAACTTCTCCTTACCCTTGACCTCAAATCCTTCTGGCTGTTCCATATAAATTTCCTCATCCAAATCTCCATGAAGAAATGATGTCTTAACATCTAGCTGCTCAAGATGCAAATCCTCAAAAGCAACCAAAGACAAAACAACCCTTATTGAAGTCATTTTAACAACAGGAGAAAAAATCTCACCAAAGTCAATACCTAGCTTTTGTGCAAATCCTTTTACCACTAATCTGGCCTTATATCGCATCTGTCCATTCTCACCTTCCTTCAACCTATAGGTCCATCTGTTCTTAAGTGCTCTCTTACCAGCTGGCAATTCAACTAAATCCCATGTTTGGTTCTCTCTTAAAGACTCCAACTCCTCAACCATACCACGCTCCCACTCACTCTTGGACTCCACATGTATTGCTTCTTCAAAACTCTCTGGTTCTCCACACCATCAGTTAGCAATAAATAAAATAAAGAAGGAGAATATCTAATTGGAGGCTTACTCACCCTTTCTGACCTCCTGATGGGTGTCTGAGACTCATCCAAAACACGTTGTCCACCCAAATTCTCTGACAATGACCGACCTCGGTCACCTGTAGACCTGTAACTGGTCGACGTTGGTTTTGCCTGACCGACCTCGGTACCTGTACGACCGACGTCGATCTCTGTATGGCTGACGCCGGTTTCTATCCTACCGACGCCGGTTCCTAACCTGCCGACATCGGTCTCTGTGTTTTCCTGTAAGTGATTATTTCTTTTTCCCACGAGCTCATCTTGGACTTTTACCTCATCCAATTCACCATTTCTCTGCTCAGATTGATTCAACTTCTTTAGCTGATCACAATACATCACTCTTTCATTGAAAACAACATCACGGCTCCTGATTACCTTGTTAGTTTCTAGATTCCACAATCTGTAACCAAAATCATCTGAGCCATAGCCAATAAACGTGCATCTCATAGACTTAGCATAAAGCTTCTTTCTATTTTCCTTATCTATATGCACAAAGGCTTCACAACCAAAAACTTTGAGATATGAGAGATCAACCTTTTTACCTGTCCATGCCTCTTCTGGAATACCACCATCTAGAGCTGTAGAGGGTCCTCTGTTAATCAGATACACTGCAGTGTCAACAGCTTGTGCCCAAAAAAGTAAGGGCAAACCAACATGCAATCTCATACATCTTGCACGCTCCATTATTGTCCTATTCATCCTTTCAGCAATACCATTCTACTGAGGTGTCCTTGGAACCATCCTTTGCCTATGGATTCCATGCATGTAACGATAATCTCTGAACTTATGACTGCAGAACTCACCGCCATTGTCTGATCTCAGGCACTTTAATCTTTTACCTGTTTCATTCTCAACCATGGCTTTCCAGACTTTAAAAGTATCAAATACATCAGATTTCTTTCTAATACAATAGATCCATACCTTCCTTATGGCATCATCTATGAAAGATACATAGTACTGTGATCCTCTAATGGAAGCAACCTGAGCTAGTCCCCACATGTCTGTGTGAACAAGCTCCAACTTGTGCCTCTTCTTAGTAGACCCAGTTTTGAGAAAACTAACCCTTTTCTGTTTTCCAAATACACAGTGCTCACAAAACTCTAGATCTATGCCTTTTAAATCTGAAAGCATACCTTTAGATTTAAGAATTGACATCCCCTTCTCACTCATGTGGCCAAGCCTTGAGTGCCACAATTTAGCATCCACATCTGAAGTAGATAATACAGAAGGAGATTTGTTAGTAACACAATTACACAAATAGAGAGTACCTTCTCTCTTACCTCTGGCCATAACAAGTGCACCCTTGGTCACCTTCCAAGATTTTGCTGTGAGAGTTACTGTACAACCCTCATCCCCTAACTTTCCTGTAGAAATCGAATTTCTCTTCAAGCTAGGAACATGCATCACATCTCTCAACACCCATGTGTTGTTATTCTGCATCTTCAGCTGCACTTTACCTTTGCCAATTATTTTACAGGGCTCATCATCCCCTAGATACATTATTCCAAAATCTCCATGGATATAGTCACTGAAATATTCCCTGTTAGGAGTAGCATGAAAAGATGCACCAGAATCTAATACCCAAGATTCTATACTATTATGCAGAGAGAAAATTAAAGCATCCTGTGCAATACCTACAATCTTGGCTTCTTCCTTTCCTTTGTGCTAGTTGTCCTCCTTAGGCTTTGACCAACAATCTCTGCTTATGTGCCCCATCTTTCCACAATTCCAGCATTGTGTCCTTCTGCCATTTCTGGATTTAGATCTGCCTTTCCCCTTTGATTTGGATCTTGCTCTGCCTTTCTTGCTCTTCTCTTTCTGCCTTCCCCTGCTCTCAAAACTTAAAGCATTCTCGGGTGCCTCTTCTGTGCTTTTCCTGTGTATTTCCTCATTCAAGATAACACTAACAACATCCTCTACTTTCAAAATAGTTGATGCAAATGCAGTATTACTTACTACCATTACTAAGCCATGCCAGCTTTCAGGCAAAGAACATAATATCAAAAGAGCTTTTATCTCATCATCAAACACTATATTCATTGAACTTAATTGATTCACAATACCATTGAAATCATTCCGATGAGTAGAAACAGATCCACCTTCATTCATATGCAAATTAAATAACTGCTTCATAAGATATACCTTATTGGAAGCTGAGGGTTTTTCATACAAATTTGCTAACGTAGTCATCAAATCTATCGTAGACTTTGCCTGTGATAAATTAGATATCACAGTGGATGCTAGACTCAATCTTATAGAACCCAGAGCCTTTCTGTCAAGAACTTCCCATTCTTCATCCTTCATGTCTTTGGGCTTCTTTGCAATACCTCCTAACGGTAAGTAGAGATCTTTCTAATACAGATAGTCCTCTATCTGCATTCTCTAGTGTTGGTAATTTTTGCCATTGAACTTTTCCATTCTCAATTTACTTTCATCTGCCATTGCTTCTCCCACTCAAATAGAAATCCCTGCAGAAACTCCTGTGAGAACCTGTAATCAATACACACTACACAGATCTGAACCACCTGTTAGTGAACCTGAACTTTGATACCAATTATCAAGCTCTGAAACTGTAACCAAGGCTCTGATACCACTTGTTGGGGGATCAAACCAACAATAGATTACAATTTTGATAGCAATAAATGCGGAATTAAATCAGATTGACAAGTAATTAGAATGATAATAGCAAGAACAAGAGATACAAGAAAACACCCTAAAAACTTGTATTAACAAACTCTTTACAAAAGGAATACAATTGAAGAAAGCTTCTTTCTTCCACACCTCTCCTAGATGTATAGATCTCTCAATAGATCTCTATTCCTCAAGAGCTATCTCTCTCAAGAACAATCAACTCCAACAAGCCTGGATTGATTCAATTCTGTACTGTTCTTCACACACAATGAATTCTTCTACAATTCAACTACTACAAAGCTAAGAAGATCTAATTCTTCATATAGAATTAGGAGACATGAGCATGTACTTCCAACAAACAGTTAAACCACTTAAACAAGGGCTCTAAAAATAGTAATGCTAATAATAGAGACACAAGCTTGAGTCCACAACTCAAACTTATCATGCAAACACTCGTTTCTGTCCATGGAAATAGCTTTCTGGACATGCAGGTAACCGACGTCGGTTCCTGCTACTTGTCTGTGACCACCGTCGGCCAATTCTCTACTGACATCGGCATCTCTACAACTGCCTGTGACCAACATCGGTCACTCCTGACTGATGCCGGTGTCTGTGTAGACCCGAACCTGATAATGAATGCTCCTTAGTGAAGTTTTTAGCTCCACACCCTAACACAATCAACTCCAACAAGCCTCGATTGATTCAATTCTGTACTGTTCTTCAACATACCAATTCTACAATAATTCACACCAAGCTAAGAAGATCTAATTCTACATATAGAATTAGGAGACTTGAGCATGCACTTGCAACAAACAATTAACCCACTTGAATAAGGGCTCTAAAAATAATATTACTAATAATAGAGACACGAGCTTAAGACTACAACTTAAACTCATCATGTAAACACTCGCTTCTGTCCTCGAAAATAGCTTTTTGGATGCATAAGTAATCGACGTCAGTTCCTACTGCTTGCCTGTGACCACCGTCGGCCGACCCACTACTGATGCCAGCGCCTCTGCAACTGCACCTGGCCGACGTCGATCACTCCTAACCGATGCCGGTGTCTGTGTAGACCCGAACCTATTAAAGTATGCTCCTTGGTGAAGCTTTTAGCTCCACACCCTAACAACATGTACAATCTTGAATATTTGAATTTGAAACACACCATTGGATCCTTATCTATTCAGATTAAATGTTTACCATTAGACATTTTATCTAATTAAAATCTCACCTTAGATCTTTGATAATGCAAATTTGGCTAAGTATGGGAACTTAGTGAACTTTGTCTAAGAGGCCAACTTTGAAACTTAATAACTTTTGCTACACTCAATGTCTAGACCTAAAATTTGAAATACATGATCACCTCTCATAGGGGAATAAATAAATGTATAAAAATACTCCTATAACTTTCACATGTGTGAAATATTACATCATCAATCTTCTCACTCAACCTTATCTATCAAGATGACTACTTGAACTTAGACATTCATATGATTGTTCTAATGAATTGAGTTCACTTATATATGCACTCTAATCACTCATAACATCCCATAGGCCATTTGAAACATGACCATACCATTAATATCTTTCATTAATTGCTTACCTATGCAAACACTCTCTAAACCATCAATCTGAACACTTTGTCATTAATGTACTATGAATCATGCTCTCTTTGACATCAATGACAATATAACATTAATGACCATGATCAACAATCTCCCCCTTTGTCATTGATGGTAAAAAACCCTTATAATAAGTACTTATTCATTTAAACTCTTTCATTCTAATCTTTCTCCCCCTTTGACATTAATGAAAAAGGGTTTCTTCCTCAATATGCCAATAATCATTCCTCAACATCATGTGTGCATTCAATTACTATTTAAGATGCTCAAGATACTTACATACTTTCAATCATATGAATAAATTTCTCCCCCTTTGACATGCACCAATTTGAACTTGTATTATCTAATCCTTGGAGCTGACAAACTACTCACAAAGCTTAGAAAGCTCCCCCTAACATCAAGTTCCATCTCATGTCATTTGTTCTTTGACATATACCAATCTAAACATGGGATTCCTTGATCCTTGTACCTATCTACCTATAAAACTCACAATCTCCTTTTGATCATGCATGAAGATTCAATACCTTATCAAAACATATGACTTGTTTTGATCAAGTCATCATATCAATCTTCTTGAACTCACAACTATAGTAGACTTCTTCATATATCAATCATGATTGGAACATTACACATATACTCCCCCCTACATCATGCACATGTTCTTCAAGTCACTCAAGTTAATTGAGTTAGATCCCCCTTAGCCAAACACATATTCAAATGATATTCTTGTCCTAAAACATCAACTAAAGCTTAACTAGTATTCACCATGCTTCCTCTTGCTTATCAAGTGTCTCCTTAAAACTTAGATAGAGACACCCTAACCCAAAATATCTTAGAACAATGTAAAAAGGAGTTGCCCACAACTCCTCATATTCCTTTTCCTCCTTGGTTATCTAATACTGATAGTTCTTTTTCTTGGACTTAAGATAACTGAATTACTTATCCACTACAATATTCTCCTTTTATTTTAAAAATGAATTTATAATACATGGAGATAATAAATATTCATGACATACCTTTTCATCTAAATAAAGAACCTGATCATTGGCTATCGATAACTAATGTTCTTTGCATGAATTTTTGTCAACAACAAGATATTCTCTTAGATCCATACATACCTCAGAACTAGCCTCAATTAGCATTTTGGTCTTTTCTTTGAGTTGACTTATATTGACTTTTGATTCTCCTTTTCTATCTAGATAGATGACACATTCTCATGACATTCCTAAACCTTCTTCAAATTTGATTCCTCTTTTGCTTTAGTAGATAGTCCACCTTGATCTTTTAACTCAACTGAATTAGGTTTTTTGGGTTTAGGTTTCCATACCAAGGATTGACCTTTCTTGATCACTTTATAATGTCCATGCACTTTTTTATGACTTGAGAGCTTAATTTTAAAATATCTTGCAATATGACCAACTTGATGACAAATGAAACAAATAACATCATTCATACCTTCTACTTAATGAATATTATGAATCTCAACACATATACCATCTTGTCTCTTTGGTTCATTATGTTCAAATTGAACTGTCTTAGGTCTTTATACCTAGGTTAGTATTTTCCCATACATTTTGGGGTAGAATCTAGAAATATGTCCCATGTCATCATAATTATAGTAGACTACATTATCCATACATCTAGCTAACTAGTTACTCTTCCTTTTATAGTTTCTTGCCTTATGACCAAAAATATTACAAATGAAGTAGTGATCATGAAATGAACTTTCAAACCTTATAGTATTTGGTTGCCTGATAGGTCTTCTCATGTTGCACTTAGTACTTGAATACTTCTTGTCTTGAGATAACCTCTCTTGCTCTTTATTAGTCTTGTTTATTTTGATAATAAATTGCTCATGTTAATCCTTCAATCAATATAGCTTAGTATTTAATTGAATTCTCTTATCCTTTTTATCTCTCATACTTGAACTCGTAGCCTCTAACTAAATTTTGAGAACTTGAATAGTCTCATTATCCCTCTTAGTTTCTTTAGCCATGTCATCATTTAATCTACATTCTTTATCTTCAATAATATTTATAGAATCAAGATTGGACTTAAACTCATCACGCTCACATTGATTTGAACTCAACTTGTCATTTTTCTCTTCTAACTATGTCTTGATATGTTTGCATTCTTCTTCTTTTGAACTCAGATTTGTCTTTGTAACCCTTAATTGATCTTAAAGAATGATGATCTCTTCTTTATCATCTTTTGATCTTGAGCTTGTCTTCAAGGATTCTAGTTCTTTATTGAGTTTGATGTACTCATCCTTATTATCCTTATATCTTGAGTCCATGATCTTATTCTTATCATAATCACTCAACTTACCTTTGTACATTTCAAAATGTGCCTTGAGATGATTTCACTTTTCTTCACTTGACTTTAGACATGCATAAAAAACATCTACTTGATCCTTTAACTCTTGATTCTCTTTATTTAATTCCTTAGCCATATTGTACCTTAGATTACCTTTAAGTGGTTAAACTTGTATAGAAAGTCTTGCTCTAATACAAATTGTTAAAGGTACAATCACTAAGAGGAGGGGTGAATCAATGATTCAAGATAATCTAATTCAATGCACAACTCTTAAATATTTAGCATACAACAACTTGATCAAGCAACATAAACATTAAAGCACATACATCTAAAGCATACATAAGATCATACATCACATGAATACATCATATATGTGGTAAACCTTCTTGGGGGATAAAAACTACAAGATGGACTATAGTCCTATAAAATAAGATCCAACATTTATACCAACACTAATTGATCAAGCAACACTCATCCCTTATTTTTTTGAGATAGCAATCCCACAAGGAGCTACTAGCCTTGTTTAGTTGAGCACCCAAAACAACTAGACATTTTGTAAGTTTTACCTTGAAAGTAGGAACCAACTCCCTAGGCAACCAATCACCCACTCAGCTACCTAAATAGATCATCTTGAACACCTATTTTTAATCTTCAATTGATGATGATCACTTTTATCTACATTATTCACCTCTAATCTCTCTCAAGCTACCTTTAGGGCTAACTTGCTCAAACTGCCTCTTCTAGGCTCATTAAGTCCAATGACCTATGTGTCCTCTTGCATTAACTTGAATAGATAAACATGTATAATATTTTTCACACTCTCTTTCAAAGTTTATCTTCTTCACTTGAATCACACACACAACTAACATAATTAGTCCAAATAGACCTTGTATTTATACCACTATCTTCCTTTAACCCATCTTGGTTAGCTAATATGCTTTACATATCTATTCTAACTTTGAAATGTTTCCTCATACATGTTACTTGTAATAACCACACACTCCTTAGGTTGGCCAATACCTCATTAGCCCTAAACTACCATTAGGTCTTTGTGAGACCTAAAAAAAATTAGGACTTCATACTCAGACATTACATGTGAGACTGCTTAGACCATCTTAATCATTTAAAAATATTTTGAACACGTCAAAATTATCTCCAGTATCCCTTACTCAGTCTCATATGGGTCTGTTCCATCTGAAATACCAACTCAACACTTAAACCTACCAATGAGGTCTCCTTGCTCTTTAGTACTTCATACACAAAAAATATAATCTCAAAATAATGAAGTAAATACTCAAATATTTCACACACACACACACGTGTGTGTGTGTGTGTGTGTGTATGTATGTATATATATATATATATATATATATATATATATATATATATATATATATATGTATGTATGTATGTATGTATGTATGTATGTATGTATGTATGTATGTATGTGTGTGTGTGTGTGTGTCTATATATATATGTATGTATGTATGTATGTATATATATATGTATGTATGTATATATATGGGTGAACCCTTTAGTACATATTAAACACTTCAATGTGCTTCAGACAATTCAACATAGGCTTTAATGATCCAGGCAACAATTTAGGCGATAATTCGGGTGACAGTTCCACCCCAATTAATGACGAAACTTTCGAGAGCTATAACTTTTGCACTGTAGCTCCAATTGACTTGCCATTTGAATTGTTGGAAATATAAGAATGAGGAGAACATCTTGAAATGACATTAATCTTTGATTAATGAAGTGTGACCCCTGAAAACCCAATGGAAGTGCCTCAAATTTCAATTTTAATAATGTAGTCTAAAAATAGTAAGTTTCTAAAAATAGTAATTCCTCAAATTTTGTATTGTTTTAAATCTTAGAAGTCAAACCACTTAATCTCCCTCGAGATTGGTGACCTTCCACATCCTCCCCATGCTTTAAAAATGTGTATAAATGAATAGGTAACCCAAAATGTGAAGACAGACATCTCTTCCCAGAGATAAGCATATATTTGTATTGCAATCTTGAGTAATACTACATCTCTTCTCAAAGAATTAATTGTTGCTATGTTATTTCTATGCTATTGAAATATTTATCAACCAAAACTTTTGAGTTTTAGATCAGTGGTATCAGAGCGGTTTGTCTTGAGAGTGTATGATCTCGAGGACGAGGTCAGGCTACAAGAAGTTTGGGTGGGAAACAATAGAGCTTCCAAATTTTCTGCCTGTTCACTCCAAATGACTTCAAATGGTGGATGAAACCGAGACATCTAATCCTTTCAAGGAAATGGTGAATGAAGCCCTCCAATGGCAACAAGCATAGATGCTACAATAATTTGCCCAAATTCTTCAAACACTTCTGATGGGAAATCCTAGTTCCACAGCTCCACTTCCTGGCTCCTCATCCATTGAACATCCTTTTAGTGCCCCAACACCCTTTAAGGTCTAGGTAAATTTTGATATTTCTACATTTGAAGGAAAAATCAATGCTGATGCAGTAGAAAATTGGTTGGATCAACTATCTTCCTACTTCTTTGTAAATAAGTTCACCGATGGAGAAAATATTACTTTTGCTCTTTTGAAATCAACATTGCCTGTGAAAAATTGGTGGGAAGTGTACAAAAAGAGGTTTAGTATAGATGACATTGGCCTTGAGGTGGAACCTACCTAGTATGATTTTGTGGAGGTGGTGAAAGAAGAATACTATCCCATTGGAGAATATGATGATCTGTACATACAGTGGCAACAACTTTGCCAAGGTAAGGACCAATCTGTTTAAGATTACACAAACACTTTTCATTCTTTATCTGCAAGATTGGGCATTCAAGTGAGAAGCATAAGACTCTCAAAAATAGTGGTCGACTATAATGGTACATATGGGGGGAAATGGAACTCTTCAATTTGGAAACCCTTGGTGAGGCATACAAATTTGTAGTGAAGATTGAACAAAAGAATGGAAGAAAGAATATGAAGAGTCAACCCTCAAAATGGAAAAGTGACAAGGAAGGTCAAACACGAGGCCAAAATTGGAAGCAAAATGAGTTTTAGGATAAGAAATCCTAGAAAGGGAAGGCTGGGAAATGGTGTGATTACCAAAAAACTGGAACTCACTCTAAAGAAGAATGTCGAGCCATCAAGTCATTGCTTTCTAAGTCATAATACTCGACATCTACTACTCTACCTCATACACAATCCATAGTTGAAGAGGATGAAGAAGAAATTGTAGATGCTAAGCCTGAAACCATTGTCGCTTCATCACGGATCCATGAGGAAAGACTAGATGACAAGGAAAGATTGTTCCACTCCAAATTTCGCGTAAAAGGTAAGCCTCTACATTTCATTCTTGATAGTGGGAGTCAAAAGAGTTTAATCTCTACTAAAGATGTGAAAAGTCTAAATCTATCCATGAAACCTCATCCAAAGCCCTATAGTATTGGATGGTTGAGCCCAGGGAGAGACCTCTGTGTCACCCATCAATGTCTTCTTTCATATGCTATAAAACCATTCCAAGATGAAGTCTTGTGTGATGTGGTCAATCTAGATGTTTGTGATGTACTCCTTGGTCAGCCATTCATGTATGAGCGACATGGCATCTAGGAATCATGAACCTAAAGGATCACCCTAACTCTTGGAACATGGTGCTATAGGGTACTAGAGGTACCACCTCCCACATCTATCTCCCTGATAAGTGTTAAGCAATGCAAGAGATTGGTGGAGAAAATAAAGTAATTTGTTCTCATGGTGGTCAAGCCACAAAAATCCAAGAAGGCCAATGTTGCAGTCTTGACTACATAATCAACACAATAATAGAAGTAGATAGGACAAATCATAGGAGAATATGATGACTTATTCAAGTCACCCACAGGAGTTCCACTACATTGCTAGGTAAAACATTTTATCGATTTGATCCCAGGATCACCTTTGCCTAATAGTCCTATGTATCACAGATCAATTTTGGAGAATGATGAGATAAAAAAGATAGATTCAACAATTGATCCAAAAGGGTCACATGAGGCCAAGATCTTCAGCTTTTGGTAGCCCAATTATCTTGGCACTGAAGAAAGATGGAACATAGAGGCTTTGCATTGACTACCGAGCCCTGAATAAAATCTCTATGAAGAATCGCTACCCTCTCCCTAGGATTGATGACCTACTGGACCAGCTCCATGGTGTAAATTTCTTTTCCAAAATTGATTTCAAATCTAGTTATCACCAAATTCCCATCGATCCCACTGATGTCTGGAAGATTGCATTCAAATCTAAAGAGGGGCTCTTTGAATGGTTGGTTATGCCTTTTGGATTAACTAACGCACCTACAACCTTCATGAGGATGATGGATGACATCCTACGACCCTTCACCAACTCATTTGTGGTTGTCTACTTAGATGACATACTCATTTATAGCAGAACATGGGAAGAACATTTGCAACATGTTCATAAGGCGCTTCAAACTCTTTGGGAGCATAAGTTGTATACAAATCTTGACAAATGCACATTTGGGATGACAACAATTCAGTACCTCTGATACGTTGTGAATGAGGAAGGGGTCCATGTTGATCCAAAAAAGATTCAAGTTATTCAAGAATGTCCCACACCAAGGACCCTCATAGAGCTTCACAACTTTTTGGGTCTTGCAAATTTCTACTACATGTTTGTTTTTAGATTTTCACATGTTGCTTGGTCACTAACCCAAGTGACTAAAGGAGGAGCTAAAGCTACATTTTAGTGGGGTGAAATAAAACAAAGGGAATTTGAGAATTTGAAGAATAGACTCTACTCATCCCCTATTCTTGCCTTGCCATATTTGCATCAACCTTTTGAGTTGATGATAGATGCATTTGAATATGCCATGGTAGTTGTCATCATGTAACATGGCCATCCTGTTGCATATCATAGTGAAATTATCACTGATACAGTCAAGAAATATCCAACATATGATAAGGAGCTCTATGCCATTGTGCAAGCCTACAAATAATGGAAACACTACATCTTGGGGAAAGAAATAGTCATCCACATTGACCATAGACAATTGGAATTCATCCAGATGCAAAGCAAAATCTGAAATGAGAGGCATCAAAAGTGGGCCACATATCTTTAGTATTTCCACCTAATAATCAAACACAAAAAGGGGAGCTCAAATACAGTTGTAGATTGTCTGAGCCACCCACCAATTACTACACTCACAATAGTTTTGGACCTGTGCAGACGTGAGACTGCCACTTGGGGTGCTCTATATGAAGCAGATCCTACTTTTGCTGATACATATCAAGCACTTCAAAAAGGTAAACATGTTTCTGATTTATATTTGCAATATAATGTCCTCTATCATATGGGGCACATCTGTGTTCTAGTTGTAGAGAAACAAAAGATGATATGGGAAGCACATTTCAGTAGGACAGCTGGACACTTTGGTATTGAAAAGACATTGGTAGTTCTTTAAAAGCACTTCTACTAGACCCATATGTGAAATGATGTGGAAAGATATCTCAAATCTTGCACCTCATGTGTGATATCCAAGCCAACAAATAAGAAGCAAGGATTGTACACGCCATTGCCAGAACCAACTGGGCCTTGGGAATCTGTCTCAATGGATATTCTCTCAGGTTTTCCCACTTCAAAACATGGTAAGGACTGTATTTTTGTTGTAGTTGATCATTTTTCAAAAATGGATATCATGATTGCTTGTAAGAAAAATATATCTACTGAGGAAACTGCTCAACTATATTTTAGTCATGTATGGCTCTATTTTGGTCTCCCCAAGTCCATTATCTCAAATTGAGATAACAAGTTCTTGAGCATCTTCTGGTCTACTCAATGGAAGATGATGGTTACTAAGTTGATGAAGTCCACAACCTTTCATCCATAGACTAAGGGTCAAACAGAGGTGGTAAACTACTTGATTTTTCACATGATTTAGTTGTATTACTCCAAACATCCATGCACATGGGATGAGGGACTTCTTTTCATACAACATGGATACAATCAGGTGCTGCATAGCTTGACCAAGCACAATCCATTCCAAGTATGTTTTGGGTTCCAACCCATGGCACCAATTGATATAGCTATTCCATTTTCCACCATAGAATACACACCTCATGGAAGATTTGAGGTATCAAAAGCAACACATCCAGCAACAAGTTCATGACATCCTAGAGAAGATGAATCAGAAGTATAAGCAATGCCATGACAAACACATGATTGCACACCATTTTTCTATGGGTGACAAGGTTTGGTTGTGGATTTATAAGGAATGACTTCTAGGCCTACATAGATAGATTCAACCTCTGTAATATGGTCCCTACACCATCACCAAAAGAGTTGGAGAAAATGCTTTTGAGTTGAACCTACCAGCCTACCTTGGTCTGCATCCAATATTCAATGTGGAGCTCCTCAAACCATATCACCCACCTCTCTTGGAAACTTTAGTTTTAGAAAAAAAACTAGATATTGATGAGCTTGATCCATAGAGTTTTGCTCTAGTGGAAGAGGATCAGATTGTGGATACTTGGATGAAGACAATAAGAGGATGCTCTATTCTGCTTTATCAAGTGGTCAAAAGGGGCCAGCTTAGCCATCAAGGTGAGTGGGTCATAGAGAATCAAATCAAGAAACAACTACCACACTTGATGGGGAACATTGATGCAATGGGTACCATTATTTTTCAAGGAGGGAGGAATGATCTAGTCAATAATTTAGGTGACAATTCGGGTGACAGTTCCACCCCAATTGATGACAGAACTTCTGAGAGCCATAACTTTTGCACCGTAGCTCTAATTGACTCACCATTTGAACCGTTAGAAAGATAAGAATGAGGATAATTTTTTGAAATGGCACTAATCTTTGCTTGATGAAGTTTGACCCATAAAAACCCAATGAAAGTGCCTCAAATTTCAATTTTAATAGTGCAGTCTAAAAATAGTAATTCCTCAAATTTTGTATTATTTTAAATCTTAGAAGTTGAACCACTTAATCTCCCTTGATATTTTTGACCTTCCACATCCTCCCCATGCTTTCAAAATGTGTATAAATGAATAGGTAACCCGAAATGTGAAGATAGACATCTCTTCCTAGAGATAAGCATATATTTGTATTGCGATCTTGAGTAATACTACATCTCTTCTCAGAGAATTCATTGTTATTGTGTTATTTATATGCTATTTAGATATTTATCAACCATAAATTTTGATTTTTGGATCATTTAAGCACTCAAATCAACTCTCTTAGAATGACCACTCAGACTAGTCATATATAGTCAAAATATAGTCAACTTATTTTGACTCTACATAACTGATCGAGAGAATATAATGACATATCATACTTTATCATAAGCCTTAGAGAATTATATAACATCTCCATACTTATTTTCTTCTTCAATTTTGCTCAAAACACCTTTAACTCACTCTTGTAATATGGTCACTTAATATGCTAGTGCATTCAACATACACAGTCAACTTCTAAGTAATTGTTCATACTAAATATGGATTTTTAAAACTTAAAAAATACATACATATATTCTTCATATATTATATAACACTCTCTAATATTTATTTCATCTTTAATCATTATTATACTATCAAGAACAACTCAATTATCCTTCTTAGGTCACTTACAACCATGGTCAAAGACACAGTCAACTTTAGAGCTCAATAAATTTGACTGTACAAACATTCAAACCTTATAATTATATTATCTAGATGAACCTTGAATTTATATTCAATTTTTTTTGTACACCATCAATAAATTCATCCTAGATCAAATGATATAAGTAAACTATTATAAACTGGTTTTTCCTTTGTTAAATGTAAATACCAATGGTCACTATGTTAATACAAAATAGTTGGAACTTGTCATCATATCATGCCCTCACATAGATTGATCAAATATGATATTTACATATCCTCAATATTATATTATTATTTACCTCTCATCACTCACCATTGATCTTGAATCCTTGATTCTAAGATCAAGCCACTTGGTAGACCTGCATGCACTTTCCATACCCTATAGTCAGTCTTTCAATAAACTTCCACCACTTCAAAGCCTTGAATTACTCATAATAATAATTTTTAATTTTTAATTAATACACACCATTAAATCATTATTTAAAATATCATGCGCTCTATTGGATCTTCATCTGATAGGTTTCACGCTCGTCATTAGATCTGCTGTTCAAACTCTGTGATTGTGATATATGTCACTAGCACATGCAATATTGAATATTTGAATTTAAATCATGTCATTGGATACTTATCTTATTATATTAATTTTTTTCATTATATATTTTGTCTAATTAAATTCTCACTATAGATCTTTGATAATGTAAATTTGGCTAAGTGTGGGAACTTAGTGAACTCTATCTGAGAGGCCAACTTTACACCTTAATATTTTTTTCTAAAATCAATGTCCAGACCTAAAATTTGAACTGAATGATCAATTTTCATAGGGAAATACATAAATGTATCAAACTAATCCTAAATATTTCACACATGTGAAATATAATGTCATTAATCTTCTCACTCAACGTTATCTATCAAGATGACTAGTTGAAATTAGACATTCATATGACTATTCTAATGAATTATGTTCACTTCCATAAGTACTCTAAACACTCATAACATCCCATAGGGTCTATAAAATATTAAAATACCATTAATATCATCCATTAATTACTTAACTAGGTAAACACTCTCCAAACCATTAATCTTATCACTTTGTCATTAATGCACTATGAATCATGCTCTCCTTGACATCAATGACAACTTAACATCAATGACCATGCTCAAGACCACTCATAAGGAAACATACCAAAGACATTAAATAAATCACTCAATTGAGAAAAACTTTAGTATTTTCTCTTATTTCCATATCAATAATAGGGACAACACACTTACAGGTCTAAATTACTAAAAGAGCATCCCATGAGACATATTTGCCAAGTTACAAGTTAGGTTTCTCTATGTACTTACTTATAGTACATTTCATCCTTATACACACACAAGCCAATAAATAGGGGATAAATATATAATTATGAGGCCCTCTTTAGAGTATTGGATATGTAGGTAGTTCTCATTAATAGAGGGGCATTTGGGATAGCTCAATACCATGTTCTCACTAACCCATTTTCCCATAACTACTATGAACAAGAAGAATAGGGTTTTGATATTTGATAAGAAATGGAAACCCATTATCTAGATCTGAGCACATTATATCAATGGTGACATAGAACCCAAAACATTCCAGTTGGTTTCATCTAGATCTTATAGGTATTTTATACAAGACACATGTATCTAAGATAGATAAAAGCATCGATGTAACCATATAAAGTTGACTGAAGTATTTGAGGCCATAAAATTACTTAATCCATAATCTAAGGAATAATCTATTTTCCACTTCTAGTCTTATTCCTTCATAATTTATATCTAGATATGTATTAGCATCAAGTAGAGTAAAATGCTCTACATTTTATTTTGATTTTTAGTTGTGCGCTCCAAGTTTTGTCCCTGCACGTTTCAGTTTCAAGGCAGTGAAGTTTTGACACAGAGCACGGGCGCGAGTTTCATTTTTTGCCTAAATTTTGTCTAAGTATCAAAGTCACATGGAACATGCCAAGTTTCATCAAGTGGGACACATTTTATAATTTCTATAAGTTGCATGAAAAGTGCCACGTGTCCCTTTATAACCCAGTAGAGTGTAACAAGTGTCAGCATCCAAATTTCAAGTTTCTTATGAGTTTTAAAAGATTCTTTCGATAAGCTTTTCTCAGTGTGCATGGAGGGTGTCAAGTGGAAACTATGGAAGGTTTTAATATGTTTTTTTAAAAGTATCATAGATCACCACGTGTCCCTAGCTAAAGCTCAGCAGAAGGTACCAAGTGTCAACATCTATAGTTTCTTCATTTTTTTTCATTATTGAGTAAAGATGGTGGACCCCAGGTTTTGTTTCTAAAGTAAGTGGAAGCCACCAAGTGTCATCATCCATGTGAATCTAAAATGAGGCCTGAATGTTTCTATAGTATAGCTTGAGCCCCGTGGAGATCACCACATGTCACCTTCTACAAGATTCTCAAAAAGTATCTAAAGCTTTTATAGACAAGTGGAAGCCACCATGTGTCATTTGTTAAAAGTTAGTAGAAAGTGCCACCTGTCCTCATTTCTCTTTTGAAGTTGTTCAAGCAAGAAGTGTTGTGGGTCCTATTTTCAATAAGTTGATAAAGTTTTGGAGTAGTGGACTGTGACAGATGTCAAAGACAGAGCACTCCTGATACAAAGACATAGTAAAGAGTATAAATTATGTGGAAAGTGTTGTGTGTCTTTTGTAAGTGCCACAGAAGTTGCCAAGTGTCATTTTCTGGTGCCTCTTGAATAATGAGATAGTTTTCAAGTAGAGTAAGTGGAACATGCCAAGTTTCCTCACCTGTTTCATAGTGAAAAGTGTCACGTGTATCTAATTCAGCTAATAAACTTTTAGGAAGACCAAACATTTTAGATCCAAAAAATATCTTCTGTTAAACACTTCTAGTTAAGTTCAAGTTCAATTAGGCCATTGGGATTTGATCATGTAGGAGACAAAATGTTTCAGATCCAAAGAATATCTTTTGTTAAACACTTCCAGTTTAGTTAGAATGTTGGGTTGGGAACGTGTGGGCAATCTAGAGCTAGTCTGATGCTATAAATATGGGTGTAGGGATCATCAGATAGGATCATCAGAAGAGAGAGAATTTTTTGTAAGAGATTGTTATCAAGAAGTTTTAGACTTTCTTGTTATGGCCAAGAATATCATTTGCCTTTGTTCTATTTTCTTGAGTTAGAAAGTTTGTATAACTGTGCATGTATCTGTGCCTTTTATGTGACTGAAAAATTAATAAGAAGATTGAGTTATATGCCTTTGTTGATATTTTCTATGTTATTGCAAAATCATCTAAGTTGTGAGCCTTTGATTCTATTTATTTTCATATTTTACATTGATCATGCATTGATTTCTCTTTAATGTAATTAAATCCTAAAGATAGCTTCACTGTGCTTAGTATTAAGGATCAAATTAAACTCGGGTGCATCACCATAGTTAAAATTTTCTTTCATTGCATTTATGTTTTTGTTTAATTTCTATCATTTTTTCCACAATACTTTTGAGATAAAGAAGAGACAACTTCTTTAAAATCTAGAGGTCATTTTAGGTCACAAGTCCCACATTCTTGAAACTTCCCATTTTTGGTGTTGGAAACAACACAATTCTAAGCATCAATAGTTTTTTAGCACGCTCAGTGGAACAATATCTTGAAGTTTCTTTCAAGACCATATGAACTAGAGAGCTACAAAGAGTTAGAGTTGTGGACCAATAACAAGTTCTCAATCTACTGTGAACCCAGGCATTCTTTTACCACCATTGATAACCAATCCAAGAAGAAGGGTAAATCAGTTTATAGCAATACCAAGAGCAAACATGGAAGCACCTATACCCCCAAGGAATTATGCAAGTTAGAACACCATCAGTCCTCTAATTTTCCTAGTACCACTAGCCACTTGGGATCCTATTCTAGTAAATGCCCTGAAATCTCTACCCAAATTTAGTGGTCAAGATTTCAAAACACCTAAAGAACATCTATAGGATGTGTCTGATGTCTGTACAATACATGTGGTCACACAGTAGAATGTGGCTATAAGATTGTTAGCAGCTTCTTTTAAAGGGAAGGCTCTAGAATGGTATAGATCTTTGACCCCAAATACAATATCTACATGGGATCAACTTGGATATCTTTTCTTTGAAAGATTTGAAGAGAAGGGTGATAAATCTTCTTTGTTGCAACAATTGATTACTATCAAAAGGGCACCACAAGAAGTAATGACTGATTTCAATTAAAGATTTCAAAATACTTGGGAAATAATTCCTACTATAGTAAGACCATTACCAGGTATGGCTATAGTTTTTTATCTTAAAGCCTTAAATTCAAATATATCAATAATGATTCAGTCACTTGGAGGTTAGACTCTGCCAAAAGCCTATGACTATGTAGTCAGAGCTGAAAATAACTTAATAGATGTTGGAAAGTTGTCCCCAAGGCCTCCCATACCCATGTTTTCAGAGATTACCTTACCTTTTCCTCAAGAAACCCCTAATTCCATATCCCCACCCATGTTTATGTATACATTTCCTCAACAACCTGCTAAAGAACATGTCCCTGTCTAGTCATCTAAAATGGATGATGTCAAGAACATCTTAAGGACATTTTCTAATGAGATAATTAACCTAAAAAGATAGTAGAATCCTTATCATAGACCCCAATATCAAGGCTACCAAGGAACTAAATTTCCACCATAGCAAAATTAGTATCAGGGTTCTCAAAGGCAAACTAACCTCAGCCACTGAACCAATTAGTTGTAGTCCCTACACCCTCATAGACTTTTCCCCCTAATTCAAATAGGGAGATTGTTCAAGGGCATAATAATTATGTAGATGTCACTAATGTTTGGTGTTTTCCTTGTAATAATGCTCATCTATCTAGAGATTGTCCCATGGGTAATCTACAACAAAAGATAGCAAAGCAAAGAAGAATGGATGGACAATTTACAAATACTTCTGACACTCAATCCTAACAATCCCCTAGTATAAAAAATTTAGTCCTGATGGCTCAGATGCAAGGGATGTCCTTACAAAGATAAGAAGAAATAGCCCCTGAGCATGCTTTGTTTTCATGGGTTAAAGATGAAGAGTCAGTATTCTTAAATGAATCTTCTAATTCCAAGAAGCTAGTGGTATAATCAAATTACTACACCAGAGCCAAGAGAATGATGATGGAATAGCTTGAAGTCACAAATAATGAAGTTATGGGGAATTATCTATTTCAAGGTCATTAAAACACAGCTGCTAGACAAGAAATACCTTAGCCAGTGTAGAACCAAGTAATTTTTGGACAAGTTCAAGAAAAAGCAAGGCACCCTTATTATCCAAGAACCCAAACATTAGGATCGATGAATGTGGTGGATTAGCTGAAGAGGACCCCAACACATGTGTCAATATGGGACATATTAGCCATTCCTAAGCAAAAGACACTATTGTAAGAAGATCTATAGGGCCAAGTAGTGCCTAAACATATTGGTACCAAAGGAGGACCTACTGATAAATAAAAGCTCAAAGACACAATTCCTCTAAAGACAATAGTCCTTTTGAACAATGCACCAGAGGTAAGTAAATCCAAACCAGAGCCCTTCTATTTAAATTTGATAGTTGGAAAGAAATTGTTACATATTGCAATGATAGACTCAGAGGCCATTACTATAGTAATGCCTAAGAAAATAACAGATGCTTAAAAAATAAAGTATGAGCCACTTACTAGAGGAGTTATGTAGTTGGATGGGAAATTGGTGCAAACAATAGGGAAAATTAAACAACTCCCATTGCAATTATATACTTGCCCTAATATAATTGTCAATCAAGATGTGGTAGTCATAGATATACCCCTTGTATTTGGCCTATGTTTATCTAAGGATTTCACAACCAAGATAGGAGGTTATATGTCACTTGATTGGTCTCACCTCATCCTAAAAACCAAATATGGTTCAAAAATGAAAATACTATCTGAGTCACTATCTAAGGATCACATCACCAATTAACCAACCCTAAAATTAGAGGTAGCTCATGCTATGCTTAATAAGGAAGAAAGGGTCTTTGTTGAAGAGTTAGGTGACTAGACTGAACATGACCAAGAAGAGGAAAATAACCATTTGTTAGCTATGATACAAAGTGATCCATATGGAAATTATGACTCTACTGGTCTGGGCACTTATGTCATATTTGATGAAGATCACGAAATCCCAAATGTTTTAAGGGAAGAAATGCCAAAGACTCAAGAATCTAAAAAAGACTTAGAAATATGGACCTTAAATTTTGATGGGGCTAAAAGTAAAAATGGTGCTAGAGTAGGAATTTGTCTTATTGCTCCAAATGGTGAGAAAATTTTAAGAGCTATCCGTTTCCAATTTGCCTATACTAATAATGATGCTGAATATGAATCCTTAGCACATGGGCTCATGTTAGCCAAGAAGAAGGGAGTAAAGAATCTGATAGTACAAAGAGATTCAGAACTAGTGGTGAAACAAATCAGAGAAAAGGCAATAGCCAAAAATGTAAGGATGAGATCCTATAAACATAGAATTTGGGACTTAATAGAATATTTTGAAGCTTTCAATATTAAAGTAGTTCTTAGAACTCAACATTTTGTAGCTGATAGGATGGCATAGATTGGCTCATAGTTTGACCCAAAAATTGGTGTATTAGTCAATAATGAGTTAGTCAAAGTTATAGTAAGGCCAACTATCCCAGACAATGATGAAAATTGGCAAGTCTTTGAAAATGACTCTCAGGTACTCTCATTTTTGCAATAGTTAGGAGAATTTGTTGATCAATTGCAACCCAAAATTGAAGAAGCATATGGAGACCAAGTTATTCAATTAAAGACCAATAAGCTTCCCAAAGGCTTGATTACTTTAGAAATTTTTTTTGATCTAGAAGATGTAAGCCTAGAGAAGAAAAGGTTTCAAGTAACTAAAGCAGATTATTTTGAGATAGAAGTGAGTGAAGGGAGAAACCTAAAGATTGGAAATTTCATAACTCAAGAGAAAAGGGAAAGACTAATTAACTTGTGCAAAAGATATGATAGAGTAATAGCCTGGACCTATGAAGACCTTCATGGTTATAACAAAGACATCATTCAACACACCATAGAATTGACTGAAGGATCTAAGCTAGTCAAATAAAAGTAGAGTCCAGTGAATCCAAAGATTAAACCTCTAATGGTGGATGAGTTACAAAAGCTCTTAGAATCTAAAATAATTTTTCCAATCAAACACTCAACCTAGGTATCCAAACTAGTACTAGTTAGGAAAAAAAATGGTGGCATAAGGCTCTATGTGGATTTCAGAGACCTAAATAGAGAATCTCTAAAAGATCACTATCCCCTGCCATCTATGGAACAAATTTTATAGACTATGGTTGGATTAGAGAGATTTTCCTTGCTAGATGGTTTCTCTAGATACAATCAGATTTGGTTGGCTAATGAAGACCAACACAAGACTGCATTTACTACCAAATGGGGGACATTTGCATATGCCAAGATGCCATTTAGCCTGTCAAATGTTGGAGCCACTTTTCAAAGAGCTATGGATGTAGCATTTGGGGAACTCATAAATAAAATCATCCTGATTTATCTTGATGATCTCACTATTTTTTCAAAGAATGTTGTTGATCATTTTGATCATATAGAATCTATTTTTAAGAAGTGTCAATAATTTGGAATATCCTTGAATCCCAAGAAGTGTATCTTTGCAGTACCTCAAGGCAAACTACTGGGACATATAATATCCAAATAAGGAGTCTCTATAGATCTAGAGAGAGTTGTAGCCATAATGAACTTGCCCCTACTAGTAAATAAGAAAGCAGTTTAGTCCTTTTTGGGGAAGATTAATTTTGTTAGTCAGTTCATATCAAACTTTATAGGCCTAGTGAGACCAGTGACACTCTTGTTGAAGAAAGACCTGGTGTTAAAGTGGACTATAGAAGGATGACAAGCCTTTGAGGAGGTCAAGAGAGCAATTTTGATAGCCATAGTACTTAGTAACCTAGACTTTTCTAAGTCTTTTATAATATATGTTTATGGAGGAGAGTTCAGTATTGCTACTGTCCTAACATAGAAAGATGATCAACAAGAGGGGAAACACCCAATAGCCTTTTTCTCAAGGACTCTTAGGGAGTATGAAACCAAATACAACTTTGTGGAGAAATAGGCATATGTAATAGTGAAATCCCTCAAGAAATTTAGGCATATGGTATCAGGAAGTAAGATTATGATTGCTTGTGGCTCATCCTAGTGTCAGAGAATACATTATAGAAGGTGAAATTATTGAAAAAAGAGAAAACTAGATAACAAAGATCCTTGAGTATGATGTAGAGGTTAGACCCACTAAGATGGTTAGAGGTAGGGCGTTGTGCCAATACATGACTCAAGATATGGGAAAGATGATGCCTGAAGAAACAAAAAGGAAAGTGTATTGAGGATACAAGAAGTTGATCAGAACTCCTAGGTCACAAACAGGGTCCATTTTATGAAACATGGGATTTTACCAAAAGAGCTCTCTCAGGACAAGAGGAGATACTATAGGTAGCAAGGGGTCCATTTCATTTTAATTGACCAAGTTCTTTTTGGAAGAAATAATGATGGCATACTTTTAAGATGCGTAGCGAAAGATGAGGCTAAGAAAATACTACATGAGATGCACCATGGAGTCTTAGGTGGACATTTTTCTATAAGAACCATAGCTATAAAGATAACTTAGGCAAGTTATTTTTGGCCCACTTTATTTATAGAATATTATCAACTGGTAAAAAAGTGCCAATCTTGTCAGTATTATGTGGGGATGAGAAGGAATGCAGCAATGCCCCTTAGTCTTATAATTGTTGATGAGCCCTTTGCTCAATGGGGTCTTGATTTCATTAGAATGATTAATCCAATGTCAAGTATGGGTAACAAATGGATTCTAACTACCACAAATTATTTCACCAAATGGAGTGAAGTAGTGCCACTCAAAGAAGCAACAGAAAATGTGATCCTAGACTTTCTAAGGAGTATCACTACTCACTTTGGGCATCCTCATACCATAATTTTAGATAATGCTAAAGCATATTAAGGTCTAAAGTATCTAACTTTGCACTAAATCATGGAATATATCTAAAAAATTCCTTGAATTATTACCCTTAGGGTAATGGTTTGGTAGAATCAACCAACAAGAACCTGATTAGACTTATTAAGAGAATAGGGGCTGATCATCACAAAGAGTGGCATAAAGTGCTTAATATAGCACTGTGAGCTGATAGAATTACATCTAAGTAGGTGAAAAAAATGCACCCATATGAATTAGTCCATGGTAATCCTGTTGTAAAGCCCCTAAGCTTGGAGATTCATGCTCTCCAGTTATTAAAATAGATTGAAATTGAGGAAAATGGCCCCATGCAGGTCAGACTTGCTAAACTCTTAGAAGTTCAAGAAAAGAGGGATGCAGCATATGATTCATTAATGAAGCATCAAAAAATAATCAAAGATTACTTTGATAAGAAGACTTCAAATCCTCATTTTGAATTAGTCTCAATTGTTTTGAAATGGGATGCAAGAACTACCAAGCCGGGTCAACACACTAAATTTGAAGCATTGTGGACTGGCCCCTATAAGATTTGTGCATGTGAACAGAAAAAATATTTTGAACTAGAAATGATGGAGGAAAAACTTGAAGAGATTCCTCTGAATGGGATCTACTTGAAACATTTTAGTTAAGCTATGTCTCTTATGTATTATAGTTAGATAGTTTCCCTTTCCTTATCACTTTGTTTTCCTATTTTTCTTTCCCGCTCTTATTTTTAAATAAGTGTTCTTTGAACATGTAGCTACAGCTCAGAGCCTTTTTCAAAATTGTAAAACTCTAGCATTTGTTAAATCTCTCTCAAATTCCAAAATTTTCCAAGGTACTTTACACAGCCATTTCACGACGTGTTTAACTCATTGTCCCATATAAATTCAATAAGATTTGCTAATGATTATCTAGTTTTAATGCCATTTTTGAGACTTGATGGGTCATTAAATACCCCATAACAAGAGTTAAAGCTTAACAGTGTCTCAAACATTCTTGTGTCTACATGAAAATCCCTGTTATCTACAAATTTTAATTCATATCAAAACTTTCTTAGTGAAAGTGCTTTCCATGTTGCAAAACTCCATACATGTTGCATAAGTTCATTATTTCCAAGTATAGATATAGATATGGAGGAGGCATGGTCTTCACAATAGGGGTATGGGATTTACGAATCCATTGATACGCTTCTCACAAGTAAATCATATGCTTCAGCCCCTGCACAACCCTTAAAGACCTATCTGCAGACTAGAGTTCCTAAAGTTGGTTATGCAAATGACCCAACAAAGGTGAAGGATTTTACAGATGGAATCATGGAACCAATCCTTCAAAATTCTAGCAAAGCTCTAAGAGAAGGGGCACATCAAAGATGTATTCAGAGGGCCAAGGCTGGATAATATGAAACATTCACAATGAGGATATGGACTTCCTAACTAGCACAATTCATTGTCCTAGGTGTGCATCTATGCCCTAACTTGTTTGAAATATGTGCTAAATTGTTTTATGCACCCTCAAATACCATACAATAGGGTTAGTTCATGGTGAAAATTACACTAAAGGCCATTAGGAACATGTTAGACCTGTATCATGACAAGATAGCCACATTTCCCACCATTGCCAAAATGCAAAAAATGTGGGCAAACGTCAATAATCAATTGAGGTTTTTGAAATCAAAATTTCAATTAGGGGATGATGATACCATTGTGCGAGTACTACCGATAGGAAGAGCACAATTTACACAGGCTAGTCAAGAGGCACTTTTCATGATGGCATTCATTTTTGGAATGAAAGAGGATATAACTGTCTATGAAGAACAAATGGCCATTCTCTTTAGATTGAAAATTGTTAACAAGTCTCAAGAGTATCAGCTAGACTTCTCTAAGTAGATTGCATATTCAATGGTTGACCAGCTCAACCATTTCAAATCTAAAGGAGTTTTCAAGTATTCTTCTTATCTATTACACCTCATGTTGTATCAAAACTCTGGCATCTTTTCCCAATACATGCATCTAAATGTGTATAACCCAAGCTTCGATCATAATAGGACCATTCTTGTGTCTGCATGGACACATATCTTGTCCAAAACAAGTGACCCATATGAATTTTGAGAGTTTTTTGTTGCCCCTGCCTTTTATCACCTAAGCACAGAGTCAGTTAAAAATGGATTAACTCCAAGTGTTAGAGGTTTCATGACAAATTACACTATTCCTTGTGATTATTTTTTTTTGGATCTCATCATACTATTATTAGGGTCCATGGTTTTAGTGGAGAACCAATGTTAGTACCAAAGATTTTGACTTTTAGGTTAGCATTCATAGAAGTCACCCGATAGGTGTCTACGGTTGATAATGACTATGGCACTAGGAAGAAAAGGAAAAAAATGTATGATACTCTATGGGTAGAGAAAAACATGGCTCTAGAGGTTAGAGATGCTTAACACTTGTTACTAAGGAAGCTAGTTTTCCTAGGTTTCTATCTAATTGAAGATAAATGGGGATATGACCCAAGCAGTTTCATAACTTCATGGTTTAAAAATAACAAGGTTGCTACTAGAATTATGCATAAGGGCCATCCCTTTTGGGAAAATAGAATAAATCCTAAGGAAGATATTCCTAATTTGTATGTATAATTGATGGGTTTGCCCCTTCAGGAGGCCAGGCCATGCGAGACTTTTTATGTTAAGCAAAAGTATTTTGATCCTAAAATTAGAATGACTTCTGGTTTAAGAAGGGCATTAAAAAAATACTAGAAATCTAAGAAAATAGAAGCCTATTGTAAGTATAGGTAGGAGATTTGTGAGATAACCCACTCTTTTAGAATGTAGATTCAAATGAGAAATGGAAGGAAATCTAGGATGAATGTCATCTATTTCCGGTCTCAAGCCTTGATATAGTGCAGGCCCTAGGACAAACCTTATCTATAGTCACTATAACTTTCTGGCCCCAATCTCTTAGTGCCATTGAAAAATAAAAGAGTGTGGTATCCTCACCACCCAAATCTTCTCCATCAGTGTCAGCCTTTGGGGTCTCTAGTTTTGTATAAACACCACTAGCAGTAGTGGTAAATGTTGAAGAGAAGGAAGCACAACCAAAAGAAGAAATGCCAAGGAAACATAAGAGGCTAAAACTTTAGCCTGATTCAGAGGAGGAGGTAGAACCCTCACAACACCAAACATTGATTACATCAATTGTTCCTCAATTACGTGTTGTTTCTCCTTCTTTTTCTCAGTCTCTCTCTTCTTTTATAGGGGTAAAAATCCCATTTGGCCAAATAATATCCCTTGCCACCTCTATTTTGCCCATTTCCCAATTTTCCCTACCTATTAATACTTAGGCCACATCATTGCCTCATTTTCCCCCTCTATCCCAAAGAGAATACCTCCTCAGATTCCCCCTAGACAACATTTGGCTATTCCTTATGGCTTACCATAGGGTTATCCTTTTATGGGTGGGCACATTGCCTCTCCCTCTACCTTCCAAACTCAAGAAGACACTGCTAAGAAGGCTAGGGAAGCCCAAATAGAGAAAAAGAGGATGAAAGATAATAAAGCCCTAGCTACACCACATATGAGGTCACTATTTGACCCAATCTAGTAGCAACTAATGGTGACCCATTTGTCACCTAATGTAGTCAAGCCAAATGAGTAGATGCAGCCTGAAGATTATACAATGAATGTAGTGGCTATGGATATGTCACTTTTCAAACCACAAGATAGGGTTGAGATACTAAATGAATCCACTTCTATGGTAGCTACTAATTATTTGAAAGTATCAAAGAAGCTACAGAATATGGAGGATGATCTAGCTCAAGAAAAGGAAAATTGTAGCAGTCTGACTATAGAAATCAAAACCAAGAATAATGAAATAGAGAGTCTCAACAAATAGTTGTAAGATATTATTTCTTTTCAAACTCACCAGGATATTTAGGCCCAAAATGATTCTTTGAAAGAAGAGTTGATATAGGAGAATGCTGTAGTGACAACCTTAAGGTAGGAAAAGGCAACATTATAGAAATAATGTGAGGAAAACCTACAATAGGTCACTCAATTTCAACAAAAGTTGCTTAATGAGAAGAATAATACTGCTGCCATACAAGCCTAACTTCAAGTTGAGTAATGAATAACAAAATAATTTACACTTGAGTTGGCTAATAGGCCAAAGAATGCAAGAGTTTTGAATCTAGTCAAGGAGCTATATATATCAATATGGAAAAGAATCTCTTAGGAGATTACTTAGCTCAGACCCTCTCTAACTTTTTTGCTAAATGCACAAAAATTATGCAAAAAGGTAGAGACTTCAGTTGAAGCCACTCTGTCCACAGTCTCTTTGGGAGTGTTTGATTCTCAAATGCTGCTATAAAATCTATATGATGTAATTGATGGAAGATTATCAGCAGCAGGGATTAGTGACAAAATGATTGTTGTAAAAAGGGTGAACGAAGTTCTCAGTTGCAACTCTATAGCAATTAATTACAAAGATCTTCTAGATGTGGTAAAAGAGGGAATCAAAGACATGAAGTAACATATTGAAGATATGGTGCAATTGGGTCTTCCCTCCCCTTTTATTAATAGCAACACTATGTTGATGGTTGATGAGATTAAACCTTTGTTGTTAGCTAGGCAAAATGATCAGTCAATTTTGTAGGGTTTAACAGATGATTCATCAGTGCTAGAAGTAGAATCTATCTTGATTCCCATGTCCTAGCTTGAATTTTGATTGAAGGTTATAGTTCATATTTTGTAGAGTTTTTCACACAAGGACATCATCAACCTTGATTTAGCATTCCACGAATTGCAAAATAAGTAGGGATTATCTAATGCTGAGTGGTCTATATTTATTAGATGACCCTACTAAAGTTGTGATTTTTTCCCTTTTTTATACATTCTTTGGATTCTTTTTAAGTAGGCTCAAAAGTCCTCAGGGTCACCTAGAACTGTATAGTAAAATACTCTACATTTTATTTTGAGTTTCAGTTGTGCGCTCCAAGTTTTGTCCCTGCACATTTCAGTTTCGAGGCAATGAAGTTTTGACATAGAGCGCGGGCTTGAGTTTCATTTTTTGCCTAAATTTTGTCTAAGTATGAAATTCATGTAAAACATGCCAAGTCTCATTAGCTAGGACACATTTTATAATTTTTATAAGTTACATAGAAAGTTCCACATGTCTCGTTATAACCCAGTGGAGCACGACAAATGTCGGCATCCATGTTTCAAGTTTCTTATGAGTTTCAAAAGCTTCTTTCGATAATATTTTCTTAGTGTGTGTAGAGGGTGTCAAGTGGAAACTATGGAAGGTTTCAATATATTTTTCTAAAAGTAGTGGAGATCACCACATGTCTCTAGCTAAAGCTCAGTAGAAGCTACTAAGTGTCAACATCTGTAGTTTCTTCATTTTGTTTCATTGTTGAGTAAAGATGGTGGTGGACCCTAGGTTTTATTTCTAAAGTAATCAAAAGCCACCAAGTGTCATCATCCATGTGAATCTAAAATGAGGCTTGAATGTTTCTATAGTATAGCTAGAGCCCCGTAGAGATTTCCATGTGTCACCTTCTGTAGGATTATCAAAAAGTATCTAAAGCTTTTATAGACAAGTAGAAGCTGTCATGTGTCATTTGTTAAAAATTAGTGGAAAGTGTCACCTATCCCCATTTCTCTTTTGAAGATATTCAGGTAAGAAGTGTTATGGGTCCCATTTTTAGTAAGTTGATAAATTTTCAGAGCAGTAGACTGTGACAAATGTCAAATACAGAGCACTCCTGATATAAAGACATAGTAAAGAGTATAAGTTATGCAAAAAGTGTTATGTGTCTTTTGTAAGTGCCGTAGAAGCTACCAAGTGTCATTTTATGGTGCCTCCTAAATAATGAGATGATTTTCAAGTAGAGTAAGTGAAACATGCCAAGTGTCCTCACTTGTTTCACAGTGAAAAGTGTCACGCATGTCTAATTCAGCCAATGAAATTTTAAGGAGACCAAATGTTTCAGATCCAAAAAATATCTTTTATTAAACACTTCTAGTTAAGTTCCAGTTCAGTTAGGCCATTGGGATTTGATCATGCAGGAGACTAAACATTTTAGATCCAAAGAATATCTTTTGTTAAACACTTCCAGTTTAGTTAGAGCTCAGTTGGACCATTGGGTTGGGAATGTGCAGTCAATCTAGAGCTAGTCCGATACTATAAATATGGGTGCAGGGATCATCAAAAGAGAGAGAGAATTTTTTTGTAAGAGAATGTTATCAAGAAGTTTTAGACTTTCTTGTTATGGCCAGGAATATCATTTGCCTTTGTTTTGTTTTCTTGAGTTATAAAGGTTGTATAACTGTGCATGTATATGTGCCTTTTATGTGACTAGAAAATTAATAAGAATATTGAGTTATGTGCCTTTGTTGATATTTTCTGTGTTATTGCAAAATCATCTAAGTTGTGAGCCTTTAATTCTATTTGTTTTCATCTTTTACATTGATCATGCATTGATTTCTCTTTAATGTAATTGAATCCTAAAGATAGCTTCATTGTGCTTAGTATTAAGGATCGAATTAAACTCAGGCGCATCGCCATAGTTAAAATTTTCTTTCATTGCATTTGTGTTTCTGTTTAATTTCTATCCTTTTTCCCACAATACTTTTGAGATAAAGAAGAGCCAGCTTCTTTAAAATCTGGAGGTCATTTTAGGTCACAAGTCCCACATTCCTAAAACTTCCCATTATCGGTGTTGGGAATAGCACAATTCTAAGCATCAACACATCAAACCAACTAAATATTAGGTTTCATTATCATTACAATATCTACCATAGCTATACTTTCTATTTTTAGTATATCTCATCATGATAAATTCAATATATGTTTATCTAAGTTTGAAAATTAATTGTCTTACTTTAGAGATACTCTACCATCTTGGTTACCTATTCTATTTATACCCCTTTAACCCCCATATTCTCTAATCTAGATTTTAGGGTTAAAGATTTGGTGAACCTGATTCATGTGAATGCAAAAAAGGATCTAGGGTTTCTAAACTCCTAGCGATATAGATTATTGTGTTTGATTTTTTGAATTAAAACTTTACCCTTGGTTTTTAAACTCTTTTGGTTACAAGGTCTACTCATATTGGTATACTCAAAAATATCTTTTTGTTCACCAAAATTTGGTACAAATTTTTCAATCTTGATAATTTATTATTTTTAGTAAATATTGACATACGAGGTGAACAGTGTACTTATTTTATATTTAATTATTGGTTTTCATCAAAAATCATATTATAGTAAAAAATCTCTCTCATATATCTGAAATAAATTCTTGTTTGATCTAAATTGATGAATTTTTATTTGAAATATTCTGTGGTTTTGCATGTGAAGTATTTCACATTATTTAACCTAATTTATGATACATAATAGATCAATTTTCTAATTCCTTAGGGTTTTCATAATTATTTTCATATAGACACAAACTACATTTTATTTTCCAAAATATTTTATCTATTTTTTGAATTTAGCATTTTACTATTTTTAGTAAATTTAGACCTATAGGTTGTACATTGTACTTTTATTTCCCAATTTTTTGGGTTCATATGTTTTCCTATTTTTATTGAAAAACCTATTTTAAATTCCAAAATTTCTTAGCCAATCACTTTATATTGTTTTATCTTCATATGGCATATTGTGGTCAAATCTACCTTTGGCCTCTAATCCCCAATTAACCTAAGGTTTCCTAATTTACTATTTTATGAATTATAATTTCAAATTGTTCCAAATTTAAAAATAATAATTTCCATTTTTTTACAAACACGTTTAATATGGATACATTTCTATAAAATTTGGGTATAGTTAGATTATGAAAACCACATACTAGAACTTTACAAATTATTCAAAAATTTACTCTCAATAATAATATTCTTCAATATTCAATTCATTCAACATAATATGCAAACACAATAATGACTATTATATATCCTTTGATATATTTAAAAAACCTCTTAATAAATAAGGAGGACTAATAATAAATAACTTGATAATACTCATGGGTATGACCAATCTAACCACTAACCTATATATGTACATCACACTAGTAAGTGTTATTTACCACATGGTAAATATCATACTATTCAAGTGAACACTATATTTTCCCAACATTCACCCCATTGGTGTGAACATGGGGATAAAATCACATTCTTAAGAGATTTAACCACCTCCTAAAAGTGTTTCCTAAACCAAGTACAAACTCCATAGCTTGTCTCTTTACCTTCATGAAGATGTGGTGATGAGCTAAATTATGAAGGACTAATCCCTTCCTCTTTGGGTTTATGTGGGACTTTCCATTCCTCCTTGGGCACTAAAATTTTAAATTTCCAAGATCCATAAGTTTGGAACTAATTGGATAATGACCCCTAACTTTACCTTGAAATATTCTCATACTCCCCAAAAGTTTTTAGAAAACATGATATTTTCTCAAATTTATACAAAGGGTTTATTTGCAAACCAACACACTGAAAACAAGAATATTGAAAAAATAAAACACACACAACTAAAATAAAATGCCACCAAATCATATGGACCCCATAATTAGTGACTGATGAGAGGCTATGAAGACCTCCTTCCCCCAATGCATCCAACCTATGACAAGAAGTTACTTACTTAGATTATGAAGAATTGAATCTCAATGTCAAATGTTTGAGGATGTTAGTTTTTAAAAAAAAATACATTTATTTACAAAGAAATTATTTTACTCTTGACAACATGAGTCAATATACTTTATTAAAAAACAAATGACTCCTAACAATAAAAATATTTTACATGAATGTTTTGGATAATAATGACTATATGTACTATTATAAAAATACAAGCTACCAACCTCAAACTTTAAATGATGACTAAACTAAAAGACTTAACTATGGGATTCTTTTCAATGTTGATACTACAACATAGAAAAAAAAGCTACTGACGACATATACATGTGCATAATAAGTGGATGACAAGGAATAAAAGATGTTACATATGAATTTGGTAGATGCTTAATAGGATCATTTCTACATGAGAATCTTCGTTTTAGTCTAATGATAGGGAATTCGATCTGCATGACTAGAATATAGATCAAGCATATATACTTATGACATACGTGGCTGAAAAGGTGTCAAAATTAAAAACTCATTGCATTAAACCTGTACTTAGAGAGGATATTTTGTACTTGTGCCTATATCTTGAACTAAGAGGACTGTGAATATGTAGTATATAACAAGCCATGTCTTAGAGCTTTTGGTGATTACATTATCCAATCCATGGAAAGAATGCAATCTTATTATACATGACATGATTTGGATTAAAATACATAGTAGGAGGCATCATATCAACTTGAAATATATATTTTTATGAATATGGTTCCTCTACTCATAGTCCTTAAATTCTAATTGAAAAATATCTTCCATGTAGATACTTCTATGAGCAGCAACCAGTATGAAATATGAATTGTAACCATTAAGGAATACATATCATAACATGGTTGATATGAACAATTTCATGAAAGAAGACTAGAATACTCAAACACATAGCTTTGATATACATTGATATTTATAAATCTAAATTTCATGGATTTAAATATGCGATGGAAACTAATAAATCAACCAACTTGCACTATTATGTGTACACCTTTATCATAGGAAATTTCATCTCTAACTTTGTAAATAATGAAAACTAAAACTGCTACATAAAGGACTCAAAGAAAAGAAGATACGTCAGTTGGGGCAAAGACAAAGACTATGACTTCCCCTAAAAATAAATTCAATGATTCATTAGAGGAGCCTCCCACTCTGATACCAAATAATTTTCTTGGGAAGAGTTAACTTATGAAAACCATAGACAACACTAATAATTCATCAAAAATTTACACTCAATAACAATGTTCTTCAATATTCAATTAATTCAACATAATATGCAAATAGTACAATGATTATTATATATCCATTGAGATATCCAAACAACCTCCAAATAAATAGGGAGGACTAATAACACATAACCTGGTAATAGTCATAGGTATAACTAATCTAACCACTAACCTATATACACATATCACACTAGTAAGTGTTATTTACCATAGTAAATAACTAACTATTCATGTGAACACTATCTTTTCCCAATAATTTCTTAGCTAATTTTTTTTATAGTGCATCATGGTAGTTGTTACTTGTTATGTTTTATTTATGATGAAATCAATTAAAAGGAGTAAACAACTAGATCAATATAGTGAGAGTGTTACAAAAAAATCAAAATTTAAGCACTCTTTACAACTCTTATTTCAATAGTATTGAACCTCTTCCTCCTAAAACTAAGTAGGGTGATAGCTACCATCCCTTTAACTTTGTACATGCTATGAATCCTTCAATGGGTAAAGTAGATGGTGTATATATGCATATTCAATTTGAGGTACCTAGGTTTTATGATTATGAAGCATTAAAATATCAAATCATCCCTATGAGAAAGTCAATAGATGAGTGGAAAAAAAAATTTAGTTAAAAGATCACATTATTGGAAAATCAGCTTACATACCTAAATAATCCAACACATGGTAGTTTTAATCATGTGTTTACATCCTCATCCAGTAACGTTGTGCCAAACAAATTTTCACATCTAAATGAAAATCTAAAATAGAGTACATTTAGAATAAGTGATTCAACTATTTTACCAAAGGCTGCTATAAATCCAAGTGAAATACTAAGAGAAATGATTTAAAATAAAGTGATTCAATTACCTCCTCTATATATTATAAGGATATCCTATTACTATTGTGCATATCATAGAATGTATGGACATGATATGTATTATTATTTTTCATTAAAACTTAAAATAAAAAATCTCTAATATAGTGGTGATCCTATAATTGATACACCACTCAAGTAAAACACTCACATTATGAGTACCTCATAAAGCACAAGTGCCAAAATAGAAAATATGGTTACCAAAAGATAATTCAAAGAAAAATAAGGGTCAAATTAAAAAATAAATTGAAAAAATACCATTAACAAAGGATCCAAAAATTTCAAATAATACACAATTACCAAAGGAACCAATGCTACCAAAACCCTCATAAAATAAACCACATGAGCTCCCTTTGTTAATAAATATCGAACAATAAGAGGACACAATTCCAAATGATTATGATAGTGCTAATACTATTCATAATACAAAAAAATATAGATAACAACAAGGCAAACCATGTAGCTCAGGATTTTCATAAGGTATTAACATCTAAGGTGCACACATATATAATTAATGGCATACCAAAAAGGTCACAACCATAGTATGTCATGATTCCATATTCATGTACATAGAGTTCAAATGGTATGTCACGTGTTTAAAAACAACCTAAGAGGTTACATTTGTCCTATAGTAATGATCACATCAATGATTATGATCCTAATAATACAAAATATTGGTATGATCCTAAAGATATCGATTACGTAGCACATGAGTACAACACACATGATAGGTTCCTCCATAAAAGCATCTCCTTGATGATATACTTGGGTTCTATTAACATATTGTTAGAGGTAAAATCACTAAGCAAGGGGAGGGGGAGTGGGGGCAGGTGAATCAATGAGCTCAAATAATCCAACATCAATTTCAATCACTTTCAATTTCTTAATCAATTACCTTATTAACTTAACTCATCCATTTTTAACTTAACCTCTCCTTCGCTCCATAATTCACACACCCAAGCCTCTCTCAGATCTATCTCCAAGTCTAGAAACCATCACATTTGGTTTTAGTATATATAGAGCATTCTTGATTATCAACATCTTGGTCAGACATTAGGCATGTCTTAACCATTAAGACATCTATAATATTAAGAAAAACCTCATTGAAATCTTCATAGGTTGGTCATAACATTTATGGGTCACCCTTAAGCAACTACACCTTTTAATAAGGCCCTTATAGCTCTTATAGGTCTTATGGAGACCTATTTACCCATTTAGAACATAAATGAGAATAAAAATAATATAAGACCACTTCAAAAATAATAATTCCACACTACATGACACTTTAGTCATCCTCAAATGCTTATAGTCATCATTGCACTCTTTTGTGCAAGCTCAATCAACATTCTATGCACACAGTCACCATGAACGAATACACAATCAACTTATTAAGCATTACTAATATTAAATATAGATTGATCATGCCTATAAAATCTACACATATCATCCTTATGGAGTCTACGACACTTTCAAATAGTTAATACAACATGAAACATTGAAACAACATCAACACAATCTTGAACAATCTTCTCTAGTCACTTACAGTTCATGCACAAACACATACTCAACTTTGAATCTAAATATTTATAATTTTACATACTTTTAGATTTAAAATATATATTTCTAGATGAACCTTGGATTATTCTATAATTTCACTTTTTACACCATGAGAAAATTCTATCTATGTCAAAAAATATGGCCAAAATATAAACCACTAGTTTTTCCTTTGTAAATTCAAATATTCAAATGCAAATGATCATAGTTAAACCTCAAAAACTATGCTATCATATCAAGTCCTCACTACTCAAATTAAAAATGTACCATTATTACTATTTTATTAATCTCTACCTTTACACATAGTCCACTAATTCCAAATGTTAAACATTAAACATGTTGACCTTATCTCATGCAATCTTGTAATATTGACTCATCATGCACCATCGATATCTATAGATTAGTCAAGTCTTTACCTCATAACACTCACCATTTGATACTAATAATAAACCCTATGATCATGAAACTTTTATCCCTCATGTTGCTTCTAATAACTTATATCATTAACCATCAAGTACTTGTCCTCATATCACTGCTTCCTAAGTCCTTGGAATAAACATGCTTTGTTAATCCTTTTGTAAGGAGCTTGATATTTACCTTCATTAACCAACAAAAACTTTGACCTATTTAAATTTATGTACACAATAGATATTAATTTTAATATTTCCCATGATCCATTATATCTTCATTTGGTCCTGATATTTATCTTTGTGTAAAATAGACTAAGTATGGGGACCATTGAAATATGCATAGAAGGCCAACTTGCATAGTCATAACTTTTGCCTCACTCACTCACATGTTCTCAAATTTGGATCATATGATATCCTCACATATAATAATCCAAAAATATAAAAAAAATATCCTATAACCCTCACACATGTGAGATATAATGACATAAAAATGCTTACTCAAATTTATCTGTTCACAAAGCCAACTATGTAAAAAATTGCCTAGAAAGACCAACTTTACACATGCATAGCTTTTGTTGTGATTTAGAGCTTGACCTAAAAGTTATAAAAAATAAACTAGGAAAAAAAATAAACCCATATGATCATCTTCTCCTTAAACATCCACATGTGTGAGATATTCCACCATCAAAATGCCTACTCGGCTTTTCTTGCATTATTTCAAATTGGGCTAAGTATGGGAAAACATTGTTAGATTGCTTGAGAGCCCAAATTTTCACTTACATATATTTTATTATATTTTAGTGCATGATATTAAATTTATTTAAAATAAATTAGGGACTAATGTGATCACAACCATATGACGAACTGTCCCTGACTTATCCACACGTGGAAATGATGACATCATCAAACTACCTACTTAGGTTTTCTACCACTGGACTCAAAATGTCTAGATGAAAACTATGGACTACCAGATTAATTCCAATTATGTACAAAATAACTCATTTATTATAAAAAAATCTTAGGGACCTCTTTTACATTCTTAATACTCCATAGTCATACCTAAACATATTTAACCATGTAAACTTTGAAGATCAACCAAGCCTTCTTCAATCATATTATGATAAGCACATTGAATACTTTATCATTGTCACTTAGGATATCAAGGAACTTAATCCAATTATTATACACATCCATGAAATCATTTAAAATTATCCAATAATATCCCCCTTTGTTATTGATTTTAATAACCATCATATGTAGTAATATACAACTCACCTTCCTTCTTTATCTTCAAGCACTCTCATAATAGAAACTTGATCCCCCTTTGATACAATGACAAAGTGGGCACAAAATAATCTTGAGGATATATAAATACTACCAATAAGAGAGGACCATCTTGGAAAGATGATACAAACTCCCCCTTATATTGATCCTACCTCTTCTTTCCTTGACAAATTTCCTCTTGTTCCATGTCAACACTCTCTTCAACCAAGCATTTTAATCAATGAATAAAGAACAAAAAAAACACTAAAATGTAATTTAACTCATTAATAAACATTTTAAAGGGACTCCCCTTAAGATGTTTGAGTCATTTCACCTTTTGAGAATCTTTATATCTCCACATATCATGAAGAACCACCAAACATGCTTACTAGCCTTCTCTCTCAAGCTACCACAAGGACCACCAATAGAACTTAATTCCACTCACTAAATAATAAACATGCACTAAAAAAATTAATAAATCATGTTAAAATACTCATTCCTTGATCATTTGGATAATTTTATCAAAAGGCACTCTTCTTCACACTAGGCATGTCTAGCCTCCTTGTAGCCCTACCTAGAACTTGCAGATCCCACAATTTTTATAATACACATCTTCAAGACCTAAAACTTCATATTTGGAGAAATTTCATATGCCCCCTCAATCACACCAATTTTCGTAACCAATTTCATCCTATGAAACATACTTCCTTCACAAACCTACTAACTAATTAACCCTCCATATTGATAAAAACATGAATAACTTGAGAACCAAAAACATTAAAATCTATGTGAATCTTTATTTTACAACCCATTTGGACCATTCAAGATATTAAAAATCCTTATACCTCAATTCACAAGGCAAACCACTTTTCTAGCATAGCTTAAAACCCTAAAATCTTAAAACAAACAAGTTCAACAAACATCCTTTTGATCAATGCACACCTCTAAAAATTCTTTCACACCTATAAATACCCATCAAACACTTCTATACCAAAAATTTATCCTTCACACCTTTGGGATACTTGACTTCCTATAACCCATTTTAGGCATGTTGGCCCTTAAACCAAAATCTAAGAAAACTAAGAGCACTAAAAAATATTCAATTTGCATTAAACATACCTTTAAACCATAAAAAACTTAGTATCTATCAAAAATAAATTCATAGACCTTTCTAAGCACCAAAATTTTCTTGACATTCCATCAATCTCATTAGGCCACTTGGAAACACTAATTCTGACCCTATATTATAGCTCCTTCACAAATCTATAAAACAAGTTAATTATCTTGTTTCTCCCCATTAACCAAAGACCTTCTCTAACTAACATTATCATATTGATCACACAAACTTAATTTTCCATAAGAAAATATATCTCCTAAGAAGCATAGGCAGAGACACCCTACTTTTTAATATCCTAGAACAATGTGAAACTAGGAGTTACCTACAACTCCTCATATTCCTTCTCCTCCTTAGTCATCTAATACTTGTATTTCTTATTCTTATTATGATTAAGAGTATCAAAATGATCAACCACTACAATATAATACTTATATTCTATGATTGGATTAACAATACATAGAGATAACATAGATTCATGATATACCTTTTCATCTGTATAATCTTTCTTACAACTTGGAACCTCATCACTAAGTATAGACAATTAATTTCATTTACATGATACATGCTCAGAAATATAAGTATGTTTACTTATATCCATACACACCTCAAAACTAGCCTCAACTAGCACCTTGGTCTTCTCCTTGATCTTGATCTCTTCATTCTTAACATGAGCAGACAATGACACTTCTTGGCACTCTTCAACTTTTTTAGCTTTTTCCACCATAGTAAACATATTACTTATACTTGTAAAATCATAATGACTCACACTTATCACCTTTGTCCTCCATGTGTTAACTTATCACTTAGCACTTTAGGAGCCTGATTGAACTCTTTTTTACTTGATGGCCTGTGTTTCCATAATCTACCAATGTGACCTTTCTATTGACACTTGAAGCACATTATACCTTTTAAAAGAAATGTATCTTGCCTTATTTTATTTGGATAAAATTTTTCAATGTGTCCTATGTCACGACAAACAAAACAACCACCCATTTTTGAAGAGGACTCACCTTGTCTAATCTTATGTGGAAAATGGTTTACAAGTGTCCCACATAAAAACAATTGAAGAACTTAATCTTGGTCACTCATTTTGATTGATTACTCCCATCATAGTCTTATGTAAACTCATTTCTAACATGTCTCTTTCATTCTCTAGCTCTATGCCCAAATTGATTACATATATAACAGTAACCATTGAAATGTGCATACCTTATGTCATTTGGCTATCTAATCTGATTTATCTTTATTTTGCCAGCAACTTCATTCCTTGATTGATGATTTATCTTCAAATTATGATTGTCTTAGTTCACATTAGTCGTCATCTTGTCTTAAGTAACATTTTTTTTCTTCATATCCAAGACTATTTATATCACTAGCATGCTTTTGACAACTTAGAATGTTGTCTATATCACATGATCTCTTTTCAAATATCACAAATGACTTCACCTTACTAGGTGTCTTCTCTAATATTTCAAAGACTCATTTTCAGAAACATACCTTGAACATTCATCTTCTTTAGCTTTTAGGATTTTTTCAATTGACAACTAAGATGCTTGACCATATCTTTATATTCCTTGGTATCCTCATTCAATATTGATTTATACACACTAAATTTCTCCTTATAGTCCTTGAGTTAAGACTTCATGTTCTTATTGATCTTACTCTCAATCTTTAGTTCTTCAAGAGCATTTGTCAATGCAATCTCATAGTCTATCTCATCCTCATCATCATATAAATCATTCCAAGTAGACTCCTTATGATGTGATAAAATTCCCTCCTTATCCATGAATAGATATGCATATTCAACATGACCATAATATTCATGATCATATTCTAAGACACTATCTTCACTCTCATCTTATGAGCTATAATCTTCTTTGGTGTAGAGAATCTCCTTGTTCTTGAATGAATTCTTCTTATTTTTATACATTCTAAATCCTTTCTTCTTGTATGTCTTCTTTTCTTCATTTTGTTCTTCACCATGCTCTTCATCACCATTATTCTCATGCTTATGAGGGCACTTATGATCAAAATGTCTTATCTCTCCATTATTGAAACATTTAAAGGATAGTTTACCCTTAAACTTCTTTGAGCCTGTGTTTAATTTCCTAGTAATTAATGCAATTAGGTCATCCTCATCAATGTTAGATATGTCACCCTCTTTTGGTTTATTACCTTTTGAATTCTTCTTTGGATTCATTTCTATCTTAAATTCTTATTCCTTCTTTAGTGTTATATCATCATTTACTCTCATCTCATAGGAAGTAAGGGTGCCATGTAATTGATCCATCTTCTACTGAGTAAGATCATGACTTTCTTCTATAACATATACCTTTAGATCAAACTAGAGAGATAAATACATTAATATATTTCAAACTCTATTATCCTCTTTAAGTGTCTCTCCAAGACCTCTGATGATCTTCAAAATCTTATCAACTCTCTACAAAAAATATGCCACAAAATCTTCTTCCTTCATCTTGAGACTTTCAAATTGCCTTCTGTGAGTCTATAAATTAGCAAGCTTAACCCTTGAATCTCATTTATAAATTATCCACATTTTGTCCCATATATTTTAGTAGATTTATAATGGACTACCTTCATGTATTTAGTCTCTAAAATACCACAAAATGATAACATTCATTGCCTTAGAATTGTTCTCAAATAACTTCTTGTCTATATCACTAGATGGAAGAGTAAAAGGAGTAACATAACCATCCACAATAGATTGTCATACATCAAACTCTAGTGACATGATGTATGTCTTCATCATTTCACTCCAAAAATCATAAATGGATCCATTTAACATTGGTGTTTGCTTAGTAGAGAAACCTCCTTGATGACTACACATATTATACCTTGGATCACCTTCAAGTTATCAAGCCTTTACCAAAGGACCTGCTCTAATACCAATTGTTAGAAGTAAAATCACTTATGGGGGGTGAATTAGTGATCCTAAATAATCTAACTTAAATTTAAATCATTTTCAAGTTCTTAATCAATTACCATAAGCATTCATGAAGCATACACATCATTCATAGCAGTGAGCAAGAGAGACAATGAAAGATCAATCACATAACACATGAAAAATGTGGGAAACCCTCTTAGGGGAGAAAAACCATTGGAACTTGAAATTGTACTAATATCATAAAATAAAAATAACCAATTTATACCATATATAACTAATCAAGGAACTACCATCCCTTATTTTAATGAGACTGTAATATCACAAGAGCTACTACACTTATCTAGCTAAGCTGCCACAACAACTAGACCTTTAGCAAGTTTCACCTTGAAAGGAGGATAAAACCCCCTTAGATGTTGAGATACCACAATAACACCTATGAACACATCCACCTTTTGACTGATGTCTACAACACCTGATGATGGACCTTTGCTTATCACTCTTTACCTTCACTCACATTTAATCTACAAGAGCACTATTTCACCAATAAAATGATGACCAACAATTCATAAAAATAGTCCTTATTCTATTCTAATCTTCAACTCATCCATTGGTAACTCAACCTCTCCTTCACTCCATATTTCACACACCCAATCCTCTCTCAAATCTCTCACTAGTCTAGCTCCAAGTCTAGAAACCATCACATTTCATTTCATTATATATAGAGCATTCATGATTATCAACATCTTAGTTGGCCATTATGCATATATTAACCCTTAAGATATATATTATAAAAATACTCAACTCAATAAAATATTTATAGGTCATCTATATCATTTATAGGTCAACCTTTAGTAGTTACACCTTTTAATAAGGCCCTTATACCTCATATAGGTCTCATGAAGACCTATTCACCCATGTAGCACATCAATGAGAAAAAAAGAACATAGGATCACTTTAAAAATCATATTTACACACTAAATTACCCCTTATTCATCCTTAAATTCTTACAATCATCATTTTACTCTTTTATGCAATCTCAATCAACATTTTGTATGCATAGTCATCATGAACAAATACATAGTCAACTTATTAAGAATTGTTCATACTCAATATAAATTAATCACACCTTAAAATTCCACACATATAACTATTATGGAGTATTAAACACTTTAAAATATTTAATACAACATGAAACATCAAAACAACATTAACAAAAGATCGAACAACTTCTCAGGGATACTTACAATTCATGCACGAACACACACTAAACTTTAAACTTAAATATTGATGATTATACACACTTTAAAATATTAAAATGTATTTTTATATATTTACCTTGAATTCATCTACAATTTATATTTTTACACCATGAGAATTTTTTTTCTAGATCAAAAGATATGGCCAAAATATAGAGCACTAGTTTTTTCCTTTGCAAATTCAAATATTCAAATACAGATGGTCATAGTTAAACCTTGAACACTATGTTATCATCTTGAGTCATTTCTAATAAAATTAAACATGAAATATTTATATTATTTTATAAATCTCAACATTTACCACATAATCTACCAATGTAAAATGTTAAACCTTGAACACGTTGACTTATCTCATGCAATCTTGCAATATTGACTCATCATGCACTGTTGATCTCAACATATCAATAAGGTCTATACCTCATAGCACTCACTATTTAATATTACTTATAACCCCCATAATCATGATTCTTAGTACCCTTATGTTCCTTATAATCACTTATACCATTAACCATTTATCACTTGTCCTCATCTTTCTACTTCTTGAGTCCTTGGAACAAACACACTCCATTGATCCTTTTGTAAGGATCTTGATCTTTACCTTCTTTAACCAATGAAAACTTTGACATATTTGAATTCATGCACACCTTATATATTCATTTTAAAATTTCCCATGATCGATTATATCTTTTTTTTTGTCTCGATCTTTATCTTCATGTAAAATAGACTAAGTATAGGGGCCATTGAAATATGCCTAGAAGGTCAACTTTGCATAGTCATAACTTTTGCCTTTCTCACTCACATGTTATCAAATTTGGACCATATGATCTCCTTAGATACAATAATCTAAACATATAAAAAAATTATCCTATAAGCCTCATGCATATGATATATAATGACATAAAAATTCTCACTCAAATTTATCTCTTCACAAAGACAACTATGTCAAGAATTACCTAGAAATACCAACTTTGCACATGCATAACTTTTGTTGTGCTTAATTTCTTGACCTAGAAGTTATCAAAAATAAACTAGACACAAAACTTAAAAAACCCATATGATCACCTTCTCTTTAAATTTCCACATGTGAAAGATGTACCACCTCAAAATGCCTACTCAGCTTTTCTTGCCATATTTCAAATTTGGCTATGGGAAAACACTATCAAAATGCCTAAGAGCCCAAATTTGCAATTGCATGTATTTTATCATACTTTGGTGCATGATCTAAAATTCATCACAAATCAACTGGGGTATAATGTTATCACAACCATATGAAAAACTCCCCCTGATTTATCCACACATAGTAATGGTGATGTCATCAAACTACCTACTCAGATTTTCTACCACTAGACCCAGAATGTCTAGATGAAAACTATGGACTACTAGGTGAATTAAACTTATTTAAACAAGCACTCAAAGCTTATAAAACATCTTAGGTACCTATTTTACATTTTTAATACTCCATACTTATCCCTAAAGATCTTTAACCATGTAAACTCTAAAGATCAACCAAGCCTTCTTCAAGCATATTAGGATAAGCACATTGCACACTTTATCATAGTCACTTAGGCTATCAATGAACTTCATCCACTCACTTACATACCTCCATGACATCATCATAACATCATTGACAATTTTCCAACATAGTTTTTCCTATACATGATCATGAGACACTTGATTTATATCCTTATATCATCATTTTCCACTATCATGTTTAAGCTTATGTACTTACATGTCTTTATCTATGATTATATCTTTCATAGTGCACTTGATATGATATGTTGTTAACATTTTTTGCAAACACATATGATCCATGGGCTAGTATGTTATGTTTATGTTGGTTGATTATTGTCTATGTTTTCCTTTTTTCACTTCCTTAAGTGTGTTTCTTGATTGCTATTATCATGCATTATATTACTTTTTCAATAATTTGAATATGCACCATTGATTATGGCCCCCATGCCTATGTTTTCCTATTATGGAATTTGTATATGACAAGATTTTTTGTATTTTAACATTTGAATATGTCATTTCCTTGATTTTTGAAAATTTGAGTAAGTCATGTCTCTTTGATTGAGCAAAACTTGAACATGCCTCTTGTTTGAGGTAACCTTGGACCATTATCTCTTGATTTAATTTTGAGTGATTTTGTGTGTGTGATTATTTTTTTGTTGAGATTGTATCTTTACTATCTAAATGTTTTCATGATTCAAATAATACATCTTAGGACTTGATGTGATCACATCCTTTATGCTTCAATGATATATCTACCTAGACATGTTCCTGTTATATGCACTACATGGTTCATACACAAATTATATAGTTATCTTATCCTTTTGAGGTAAGGTGACTACAATTTTCTACTTATCACCTCAAAGGTGGGGGAATATTAGTGTTGGATGCCATAGAGGCATGGATTCCACATTTATCATAGTTCACCAAATTCAAATATATAGTTGGGACATGTTTTGGAAACATGCTATCCACACTTACACTAGTTTAAGTTTTAGATATACAATAGGGGCATGTTTTGGAAACATGTTCTCCACACTTACATTGGTTTCAATTTTAAATATACAATGAGGGAATGTTAAGGAAATTTAATCACCTAAAAATGACACTTGAGTGCTAAGAGTTCTAGTTGAGACCACCCATCCATAGCTTAGCCCTAGACATATCTTAGGGCCTATTTTCACACTTATCCATCTTTTATGTAGGCCATAAGCATCCCTAAACATACTTAAAGTAGCATCAAACCCTCATATCAACATCTTGAACATTATTTCCTTAGGTTATAACATCTAGACACTAGTGCCATAATAGAGATAGAAGTGTCACATGGTGCTAATGTCCTAATTTTGACATTATTTTTCTTTTTCTTTTTTTTATAACAATGGATATCTTTTCAAATGTAAGACCACCTAGGGTCATCCTAGACCTCTTTTAAGACCCATACAATCACCATAGAAATATATATACTTGAATTTTATCCCTTTAACCACTAGATGGAAATCATATGCAAATTACACATATAAACTCATAATAAGTTTTGAAAAATCAAGGTTATCAATCTTTATTCTACCCTAATTCTACATAAAACCATCTACAACATTACTAAGCTCAAATTACCTAGGTTTCTAGTCTTAAACACATTTAAATCACTCAAGTCAATATTCATACTAGATTAAATTGAAATTATACCATCACTTAGGTGGGGAGAACTACATTAGGCTTGATCCCTCTTCAGAGTATTGGTATGGTCCAAAAACTCATCATAGTGGCTTGTTAAAGATGTCCAACTTACCCCACTAACAATACACTTTATTATTTATATCAACCATATTAGTTAGACACATGAAGGATCAGGGTTTACACATAAAATTAGTCAAAATATGTCATAAATAGAGATCTAAAACTTGTGAACATATGTACAAGCTTGATAGACCCAGACACAGGTACACCTAAAAGCTTGGAATACTTATGCACAAAGGACACTACTACCAAAATAGGGACACTAGTGCCACATGTGTTACTATCCAATTAGGGTGCTACTTCTTAGGAAGGGTTTTGATACCTATATTTAGTTGTGACACTTATACCAGCTTCTATCTCATTTTGTAGCCTCTAAATCTCACATTTTAGTCATTTTCTAAGTTATTATTTGCATTATTTATTGCTATTTTTAAAAAGGTTAAATTAAGTCAATTTTTTTACAAATTGGTGGCTTTATTATTCAACATTTCTAAACTAATTTTCCATTATCATTCCCCTTAACAACATTTGATTTACATACTATATGTCCTAAAAGTTTAAAATATTTGGTGAACCCAACTTGCTTTGAGCACATTATTTAAAAACCCTAGTGCACCATTAGGCTTTCCCTTATTTTTTATAGAATATACTTAGTTTTTAGTTGGTATCCTATCATCATGATTATCATTATGGATTACATTTATACTTTTTGGCACAAAGTCTTATGGTTTGTCTATCATGTTTATTACCCTCTATTTGTAGAAAATTGGACATGTATATTACTCCTCTCATGGATCATGTTAGAGCTCAACTTATTTTACACATTGGTCCTCCCTCTTTTGAGTCACATTATTACGAGGATCATTACTACATGGATTACTTTGATTTACTTCCAATTAATTCTCAATAACAAAGGGCCCAAAGGACTCCTTTTGTTCTATCTCCACCTAGACTAGTTGATTATCTCCGTTCACATCCCACCTCTACTACTTACCCTTAGAAAATAGTATATGGACTATAGTTCTAGCTATTACTAGATAGAATAATATTCTTCCTTAGATTATACATGAACAAGGTAATCCCACCATCCCTCATCATCCCCAACACATGAAGATAGTACCTAGAGATCACCATAGAGAATTTTATATTGTGGATTAGTTGAGAAACACACTAGCTAAGATCTCCATATTGGAATTAATTCAATAGGAAACTATTTTCAAAAATATTAGTTTTAAAACACTTAATCATACATCTTTTCCTCATGACATAGAACCAACTTAATTTACAAATATCATGAACATTACAAAGGATTTTAAGGATGTTATATCTTTTCCTAATGAGGATTTGCCTTCATAGTTAGTTATTGATCAAAATTTACCATTCTTAATTCAAACATAAATCAATACCACCATTATTAAATGAGTTATAGTTAGTAGTGGTTTAGGACTTAACATATGAAACCTCACTTTTATATAGACTATGGGGGTTGATATAGCATCCATTTAGAAGATATATAATAGTATCAGAGGATTTGATGACATTCCTAGATAAACATTGGGTTCTATTACATTGGATATCATGTTTTTGCCAAAAACCATATTTACATAGTTTCAGGTGATGCCTAATCATTTACACTACAAATTATTACTTGGGAGACTTTGGATACATGCTATAGAGGTTTTACCTTGCATAGATGCATCGAGTTTTTATGTGATGGATACTTATACATTTATCTAGTAGATAATCAACCATTTAAATATTGCATAATCACTGATCTTACCACCCCAAGTACATATTTATATGGGACACCTCATGTTCTTATAGAATCCCCACATAACAATATTATGATTGAGTAGATGCGTACATATGAGGTTGTGAAATCTAAAAAGACTATTCCTACACCTATTTGAGATCTTCCTATAGCATAATTACCTTCACCCATGATGGAGGACCCTCCCACAGTATAGCTATCTCCACCCAAGGTGGATGATGGGATTATCATAGCACAATTACTATTACTTGTTAACTCAGAAGAAGTATACATCCACAACTTTGATACAAATTCCCAAGACACCATAGAGATAATCCAACACCCATTGACATATATGGCTATTTATGTGGATTGATTTTCACACTAGTGGGCCCTAGAGAGTAAAAATATGATTACGGCACACATGCCTTATTATACACTAGTATCACTACTATTTCATAATCTTACATCTACATGATCACCTAATTAATTACAATTAGAGGTAGATCCCTCCATTCAATCACTATATATGGCTATATCTATGGATATGGAGTCATTTATACATATTCAGGTAGGTATTTCATAGGATAGACCACAACAAATTATACATATATTACTTAATAGAGGATTGATAGCATTACCCATAGTTTATCATAGATCCATCAATAGATTATCATAGAAATATGGTCAACCCTTTTATGATTTTCATAATATTACAAGAAATTATATAGATACATGCTCAGCATTACACTATAAGTTGAATAAGTTCAAGGCCAGGGCACTATTCAGATTATATAGCCTCCATCTCGATAGGTACATGCACAATGATATAATCATCATCAACATAAATACTCATGGAATGATCTATTAACTATCCAAATTTTGTTATGGATAAATACATTCCCCATGTTTCTATAGATGAATATTATAATCATAATACTTGTACTTTGGCATTTTTATAGCACATAAGCTATCAATACAATGATCTATAACATGTTATACATTGTCAAGATTCCATAGGACACATCACACTACCAATTACATGTGGCCCCAAGGTGACCAACACATTATTATTTATCATGAGTAGGGGAACTCATATACAAGTTACACATGGAAATACATGGTTACAGGGAATGGACGCCATAGTTGGTAGATCAAATAGATGTTTTACGTTCAGTCATGAAGGATAAATGGTTCATATTCTACATGATGGCACATGTGACAACCACATTTTTCATAAATATATTCAATGGTCTAATGTGGTTTACCCTAGAACTGTATGGGAGGCATCTTACATAGTAGAACAACATGTTATTTAAAATGCACAAAATCTAGACTAATGCCAAGGATAAGGCTACATGGATATATACATCATAGTATGATGATCATGATGATGAGGAATATTTGATTTTTAATATATCTAGTATCTGACATTGGATGACTCGCAATTGATCCACCATATAATTATCCACATCTTATAGATGTGTTCTTGGGACTATAGAGACATTACACTTTAGTTATACACTATCTCATTTATTTTTAATCATTACTTATACATAGTTTATATCTATAAAATAGAAAAAAAAAATGTAAAAAACATAACATTCAAATTATTACTCATAAAACATAATTTATAGATTGTATACATTACCATGTTTACACTTATATTTTGTAGACACTACATTGATCTAGATTTGCTATTATCTACCCACTAGGGACATACAAATATATACACAGGTTCTTCATTTAACACATTTGTCCATTGGGGGGCCCCCTATAGGGTAAGTAAATGAAGTTGGGGGATAATTCTATGGGCATTACCCATAATGTGATTTCATTAATTAATAATGTGATCTTGTTATTTAATTAACATTATCACATTATTTAAATCTAAGCTTGAGATTGTCGAGCTATAAAATGATCATGTTATTATATAACATGATTGTGTTATATTAAATAATAACATAATTATGTTATTAATTAACATGATCACGTTATTGACATTTACAATAACTTGATCACATTAATAATTTGATCCCATTACCTATGTGTAAAAAAAAATTAAAAAGGGAAACCCAAACACAAAATTACTCATTTTGCATTCAAGTTATCTAGCTTTGTCCTTATTTTCACGATTGTGTTCTACTTAAAAAACCCTAGAGAGTGTCAGGAAGCTATCAGATTCACCCCACAAACCTATTGATCGATGATGTCACTAGGTAGGAAAGGCAAGTGATTAAAATCTTCCCTATTTAACCCTAATTTTTCATAGTTTTCATTATTTAACCCTAGTTTTTAATTTTAATTTATCTTTTTAACATCCTGTCCTACTAACCCTCCCAACCCTCCATAGAATCCTCTAGTTTCTCCTCCTCCTAACCCTCCACAAATCCTTATTGTTTCTCTTATCCCTCCACCTAACCCTCCTAGAGTTCCCTGAAACCCCCTTGTAGTTAAGAGGTTTTAATTGACAACATTGTAGGAAACAAACTTGAAATTGAAGAGTTAATTGACAAAATAAAGGATCCCAATTAAACCAACCCCCATTATACCTAGCTAAATGATTCCTTATAAACCTTATTAGGTCAAATTTACTCTATAATAATTCAAATTGATTGATATACCTCATATATGGATACTTTTAGGGCATATTATGCTAACAATTTATTAACCCTTTAGGTCAAAAATTTGGATATTTCAAAAGCTAACATTTATGCCCTATTCATTGACCCAACCACCAATGTCCCATTTCATTTAACTACTAAAATTTTTCCTATCCATCATTGTGTACATAACCTAATCATGACCAATTTTTGGGATAGATGGTGGATGGTTTTTGACCATCCACCATGTAACAACCATGAGGTCCTATTATATTTTTTGTGTAAACTCTACTGTGAATTCTTCCTCAATTGAATTCCTAATTATTTTTATTTTAGTGAGTTTTAGGGTTGATAAAAAGGCTCTATGTAGGATCGACTAGGTACACATCATACACTTAATCATCTTGCATGGATCTATATCCAAAATCTTCTTGATCTTGAGATCCCTTATATAGTTTAGTATGTCTTGGAGATAGATACTCTCCATGCTCTTATTTCACTCACTAACATAGAGTGATACTATATATATGCCATAAGCTACTCGACCTCAAACCTACCCTTGAATTTCATATGTAGATATGCATATAAGACCTTATAATGATGATGACAGCAATGGTTTAGATGGTTTGGATAATATTATTATGAGTGATGAGTTTTTGGCATGTACATCTATCATGTAGACATCAGTCACCACATAGATATACGTATATTTTATCTAAATGTCATGTTAAATTTAAGTTATATTTGAAAATTTAATTTTTAAGATAATAATTGATTTACACATAAATTTAATATAATATATATATATATGTCATTTTTTATGTTACGAGAGGTGATGGTTCCATCATTATCATAACTAGAATTTACAACATTCAATTTATTATAGTCATTATTTTCATATTTGGATTTAGTTGCTAGGCCATCCACAACTTCATCTACCTTTTTTAGGACAACACCATTTACCTATATATAGGTCAAAATTATTTACATATATGTTTTTCTCTTTGCATTTTTTAGGATTACTATTGTTTAAATATATGTTTTTATTTTTGCATATAATTTGTAACTTCTCTTCTCAAGAGTTAATGCAAAAATAACATAACCTGTATGCAAAAATGAGTTGTTTATATATATATCCCATGTACTAAAGTAAGGTTAAAAAACATTTTGTTGTGGTGTGGAGCTAAAAGCTTCAACTATTTGTAGACACTAGAAGGAAGGATGCTGAAGAACCAGAGCCACCAGCGTCGGTAGTATGATCGACATCGGTCAAGTGTAGTGGAGAAGGAGACCGGTGACGGCAAGAAGTCAGCCGACGTCGGCAGCACCAGACCAGCAGGGACTGGCGTCGGTCGCCTGTGTATTTTTAGAACTACTGTTGACGAACAGTCAGTTAGTTGAACCGAGTGTTTGCATGCTAAGGGGCTAATTTAAGTCATGAGCTGTGTGTCTAATTTTAGTAGTTAGACTTCTATTTTTGTAAGCATGGGATCTTATTTATAGACCCATAAGGCATGTATTGTAAAATTAATTCTAGGCAAGTAAAGGCATTGAAGCTAGCAAGGTCAAGGAGATCTACAGGTGTAAGGTCAAGGAGATCAGCTGAAGCATTCAAGGAGGAATAGCAACTCAAGCTTTAGAGTTGTTGTGTTGAGCAAGAGAGAGAGGGAAGAAGGTCTTGAGGTGTGGCAAGCCTTTGAGGTGGAGGAAGAAGTGGCATCTTCCTTATTGTATTTTCTTCTAGTAGTACTTAATACAAGAGTGTGTATTGTCTCTCAAATTCTTTGTTGTCTCATGTTTCTAGCTACTTTATCATTCTGGTATAATTTTGTGTTTAATTGCATATAAGAAAGTAATCAATTATGCTCTAATTGGTAGAGCTACAGATCCCCTGACAAGTGGTATCAGAGCTACGGTTTGCAGGAAGCAGGGTATTATTTTTGATTACAGGTCATTCACAGGGTTTTTTGATTGAGTGGGAGTTCAGTAATGGCAGAAGAAAGTAGGCTACAAATGGAGAAGTTTAACGGCAAGAATTATCAACATTGGAGGATGCAGATTGAGGACTATCTGTATCAGAAGGATTTGTACTTATCGTTGGGTGGGGTTGCATGCAAGCCCACAGATATGAAGGATGAAGAATGGAACATTCTTGATCAGAAGGCCCTCCGTACCATAAGGTTGAGCCTTGCATCATCTGTGATTTCCAGCTTATCACAGTGCAAGACAACGGAAGAGTTGATAAAGTCCTTGGCAAATTTATACGAAAAGCCCTCGGCTTCTAATAAGGTATATCTTATGAAGCAGCTATTTACTTTGCAAATGTAGGAAGGTGGATCAGTACATACTCATCTCAGTGATTTCCATGGTTTGGTAAACCAAGTAGCTTCAGTCAATATTGTTTTTGATGATGAGGTAAAGGCTCTCTTGATTTTATGTTCTTTGCTTGAAAGTTGGGACGGTATGGTTATGGCAGTAAGTAATTCTGCATCTGCTTCTAAAATCTTAAAATTTGATGATGTTGTGAGTGTGATCTTGAATGAAGAAATATGCAGGAGAAGCACATGTGAATCATCAGGGAATGCTCTAAGTGCAAAAAGCAGGGAAAGGCAAAGGGAGAAGGTTGAGCAAGGGAAATCAAGGTCAAGAAGGAGATCCGAGTCCAAAGGTATTACCTGTTGGTTTTGTGGAAAGAAAGGACATACAAAGAAGGAGTGTTGGTTGAGAGATAAAGAGAATCAACATGCAGGTATTGAAGAAGCAAAGCAAATATTGTGATGTAGGATGCTCTCATACTTTCTTCAGATAGTCAGGTAGGATCATGGATTTTAGATTCTGGTTCATCTTTTCATGCATCCCCAAACAGAGATTTGTTTTATGAGTATGAACAGGGAGACTTTGGAGTTTTTTATTTAGGGGATAGTATGCCTTGTTAGATAGTTGGCAAAGGGAAAGTGCAGCTGAGATTGCAGATTGACAACACGTGGGTGTTGAAAGAGGTCATGCATGTTCCAATTCTGAAGCAGAGTCTAATTTCTGTAGGAAGGTTGGGAGATGAGGGATGCACAATAACCCTCACAACGGATTCTTGGAAGGTTACCAAAGGGAGCACTTATTCTAACAAGAGGTAAGAAAGTAGATACTCTTTATCTGTCTACTTGTATTACTGATTCCACTTCTAGTGTAGATTCGAAGATGTGGCCTAATAGGCTTGGTCACAAGAACAGGAAGGGAATGGAAGTTCTTGATTCAAAAGGTATGCATTCAAATTTGGAAAGCATAGATACAGTTCATTACAGAAAGAGGAAATTTGATGCTTTTGATAGGAATAAAGAAGCCTTGGTGTTTTTGGAGGAGATGAAGGACAGAGATCAGTCACATGGGCTGAATAAGTCTGAGCAGGGTAGCATGGACAAAGGTTTGATCTAAGAAGAGCTCACGAATGAAAAATTCATCACTTACAGGAACACACAGACACTGATGTTGGTAGCTTGGCACCGACGTCAGTCATCCAGATACTAACATCGATCATGTGTAGACCAGCAGGGTCGGTAGGTCAGACAGGATAAGTCTGACGTCGGTCATAAGGATCGACGTCGGCAGGAGTGACACCGGTGTCAGCCAGGGAAATGACGTCAGTAGTCAGGATCAGTGCAGGGAATCGACATCGGTCGGAAGCAGACTGGGAGATGGCCCAGATCGGTCACTGGAACGGATGTTAGGTAAATTACTAAGTCTCAAACACCCATGTAGAGGTCAAAAAAGGTATGTGAACCTCATATTCGTTGTTCACCTTCTTTATATTGCTTATTGATAGTCACGAACTAGGAAGATGGAAGAAGCAATGCAGGTAGAATCTAGAAATAGTGGGAGCTTGGCATGGATGAGGAGTGTGAGTCCTTGGAGAACCAAACAGGTATTTGTTGGTAGTGTTGTCAGCTAGAAGGAAGCACTAGATAGAGGGATGGATTCCTGTTTTAGAGAAGAGAGTGGATGGATACATGAGATAGAAGGCTATGGTATATGGTCTTGATTATGCTCTAGAACAATGGAGGTTTGACCATTGTATTTTATCTTTACCAGGTTGGATAATATTAGCTACATTATCCTGTTACCGTATTGTGTTACTTGTTGCAGGGTTTCATATACAGGGAGTTTTCTAAGCTAAGGGTAGAGTTGGTTCAGAAGTATGTCATGGAGAATTTGGGAGCAGCAAAATTCTTGTCGCATAAGATACAGGTATTGCATCATAGGTTTATGTGGTGGTTGGTCTTCAAGAGCGACATTGAAGAGGGATACAGAGCCTAAGGAACAAAATAGATGGTGTATAGGTATAGGTACAAGTTGTAGCTATTTATCTCCAAGTGGGAGATTGTTGTGGTGTGGAGCTAAAAGCTTCAACTGTTTGCAGACACTAGAAGGAAGGATGCTAAAGAACCAGAGCCACCGGCGTCGGCAGTATGACTGACGTCGGTCAAGTGCAGTGGAGAAGGAGACCGGCAATGACAGAAAGTCGGCCAACGTCGACAGCACCAGACCAGCAAGGACTGGCATCGATCGCCTGTGTATTTTTGAAACTGCTGTTGACGAACAGTCAGTTAATTGAACCGAGTGTTTGCATGCTAAGGGGCTAATTAAAGTCGCGAGCTATGCGTCTAATTTTAGTAGTTAGACTTCTATTTTTGTAAGCATGGGATCTTATTTATAGACCCATAAGGCATGTATTGTAAAATTAATTCTAGGCAAGTAAAGGCATTGAAGCTAGCAAGGTCAAGGAGATCTACATGTGTAAGGTCAAGGAGATCAGCTGAAGCATTCAAGGAGGAATAGCAACTCAGGATTTAGAGTTGTTGTGTTGAGCAAGAGAGAGAGGGAAGAAGGTCTTGAGGTGTGGCAAGCCTTTGAGGTGGAGGAAGAAGTGGCATCTTCCTTATTGTATTTTCTTCTAGTAGTACTTAATACAAGAGTGTGTATTGTCTCTCAAATTCTTTGTTGTCTCAAGTTTCTAGCTACTTTATCATTCTGGTATAATTCCGTGTTTAATTACATATAAGAAAGTAATCAATTGTGATCTAATTGGTAGAGCTATAGATCCCCTGACACATTTATTATATTCCTTTTCAATATTGGAATTTTTGTACAATTTATGGAATGAATTTATTCTATCATTTAAGTATATATCCAACAAGTAGTGTTGTCTTTCCTTGAACGTCACCCAAGTGACTATGGGCATAGCTAAATTCGTAGTTATTTCTTAATAGTCCCAACACAAGGCTGCTTCATCTAAAAGTTATAAAATAAATAGCATATCCATACTATTTATTTAAAAATATCTTATCCCAAAGCACCTTTTTATACCTATTATCCAAGAATTAGCTTACCTAACAAATATTCATCCATTGAATTTAAGACCCTTTTCACTTTATTTAGTTTATAGGTAATTCCATTCAAGATTTGATGTGTGTCACCATTTTCATGAGCTCCCATAGTGGATGATATGCCATGTAATATATTGGTATCTCTCTCTTTTTGAACATTATGTTCATAATCACACTCATGGAATTATTTTATTACATTCCTTAAAATAGATACAATGGTGTGACACTAAGGTCTTATTGGAGGCAGTTGTCCCCATCTAGAGGTTGTGCCTAGGGATCCTACTCTTACTCCCATGATAATGTCCCAATGTTTATGAGTGATATGGGATATGATTTCTCTACTTTTATGTATCTTGTTTATACTTACATGGGTGATGTACCTCCAACTATTTTTTGTCTAGATGGAGCCTAACCTCTCCCAACCCCAACAATTTCATTGAGAGTCTTCACCTAAGACTCTAAACCAACCACATTTTCCTCTAGGCCAACTATCTATCTCTTATTATGAGGTAACTCCACATATGTATGATAAGTAGGGAGAAAGATATATGCATGTTTTTTAATTCTTACATGGAGAACCACATCCACCAAAATATTATCAAGGCTCAAATAATCCTCACCTAAAAAATTGTAACCAAATTTTATTTTATCATGCTCCACCACTAAGTGATTCACTATAAAACCATACAAAATGAGAAGACATTAGATCTCCAGTCACATAAAGAAATAATAACTAAGTACTAAATTATAAAGTAACATAAAAAGTAACTAAAAATAAACCAACTCACTACTTTACTTAGGTAACTTCATGTTAGTCTAGGTGTAATTCCTAATTGGACCTCATCTTAGCATTCTCCTCCTATCCTATTGGTTCCTCTAACAAGTCTATGCTCACCCTTGTTTCCCCCTAAACTTCATCTCCTCACCCTTTATCCTATGCTTGTTTCTACATCTAAGTATCTACATATTATGGTGGTGGTTATACTTAATGTTGGCATCCTACCATAAGTTTAACCTACATAGGATATTTTTCTCAATATACTCCTCCAATTAGTACTACTCTCCCAATTTTTCCCTTGATGGTGGTAGAGTGTCCACCTCATTTACAAACTATCCTAAAATACCCTAATATAGTAGAGCTACTAAATATATCATTGTCAATATTTCCACCACTCATGGAAAGTCTCTTAATAGTGGCATACCTATCCAACTAAAAGCCCTGATGGCCCCCACTCTCCCAATCTCTAACCTTCATTAGTAATGGGTCATGTTCTCATACACCTAGCCCAGGATGAATGAAGGGTGGTTGATAAACATAGACATAAACCTCATGATCTAATATATATCCCTATAAACATATGCTAACATCTATTAGACCCATGAAAATTTCCATCCTCTCCTTGATACTCCTAACAATAGGTGACCATATATACAAAAATAAATATGTCCCTTTGTCTCCCACTAGATGGGAGGAAAAGATCCCTATAATATCATCTCAGAGGGTCAAGATAATTACCCACTCCACCCCCTCTTACCTCATACTTAAAACCTATGTTATGTGCATCATCATCACCAATGTATTACACCCAATTAACAACCTTACCTCTATCATAATCCTCTATCAAGGCCACAACCCTAACTTTAACCAACAAGCCTAGTATCATAATCAAAACCTTGAAAGTGATAGTCCACTCTCAAGGAACTTATGGGAAAATTAAACTATTTAATGACACATCCTAGTTGGTGAATAGGTTTCAAAGGAATCTACTTGATGGGACAACAATCCCACCTACACAATTTAGAGTATCCCTATTATATATAGTGTGGCCAAATCATTAGTCATTAATTTATCTATAATCCTAGGAAGCCAATCATACTCCGTTACTCTACTCCATCAAATGTAAGCACCCTTAAAACATAATTTAAAATATCCCTAAATACTCTATTAATCTTTAAAATTCATCCAAAAGGAAGTAGTTATGAGGGACTTACCTAAGTCAAACCCCTATTTTTAGAAAAGTAATAAATCAACAACCAATATAGTCTAGCATGTAATTTAGTATAAATTGAAGATCTTAACCCAAGTATATTTATATTTATCAATGAAAAAAAATAAAATAGTATATTATATATTCCATTTCACTTTAATCCTCTAATTTTGGTTTTGGTACAAGGCTATTGCTCTAACACTTCAATAGAGTGCTTATAAATTTAGATCTAAGTGTATTTTCATCTGCATGTTTGTCATCTTCTTTCTTATAATGTTTAATTACATTCATGTACTTTTATAAATAGATATTTTATATATACAAGTGCTTCTATTGATTGTTTTGGTTTCCATATAAAATATTTGATGTACTTTATATAAAACTAAGTGAGACCTTGTTTACATGAACAGTTGATAGTTAGAGTAAACACTCCTCCCTCTCTACAAGTTGAGACAAACATAGGTATTATTATTGTAATGTCATCTACACAGTTGCTAATAAAGGTATATATTAGTTCTTGTAATTTTAAATTGTGAAAATAGACTTATTTTAATAATTTTAGTCCATGTACTTGGGGTAAATATAACTTATGTAAATGTATTATGTATGTAGGGTTATCCTATGATAGTTGATACTCCCAATTAGATGGTAATTGAGGAAATTTCTCATGTTCCTCCCATATTTTAGATGCCTATTTGGATAGCTAAGCCTACCATTAACTTGATTGAGCATGAAAAATAGATTGAGCAAGATCATGATCTTGTAGTAAGTACACATGTTTAAATGTTTCTTATTGTAATTTAAAATTAATTTATTAATAATTATTTGAATTTATTTTATGTTAATTTCATAATAGGACCCACAGTCAAACCTTGGAGCATTCCAAGGCATTAGAGGGGTCTCCATATACTATTAGGGCATCCTACGGAGAGTCTTCTTCAGGGAAGGTAAAGAGAGGGAGGCTATTTGATGAATAAGATGTCTTACACATGAGATGTACTTTTTTGTATACCTATATGGAAATTGATGCATTTTTGGCATTGTATATGTGCATATGATATTCAACCAACATTAGATATTATGTTAGTATATATAATTTTTTGTATGCTTATCACATTAATCTATGTATTATTGACATTGGACATGTATGTACCTATATTGTACACCTATCATGACAATTTATCTAATTTATATTTAGTTTTTATTTCATTATGTGTTATTGTATAGTGTTATTTTGATCTTCCAAATTATTATCTATCAAATCTAATATTTAATTCTGTACATGCACAAATGAGGATTAAAAATTTATTTCTTTCAATGCTATAAATCTCAAATCTTCCATATTTTTTTAAATTAAAGTTTTTATTTCATTGTGTGTAGTAGAAATGACTAATGACACTCTTATCACTTAGGCTTAATGTTTGTCTTATCTTTGTATCTTCTTTTTTTACACTTTGGAGATACTTATTAGTGTTATTAGACCTCTTAAAAACCTCTCACATTCATTCCCTAACTCATTCCATACATTCTATTCACAAATTTCTTCTCACTCATTTACTATCTTCTCACTAGGCAATCCTCTTACGTTTCAAACTTACCAAAACTTGATATAGGTCTCAAGGATTCAGTATTTTATCATAGATGTTCTTACATGGTCAAATAACACCTAAATCAACCTATTGAAATCAATCAAACACAATTCAACATTCAATTTCACATATAGGGCAAAACAAGGCAAAATAAGGCACCTTACACAAGGCATGATACATGCATGTGACATCAACATAGATTATTAGTTAAATTTAAAATTTCTCATGCATCTTATAATATATGTAAAACCTCTTTTTCTAGTGGTACTATCTTCCAATTCCATATCTATTTAATGTCATAAATGAACATATTAAGAAACAACTCTTACTTCCCTTTGCAATGTGATTGTTAACCTAAAACAAGGTCTATATAGGGTTTCTTTGTTTTTTTGGATTGTATGTTGATTATTTACCATTATATTTTATATAAACAATAATTAACCTTCCACCTCAATGAACATTCTCAATCTATATATCATTATCTACACCAAAGTCATACTCCATGAGAAGCAACCATTTACTTTCATATTCGACTAGACTATAGGCAAAATATGGTATATGGGTATATGTATTACTCATTTATTTATAGGTATATATAGGTTCAACACATTAAAAATTAATATGATTACTCATAACTTACCAACTTGGTTGAATCACTCTAAGCTTCCTTCCTTGATTGTGACCTACAGTCACTTCTTTGTTACCACATATAGTCATTCATCTACCTACAAACTTACACAAATGACAACATATTCATGGCCTCAAGGAACTTCAAGGATACCATGAAATTAATAAAATCAAATACACTTAATGGATAATCCAAAACAAGTCACTTTTTAGGTCAATTGGTAAATTAATTAATGCCGTCTAATAGGTCAATAGGTCAATAATTCAATTACCACCTAATATGTCAATAGGTCAAAGCTGTCAAAATTGTCAAAGTTGTCAAAATAATTAAATTTGTCAAAATTATCAAAGTTATCATAGTTTTCAAAATTTTAAAATTTTTCAATGTTGTCAAAGTTGTTAATAGGTCAATAGGTAAATTAATCATTAAGTTTCTAGGTCTCTAGTTTAAGTTGTCAAAGTTGTCAAAACTGTCAAAGTTATCAAATTTCAAGTTGTGTTTATAGAACTCTGATTATAATACTTCTTGAGTGAAAAATGACAAGGGGTGTATAACATCTAGGACTAGGTTTTTTGCCTCCTACCAGGCCTGATCGACAAACCCACCACCCATTTTGACCTTAAAATACCCTTCCCAATACAAGAAAAATGTAATTTTTTAGCTTAAGTTCAAATGCACATAAAATAAAAACTGTAAGTTATTTATAGAAACCATAAAATACATAATTTATATTTTTAATCCCTATAACTTCACACTAGATAACTTAGGTATAAGCTTTGAGATCAATCCTTAGATAAGTTGTAGTGATGGGTCTAAAAATGCATGTTTTTGTCAATGAACAAGCAACTTCTCAAGCTCCAACTAAAATTTCTACCTTTGAGACCTCCAACTATTAATATATCACTTTGATCACATTCAGATAGTAAAATTTCATGTTATCACATCACCATGATTTTTGAATTTACCTAAAAATGCAAAAACACTACCGTTTCAGAGAGTAGAAACAATGACAATAAATGTTGTCAAAGTTCAAGTTGTGGTTGTAGAAATCTTATTTATATGATTCCTAAGTGAAAATTGACACTAAAAACACATATTGGGTGTAGATAACATCTAGTACTAGGTTCTTGGCCTCCCTTCAGGCCTAATTGACAAACCCACCACCCATTTTAGCCTCAAAAACACCCTTTCCAATACAAGAAAAATGTAATTTTTGACCTAAGTTTAAACATGCATAAAATGAAAACTATAAGTCATTTAAAAAAACCATTAGATAAATAATTTACCTAATTAATACCTATAATTACACCTCTAATCACTCAAGTGGAATATTTGATATCAATCTATTAGATAAGTTATAGTGATAGTTCTAAAAATGCAAGTTTTTGTCATTAAATAAGCAACTTCTCAAGATCTAACTAGAATTTCTACCTTGGGGACCTCCACCTACAAATATATCAATTTTATCACATAAAAATTGTAAAATTAAATTTTATCACACTTCCACGATGTTTGAATCCACTTGGAAATGTAAAAACACTATCGTTTCAGAGAGTGTAAACTCTGACAATAAATGTTGTCAAAGTTCAAGTTGTGGTTACAAAATTCTAATTTTGATTCTTATTGAGTGAAAAATCACACTAATAAAACATATAATGGGGTGTCTAACATCTATTACTAGGTTATTGGCCTCTTTTTAGGCCTAATCGACAAACCCACCACCCATTCTGGCCTTAAGAACACCCTTCCCAATACAAGAAAAAATGCAATTTTTTAGCCTAAGTTCAAACACACATAAAATGAAAAATATAAGTCACTTATGTAAACCATTAGATTATTAAATTACCTCATTAATATATATAATTTAACATTGTATAAATTAGGTGTAATATTTTATATCAATCCATTATATAAGTTTCAGTGACGGGTCTGAAAATGCAATTTTTTAACAGTAAACAAGCAACTTCTAGAGCTCCAATTGGAATTTCTACCTTTGAGACATCCACATATGAATATATTGATTTTATTACATAAAAATATACAAATTACATATTATCACACTTCCACAATGTTCTAATCCACTGAAAAGTGTAAAAACACTACTGTTCCAGAGAGAAGAAATAATGATAATAAATGTTGTCAAAGTTCAAGTTGTGATTGTATAACTCTTATTCAGATGCTTCATGAATAAAAAATGACACCACAAAAATTTATATGGGGTGTATAACATCTATTACTAGGTTATTATCCTCCCATTAGGCCTCATTAATAAACCCACCACCCATTTTGGCCTCAAGAACACCCTTCCCAATAAAAGAAAAATGCAATATTTTATTCTAAGTTCAAACATGCATAGAATGAAAATTGTAAGTCATTTTTGAAAACCTTAAGATACCTCACATACCTCCTTAATACTTCTAATTTTACCTTTTATCAATTAAGTGGAAAATTCAAGATCAATTTGTTAGATAAGTTGCAGTCATGGGTCAAAAAATGCAAGTTTTTATTAGTGAACAAGCAACTTCTTGAGCTCCAACTGGCATTTCTACCTTCAGGGCCTCCATATGTGAATCTATCTATTTGATCACATCTATATATTAAAATTACATGTTATCACACTACCATAATTTTTTAATCCACATGAAAGTGCATTTTCACTACCATTTTAGAGAGCAGAAACATTGACAATAAATGTTGTCAAAGTTCAAGTTGTGGTTGCAAAAATCTTATTCAGATGCTTCATGAGTGAAAAATGACACCTAAAACACATCTAAGGGGATGGATAACATATATTACCCAATTTTTGTCTTCCTTTTATGTCATATCAACAAACCCACCACCCATTCTGACCTCAAGAACACCCTTCCCAATACAAGAAAAATGCAAATTTTTAGCTCAAGTTCAAATACCTATAAAACATAAGCTTCTCTTAGCTTCAAGAATATAGAATTATTTAATAATAGTCCCAAAAACATGAAGTTGGAAGCTTATCTATCACCACTAACCTACAAAAAATTGTTAGTAAGAAATTAAAATTAAATTTATATAAGTACTACCTAGAAAATAAAAAACATTTGATAAAATTGATTACATCTACATTTGAAAAGTCAACATACATCCGTATTTAAATCCAATGAACCACTAGGATCTTCTCTAACCTTGATAGTATCAAAAATAGCTTCATGATCTAACTCCCAAACTTTCCATAGTTTCATATTTAATGGTCTCTCATGATATTTTTGTAATTGAATATTCATTGCAAGAATCAAATTTGAATAGTGCGGTATCTTCCTATGAATTTCAAACTCTTCAAATAAAAATTTATCTAAAAAAATTATAGGATGTCATCAGAACCAATTTCCAGTGACTACCACTGACCCAATAAGATATTCAATTTTTTCTTTCTCTCTTTACATCAAAACAAGTAGTAATCAGTGCCTTCTTTGTTATCCTCATCTGTAATAACTATAAAAACATGCCCTATATCACAAAAAATAATTTTTAGCATCAATATTAAGATATATTAAATAATGAGAATAAAGTTTACATAATGAAAAATATTTTACCTAGTTTCACTAGATCAGATACATGGTCAAAGTCATTTGATGATGTCATATCTATAAGTTACAATGTTATTGGAACCTGATATGTGTTGATTAGAAATAGAGGTTTGGAACTCCAATCATCCACCCACTATTATGACTCACACTCATTCCAAATAGAGTCCACATATGTAGAACAAAAACATGCCAAGTGTCTTGTATGAAAAGTCTAATAAATTACATTTGAGTTACAAAATGAGTGGAGATCACTTGAACCCATTAGAGTCATACAGTCCTCATACTTTTCTTTGTGTTCTTCCTCCATTAACCATAAATGTCAATGAATGGTATAATTTAGTTGAGCACCATGACACATATTCTCATTACACCATTTAAACATAGTTTTTACATCTATAAAATGAACACCCTCTTTAAATTTTAATTCCTCCTTTGCAATATCTCTTTTTACACATGCTCCAGCACTATCATACTCCCCTTTTCCATGATTAGCCTCAGTGAAACTCTAAATGTGTTCTACACAAATCGTAACATGCATCCTACTCAACCAATAAAACATCTATGTATTTTTTAATTTAGATGTGTAATTATCTAACCAAATGTAATATTGATTGAAAGTAATGTTCCTCTGACTCAACTATTCATATAACTTTTAAAAACAACCTTGCACATAATCTAAATAATATGATGTGTCATTGATGATATATAAATGATACTCCCTTAATATTTTTAATTGTTTCTCTTTACTATCATGTGCATGAATTAATGTTATATTAAAGAATATGTCAGCTTATGATGAGTTGTAACACTATCATTGAACTTCTATTTGGGGTTTGAATGTGTAATTCTCTAAAAAAATAAACTACTAAAACACTAAAACCAAGTGGGAATGTATCCTTGTATATGTTGAAATGTTCATCCAACCATCTAGCCCTGTGTGTGTGCCTTGCATAGTCATAAACAATCTTTTCCCTAACTTTGACCAAAAATTTAGAAACATGTATTTTTTTTGTAACAAGCTCACACCTTTTAGATTATTTGCCATCTTTTACTTGATAAGTCACTAATTTATATTTGCTTAAACCAACTAATTCCTATCCAATTCCACTTGTAATATCCTAATAGATACATTTTTTTTTAATTTGGAAATCTACCACAAATGTTGTAATTTCTATTTAAACATGATTTATTGTAAAATATTTGCCCGTCTGATCTTTTGCAAAAGATAGTTGGAATAGATTCCCTAGCTGATTTTGGTGGAAATTCAATGCCACACTCCTAAAAAATGTTAGTATGAAAAATATAATGAATATGGTGAAAAACATCATAATGCATTGAAAATTCAACATGTTGCCTACAATAACAATTGGTGTGTGTGTGATTTATTTTAACATAAAAAGGTTTTTCCATCTCAAAATATTTTTGACAAATAGAAATTTGAGGATTTTTTTTCCAAAAATTTAGATTAAAATTATGTTTGAGTCATATTTAATAAATGTTTTGTATATGGTTCATGGTTATGAGAACCAAATCTTCTTTTCACAACAGCTCTTGCATTGGGTGAAATTATTGTATTATCTTTCCAAAAATGAGAAAGTAACTCTTTAAGAGTATCTATTCTAGCCTTATATTTTCATGGAAATATACTAGAGAATGCCCAGAGCTCATTGGTATTAGGTTCATTAAGTTTTTCACATCTTGAAATTGATTTCATTAATATTTTTATATTTATAACAAGTGTTTATCTTATTTTTTAAATCAATATTTTTTCCCTATTTCAGCGCTTACTGCATAAGTTGTCATTATACATCAGGAAGAATTACAATCTTTATTGTGTGATTTCGGGCCTACAATATGATATGCATCATGTATATTTTTAATAATTTTATCATCTGTATTATATTTTCTTAGTCCTAAAGTGTACATTTTAGGTCTCATCTTGATCAATTTTATCAATGAAACAAATAATTGACATCTTTGACTATTATACTCTAAATTATGAAAGAAAGCATCCTAAATTTATTAATCCAGTCTTTTTGAATGGTGATCAAAAAATTTATTATGCATTGGTTTTAAAAATATTTTGATCTAATTCAATTAAGTACTTTTATTTTCTACGCACAATTCTTGGAGGTGCTAATAATGGTGGAATTTGTTGAAAGGGTGTTTCAAAACCATTATTAATTTCATTGTTTAGAGGTGGGATGACATTATTTTCATTGTTAATTTATTTATTATATGTTTCCATGAATTTTTATTGATGGTTAATTTTATCATTTTTTGTTTCCATCAAATTTTATTCATTCATGGTGAGTGAAGCATCATACATAGACTCGTCATCAATAAAAATTAAAAACTTAGAACTTCGAATGTGAATTTCTAACATTAACTAATTCATTATTTTCAATTTCATTACTATTAGTTTAAGTATGGTAAATTTCATTATTATTCACTTCACTATGGTAAATCTCAACATTATTCAATTGATTATAGTTAATTTCATCAATGCTTAACTCATTATCATCAATTGGCTCTTTATCTATGACATTTGGTTCATTAGGATTAGGGTTTGTACCTTGTTTACCATGAAGTTTTAAAAATTTTAGATTGTGTTTCTCTCTCAAATATTATAATTCCTATGGTGTTTTTTATTTAACAACTTCCTATTCCTCTTCGAATGTGATCCAGAACCCATTAGAAAGGACAATTGATAACTTTTCAATGGTGGGGCTAAGTACACAAATATGTAGATCTCACAAAAGTATAGAGAGAATGTTTATGGGCATAAAAGTCTTGATTTGGGATAAAAATAGTCATTGATAAGCAAGCTTAATCTAAAATAATAATAATGTGATCAAGTTATGTGTTTTATAAGGTCCTAACTCATCTAACCCAGTAAAAATCTTATATTACATAACATGATCACATTATTATCGATATAAGCTTCTCAATGGGATAGATGGGCCAGGACCTTATAGAACACATAATGCGATTTCATTATTACATAATGTGATCATGTTATGTGTTGTATAAGGTCTTGGCCCATAGAACCCATTGAGAAGCTTATATCGATAATAATGTGATCATGTTATTGTCAATATACACTTTAGGGTTGGTGATTAGAAATGAGGACCGAATATTGCCTATGTTAAGAATAATGTGATCATGTTATTAAATAATGTAATCATGTTATACTTAATATAGATAAGGGATTATAGACTAGGGATTTAGGCATTAGTGCATAGGGTTTATGCATTAGTGCATAGGTTGTATGGATTAGGTATTAGGTATTAGGGATTATAATTTATGTTTTATGGATTAGGTATTACAATTAAGGTCCAAAGTTAAGGTGCATGGATACTAGGACCTTTCCCCTAGAATGGCTTGGCTTTATGGATACTCACATTATTCTTTAAATTAAATCCCATGGCTTTGAATTGAAATTATGATGGAAGGTAAATGGCTCCCCATAAATTGAAATGGTGTGTGCATTTAATAAAATAGTATGTAACATGATTTTATGACATACATGAAACAAAAATGTTTTTAGGTAAGTTTCCCAAAGTACATTAAATGCCATATCACTTGTAATTTCAATTTTTTAAGTGGTCAGATAATATGTTTCCCAAAATGAATTAAATGCCATATTATTTCTTAACTCATTATTTTTTCTTCTCCTAATACTTGGAGAAAGAAGATATAAGTACGTGGAAGCCACAAAAAATAATAATAAGTCATTGATAAGTGAAGTAAGAACTGAGGGTTGCCTATGTTAAAAATAATGTGATCATGTTATTAAATCAGTTGGACCCATTTGTGACTATAAAATGTGTTTTTGGGTTGTCATTATACCTTGGATGTTATCATGTAGATTGAGTGAATTAGTCAAATGAGAAAATTAGTCATGTGATTTAGGCCAAACTAAGCCCTTTGAACTTAATTCTTAGTCTATAAATGATGTTAATTTAGACTAAAATGATTGATTAAAGGTTTAAATAGTTATATTTATGGTTTAGAGTTTAGGTATTAGGAAATTTAAGGATTAGGGCTTAGCTTATAGGTTTTAGGGTATATTTATACAATCTTGTAGGCAACTAGGGAAATTTTGGGAGCCTTAAACCTATATCTGTGATTGCAAAATGTGAATTTGGGATCAATTATTCCCCACATCATCATATATTGAGCCTAAAAATTCAATTATGGTAATAAGTGATGAAATTTTAACCAATTTCATTCCTCTGAACCTAATTATTACTATATATAAAGGATGTTAATTGAGTCTAAATTTATTGGTTTAAGGTCTATAATTTAAAGGTTTTTAGGTTTAGGTCTTATGGCTTAGGGTTTAATGTAAATGGTACATGGTTTAGGGTAAAATTTAAATGGTATAAGGTAATTTAGGATTTAAGATATCAGATATAAGGTCCAATCAATAAGGTAATTAAAGAACATTTGAGCTTCTTATGAAACCTATTTATGACTTGATTACCTTCATGTTTGTATTTTTGATAAAAATAGGGTCAATTATACCATGTACATGTTTCATACATGTTATAAAATTGATTGAGCCATAAATTTGGTTTAGGGGCTCAATTTTGACTAGACCATGTAGGGAATTACGCAAATTGACTAATTATATCAATTCATGATAGAGGATCAATCTTTTGATTTTGCCCAAAATCATATCTTACTATTAAAGTGGTTCAAATTGGCCTCAAATGCCTCTATTAAAAGAATCAATTAGCTCCTCCTATTTGGTTAATTAGGTTGAAAGGGATAAAAATAAGCCTAATTTATTGAATAGATACACAACTAGATTGGTACTCTGAAGTCTTTAGTCATAGGTTTAAAAAGTACATTTTAGGACATCTCATGATAAAATTAGTTATATCATAAGGCATGTATGTTTGTGGCATATAGTGGGCATTAAGGCATAGAGATTACATTTTATATTTTGGGTATTAGGGATTAGGGCATAGGATTTAGGTTTAGGGACCTGTATATTAATGTCTAATCATTAGATATGCCATGTGTTCAAACCAAAATCTTACTACAAAGGATGCTAATTGGGACTAAATTAAAGTTAGTAAATAGGGAAAGTAAATGGTTTATAATTTAGGGTACAATGTTTAGGGTTTATGGTTTATAGATTCTAGGTTCTAATGTATATACATGGTTTAGGGTACACAGGGTCAATCACAAAGATAATTGAGGATAATTTGAATCCCTTAGACCCATTTGTGACTATAGAACGTGCTTTTGGGTTGTCATTATACCATGTATGTCATCATGAAGATTGAGTGAATTAGTTAAATGGGGTAATCATCCATGTGATTTAGGCCAAATTAAGCCTTATAAACTTAATTCTTAGTCTAAATGATGTTAATTTCCAAGCTAAAATGATTGGTTCAAGGTTTAAAGAGTTTATATTTATGGTTTAGAGTTTAAGGATTAAAAACATTAGGGATTAGGACTTAGGGTATAGGTTTTAGGGTATATAAGGCATAATCATGATGGTGATTGGGGAAAATTTGATCTCCTTGAATGTAGATCTATGAGTAAAGAATGTGAATTTGGAATCAATTATCCCCCACTTCATCACAGATTGGGCCTATGAAGTCAATTATGGTAATGACTAATGTAATTTTAACCTAGTTCATCCCTATGAAATAATTTCTTACTATATATAAAGGATGTTAATTGGGGCTAAATTGATCCTAGGGGCCTATTAAGCCTTAATGTAAGTAATTTCATTCATATGATATAAATTGGGGATCCAAGTGCTCACCATATTAAAAAAATAAGTATTTTTTCAATCTGATATGCAATTCGGTCCAAAGGAGTTGTGTAAGGAATTACATCCATATATAATGGAAATTGGGGCTAACTTGGCCTTGATTGCATACCATATTGAACCAATATATTATTTGGTTCTAGATGATACATAATTGGGTCCAATCAAGGCTTGCCCAAGGAATTGTGTCAACATAATTTTAATTAGGGCCCTAATTACACACCTTATTCAAATAATTGAGTGTTTGATTGAATCTAATATGAAATAAGAACCAATTAAACCCTCTGTAAGGAATGAATTCTATCTAATAATAATTGGAAATCTAATTGTGCACCAAAATCAATTGAAAGAATATTTGGTTCAATATGATCCATGAAATTTAGTCCAAACAAGCCTAGTGTAATAAATTTCATCCTTCTACTATCAACAGGGGGCTCTATTAGAACCAAGTATTTATTTTAGCTAACTATACAACTATGGCCAACCAAGGCTCATGAAAGTAAATGAATACATCTAATGTTAATTACAACTTCATTGGACTTCATTGTAAACTATTTATAGATAATCTTGTATTTGGCTTTATCTTATACATAATTGGGGCCAACTGAGCCCCATTAAAGTAATATTGTACATATAATGTTCTAGTTGGGTTATATTAGCCCTAATTTCACACCATATTGAACCAATTAATTATTAGGTTCAATATGATATGCAATTGGGGCCACTCAATCCAAAAGCAAGGAATTACATCCTTATAATGTCATTTGGGGCTTTAATTACACCATGTGTTAAATCAATTGATATTATTTTCAATACTATACACAATTGAGGATAACCAAGTCCTATGTAATTAACTAATTACACATATAATATCAATCAAAGCATATTTCACCCTATGAAATGACTTGTATCTATCTAATGTCCATTTTGAATATTTTTTCCTAATTGTAATTCATATTTAACCAATCAAGTATTTTCTTCAGTATAATTTGTGATTGAGAGTAATTGGTCCTCATGCAAGGAATTTGTTCAATATAATGTCAATGAGGGCTTTGATATAAAACCATATTAAAATAATTGATTATTTACTTCAATCTAATACATAATTAGGGTTAAATGAGCCCTGAGAAAGGAATTATGTCTATATGATGTCAATTGGGTCTCTAATTGCACACCATATTATAAAAACCCAAGTATTTAGTTTAGTTTGATATGTAATTGGGGCCAACCAAGCTCCATCCAAGGAAACATGTCCATCTAATATTAATCTGGGATCTATTAGATTGATTCCACACCATATTGGGATCAAAGGAACAACAAATTGATTCATAGGTTAATACATCTCCAATTATCATTCAATGCTATCAATTCTTGACCAGAACATTGGTCCCAAATAATAATCTTAATCTAAAACCAATATTTGATCTTAAAATTACTAGGCCTAATAGCTCCTATTTAGGTTTCAGGATGTTGAGAATATGTAACATGATCACATTATTAAATATTGTGATTGTGTTAATAATGCAGTTTATAATGCGATCACATTATTAACACGATTGCATTATTAACATTATTATGTTATTAATTCAATCATGGTATTTGAATTTTAAATCAATTATCACACATTTTGGCTTGGGAATGGCTTGGATTCTCAAGCCAAATTCTTAGACTATCAATGTACAATAAAGTTTTGAAAGGTATGAAAACAAACTACAAATTTCAACTTTGATTGCCAAATACACTAAGAATTTCAATGTGAAAATTTAAAAACTTGATACCATTATGACGAGCACACTCTATTCTTTCAAAAAATAATATTTTTATAATTTTTAATATATTTTAAGGTTTAAAACTATATTTATTTCTAATTATGATTTTTTTGGCCACTACATGCTGCAAACATACATGTTCATTTAATTTGTCTTTCATTGATCCAAGTGAAAAACAAATTATATGGTGATGTAGTAGGCCTAATTATACATACATTCAAAAAAAATTGATTTTCATTTTTTTGAGGTAGTTAGGCATGTCGCATGGATGGATATCCATTTATTTATTAATTTTTAGGATCTATTTACTTGCAAAATTCACTAAAAAGGCATTCATTAAAAAAAAAAAAAAATTATAAGTGATGTGCTATAATATTTTATCTAAATTTTCCCTAAAGGGTTTCAAATAATATTAAATGATACTCAAAAAATGGTGCACACCACGACCATCTATCTACTATGTTTTCTAGAATAAAAAGTTCCTCTTCAAATTTTAGATGTTTGACCTAGTTCTACTTAACCATTTTTTTTTTAAATTAGTGTTTTGGAAACTAGACTCGAAATGATACATTTCATGTTTTAACACCATCTTCAAATTTGGAGTGTAGATATCTCAAATTATCTATATTAGTTCAAATTTATGAAATTTCAAAAAAATCATGTCCATGGGTAGGCCACCTTTTGTCCCCAAAATTTTTGCACTTACCCTATACATATTTTTAATTACCAAGTAACATATTTATAAACTTTACATCACAATTTTAGCATTGTTATATCTTGATATTGACCATGCTACACCTACTCAGATTTTTCACCAACTACTACTAATTTAGACTCAACATATCTACATCTTAGGTCTTATACATATTTATACCACATGTACATGTATACTTTCATTTATAGCTTTCCTATTTTAGACTTTGTTGTGTCTATATGCTTATTTTATTCAGGGGCATTTGAATATTCAATTTTTTTATGGATATACACCACTTCTTTCTATTATATGTATGTTTTAGACATGTGCCCATGTCCTTGTGTGTGCTTTCCTAATTGTGTATGTCAGAATTTGAACATGTCCTTTCATGTGGATCTAAATTAACTTTATTGATTTTTGCATATGTGGACATTTAAACATGTTTTTGTATGTCTTGATTTCTCAAATTTAGTGACATGTGCTTATGTCCCTTGTATTATGGCCCCTTGGCCTACTTTGTGTGCCTCATGTGTGTTGTATGTATGTTTTATTATATACATCATGGTCATGACACTTGTCTCTTTCTTGTTACACACTCCAATTTTAGATGACATGAGGGACCTCATACATCTCCCTTCCTACTTGGGTATCATGATGGACATCATTCACCATCCCTATAAGTAGATACTTAGTTATTTCTCATATTTTTTGTTCATATACATTGTTATATCTATCTTTATAGCCTTGTGAATGATAGACATAACATACATCACACACTAAAAATGTATGCTCAAATTGTCTTACATTATAATGTTATGTATGCACATTATATTAGTTTTAATTATGCAAATATCATATATGCTTTGACTAATACACATTTTATAGAGATTTTTATTATAAGGAAAATTATTTCACAAGTTCAAAAACTCCCCTAAAAATAGGGGGAATTCATAGGGGTTTGTCATAGAGATTAGACTATCTGTATGTACTTAGATTACAATTTTTAGCACACAAGCTTATAACATAGAAATTCGATACAAGAAAGCATAGTGAAAAATAATAACATAGAGATCAATTATTGTTCCATAGAAATCAAAACAATCAAACATTATCACCCAAATGGGGACACTATCCTCACATGATTCTATTATCCAATATATGGTGCTACTGTCTAGTATCCTTAGTTTTAGAAAATTCTATATTGGCTAGAAAAGTATAAATAATCTAAGATTGCATATTTTTAGTTATAGATTACCAGTTTTGGCTCAATTTAGCTCATATTCATATAATTTTTCATATATTGGGGGCATCATGCATTGAATGATCATTCCTAATTCATTTAAAATACTTAGATATAAAATATTACAACTCAATCTAGAATCTATATACTTAGATATAAAACTTGGGGGCACATGCACAACACATTATTTATGTATGCTCAATTATACACTAGTTGATCATGACAAAATTCATGTCATATTATACATTATACATATCAAAAAAAAAAATTATAGGTTACATAATAGATTCATGGCTTACCTCATCTGTAGTGTTTGGCATTCTTGAGTAGACTAGAGATGCCTAATATACCCAAGTGGTTGTAGAGATGACATCTCTAGTTACACATCTTTAGTTAAACATTTATAGTTACATCACACATTTTCAATTTTAGATGCATCTACTACACATGGGTGGGAAATGATGTAGTCATAGTCTACTTAAGTTAAGCCACCTACATGAGAGGTTTGGACACAACATCAGTCCAATCCAAGCTATTCACAGGTCATAATCCACCAAGCAAAGGTGGGAAATGATGGGTTCAAAACTATATTGAGTTCTTGAGATACCCACATATGGGGATTGATCAAGCCATCAACTTAGTCTAAGTTATTCACCAATTAATCACTATTTACATGTGCACACATAGGCTATCACTAGGTTTATACATTGGTTAACATACCTAGTGAGTTGTATTTGTTCCTTTCATATATCTTATTCATTTACTTAGGTTTATCTCTTTCATCAATGTTTTCATTAATTTTGATGTTTCCTAAATAAGGACTAATATATGCATGTTTCATTTATAGGACATGTAATGTAGCATGCTTCACATACTCAAATCTAAATTTATGAGATTCACCTCTTAGATAAGTCTAGGTACACTTATTTTTCATTTATCTTAGTCATTTTTATTTGTTGTATTTATAAAATAGAGGGGGGGGGCACAAATTTAGTCACTTAAAAATGGCTTTTGAGTGTTAAGAGTGAGAGTTGATACTACCCATGCCTAGCTTAGTCCTGGACTTATCTTAGGTTCCATTTTCACACTTATCCATCCTTCATGTGAGCCATAGGCATCCCTAGACATCCCTAAAGTAGTCTACATCCCTAAAACAATCCTAAACCCTCATCTTGACATCATGGCCTTAATGCGTTAGATTCTTCCACCTAAACATTAATGCCATAATAGGGATAGTAGTGTCATATGGCACTAGTGTCCAAATTTTATCACTATTATCCTTACTCTCCTTTTTGTAACAATGGATATATTTTTAAATATAAGACCACCTAGGGTCAGTATAGACCTCTTTTAAGACTCACACAAGAACTAGAATAATATATATACATGAATTTTAGCCCTCTAACCACTAGATGGAAATCAAATGCAAATTACACATACAAACTCAAAATAAGTTGTGCATAATCAAGGTTATCAATTCATATTCTCCCCTACCTCTACATATAGCCATATGCAATATTCTTAAGATCATATTAATCAATTTTTTAATTTCAAGCACTTTCAAATCACTCAATTCAATATTCATACTAGTTTGACTTAAACTTGCATAAATACTTAGGTGGGGAGTGTATACACATAATATTTTTAACTTTTATTGATTATTAACACTTTGTATCTTGTAAGAACCTATAGAGTCTCAATCTCTCTAAGTGCATGCCTTAAGGGGTGCACTGGGAAAGGGGTGGGTAGACCATTGGTGCTTCATAAGATTGTCATTCCTTTTGCCACTTTCCATCCACCCTCTAGCCTCCTAAAACCATTAAACCCAAGCTTATTATTCTTAGTTCTACCTATTATTATCATTTGTTATGTTTTATCCTTAATTTTTGGCCTTATCACCCTTTTGACCTATCATTTATGCTAGGTAAACTAGGTTTACTAAGCATACTTTATGGACTTTTTCTCTCTTTTGGTTTGTTGGTCTCTCAATCAACCTAACATAGACCTAGAGAGTTAGCCTCAAAAATGTGCTAGGTCGATCAGGTCTACCTAGCACAACCAATTTTCCTAATTTTTTTAGGGTAAGATATTACTATATATACAAGGTCATTTACCACCATTTTTAAGATCAAATAATTAAGCAAAGAAGTAAAAATGAACATCTACCTATTGACCATACTACTTGGGGAATAAAGGTTTAGGGCTCAATATTTTATTTAGAGCTCTGATCTGGTCTCATGAATAAGTATTTGGGATGATTGGATAGGTTGTGTGGCCTAGAGATGATTTATCTAGTTATCCTTACATTCTATGACAATCTCTTGTGAAGCACCTTGGCCAAGGGAGAGATTGAGGCTTGGCATGTTCATCTTCAAATTTAAGTATTCCTAACTTTATTCCTCCTTTATTAAGAGTAGATAGATAAATCATATGTATTCTTCTCTTCAATTATTAGGATTTCATATACATTGACATGAATATATGTCTTATAATGCATGTTTATTTTAGTTTTTTTGTCTCTAACTCCCACTTTGTACCACAAGCTTTGGTGTGCACTAGATTAAATTTTATCTATTTTTTATTAAATTAGTGAAATATTAAATTTTAAGACTCTTTTAGGGTTATTGTACAATTATGTTAGACTATAGGCTTTGGAACCCTACCTCACATGGTGTGTTGTGACAAGTAATCCCCTAATTGGGTCTAGCATATCCTCACATTGGTCATGTTCTTGCTTAAAAATTGTATGCTCCCCAATTGAAAGTGTAGGTGTACTCTATCCCATCCAATCCAAGATTGATTTATGAACACAATGAATTTATGATTGCATAAATTATGGTGAACCAAATGTGAATTAAACCCTTACAAGATTTATTTCACTTATTTCATTTCTATTCATCATTATTTTTATCATATCTTTACCATGTTAGATTGACCTTATCGACCTAGTTATTTATCTCTATGTATAGGTTTGTAGGAACATGTAATTGACTTGACTAGCTCGGCCCAATATAGATTTTAGAACTTGCAAAAATTATGTTTAGAAAACTGGATTGACCATCTCAACCTAGTGTAAGTTTTCATGTTTTCAGACTTCTAGTCCAACCTACTAGGTTGACCAGGTTGACCTAGTGCACTTTTAGCACTTTTTTAGCAATTTCATGTATTACTTGATCAACTAGCTCAACCCAGTTTGCAAGTTTTTGATAGTTTTCTCCAAGGTTCTTGATCATTAATCTTCTCCTTTTCATCTCTGAACCATTCAAGTCATTTTTTATTCCTTTTTATCTTTCCTTTTTTGTAGTTACTTTAATAGTTTGCAGTATTTAAAATTGCCCCTACATAGTCAACTAGGTTGACCCTATGGACCTAATTTTATGTTCTATGTGTATTCTGAAACAACTAGGTCGCCTTGGTCAACCTAGTAGGTTTTTTAGATCTTGTCTCTAGTAATATAGGTTCAACCTTATTGACCTTGTTTTTTACTATTTTCCATATAGTTTCTCAACTAAACCTTGTTTCAAAGTTGGAATAAACCATATATGTTAATCACATCTTTATTTTAAATTATTTACATGATTAGAATAGTTTACATAGTCTAATTATGGGAATTTCAATTAATCACTTAGTTGTACTATTTCTATTCTTTTGCATGCATGGCCAAATCACATAGACATCAACAAGTATTTAAACATTTGACTACCCAGGCTAACCTACTTAGATTTTATCAAGGGGAAAGCTAAATTGATTCTTTGGTCAAGTATAAAGCATGGTTAATGGTATATTTTGGCTAATCACCAATTACCCTTATTTCTATGATGTGTGAAGTGAGGGGGTAGGCCCTAATAATAAGCCTGTATCATTGCCACTACATTCCCTTTCATCCTAAACTTACCTGAAACTATCCATAGATTGTTATCTAGTACCTTATTTATAGCCAAACTCCTTTTATGCTTAAAATCATTTTAATAATTTAATCAACAGTCTAGGTTGACCAAGTAGCTAGCTTTACTTTCAAGTTGTATCATTTGATCTTTGATCAATTGTGTGTGCAAAATCTTGCTTTAGCCAATGTTAGTATAAGATTTTACTTTGTGTGCATCAATTGAATTGGCCATCATCAATTCAATTGATTATTTTTTTCCTTTTAGTACTTATTACTTTCTTACATTACTGGCAATTATCTTGCTTTAATTCATAGCATGTTATCAGCATTCTTTTCTTCCCTATCTGCTATGCTAGGTTGACCTTGTCAACCTAGTATCTTTTTCATCCCATATACATTGTGCTAGGTCAATCTGATCAACCTAATACTATTTAAAACATCTTTAAATCTTTTTTCTAGTCATTATTCACTAAGCTGGGTTAATCTTATGGACCTTGTACAATTTTACAGTCCCTATTTTTCATTAGGTCAGTTAGGTCAACCTAGTACTATTTTAATTCACTTTTTCATTCTTTGCTTTCTCATCTTTATTTTTTTCCTTTCATCATGGACTTTATGTTTGGTGATAATACTAAATTTTAGTTAACAAACATGATGTAATAAACCAATCCTAATAGGGTCTCCCATAGACAAAGTAGGTCTCCTTTCATAAATGCTAGTAATGTTCATATTGCAACTCACACGATGGACTATGGGACCCCTCCTCATACCCATTTGAAACAAAACCCTCATCTTCTCTTAGAGGATCATATTTAGTTAGAGTATACCCCTAAAATGATTTTATTTATCATGAAATTCCCTCAATATAGAGGGAAGGATCCTTCCACCATATATAACCTCATGATTAGTCATCAAGTTGAAGAACCTCATTCTCCTACTCCCACTTTCTCAATTAGATTTTGGGGGTACCAGTTTATTTTCTTTGGAACCTCTTCCTTCAAGATTAACTCCCTCTAATGTTATGACATCTTCTTGTTTAACTTCTTCTACCTCCATATCTAGTATCTCAACTAACTTGGTAAGTTTTACATCTAGTGAGCCTCTCATAAGATCCACTATTCTTAATTCTTCCACTAGTTAATATTTTTCTACCCAAGGTACTCATGCTTCTATTTCTTCTTCCTCTCAAACATTTACTAGTCCATCTTTTGCTTCATAAGAAAAAATTTCCACTAGTACTTCAAATTATCATAGCTCTTCTCAAGCTCATATCAAATGCTAATAGTGGTACCCAAGCCACTAACACCAACATAAACACCAATACTAATTATTCTAATAACACCAATCAAACTCATCAACTATTATTGAAAAATCTCAATCAAATGAATACATTCCAATCTCATAATATGAATAAAATGATGAGAATGCAAAACCACCTTCTTAATCTTCAATCTAATCCTCAACCAATGACTTGGGGCACACATAACCAAAGTGTTCCTCCTCCTCCTCTTCAATATTCTCAAGTTAATATCATTCCTCAACCTAAATTAGTCAATAAATTCATCAAAGATTTATAAAATGAACCTTTTACCACCCAAATTACTAACATTGACATTAGAGGTATAACACCTACAATTTATTACAATGGTTCAACTGATGCTACTCTTTACCTCAAGACATTAGGAAATATTTACAAGGATTGGGTCATGTTAAAAATCTTAGCTAAAACCCTCATGGGTGATGCCTTGGATTGGTACAATCAAATTATAACACACTCTATCACTAATTTGGAAGACTTAGTAAATGCTTTAGTTCAAGAATTTTAAACTAGGGATCTTCCTAAGAACACTTTGGCCCATTTCATCAATTGCAAACAAAATGAAAATGAAACTGCCCAAGCCTTTATTAAGTGATGGAATACTATCAAATAAATGTGAACATAACATTGAGGATGATAATCTCTTTCATCTCTTTAAAAATGATTTATTTCTTAAATTACAATATCAAGTCCATACCTTTTATCTATATGTACCTTGAAGGAAACTATCGATCAAGCCAAAAGATAATATTTCTTCATGCATCGATTCAAGTTTCTGCAACCTTCCATATGCCCTCACCTATTAGCAAATAATAAAAACCAGAATATTACTAATGATGGTGTTATTAATTCATATGACACCATTCACAATGTTCAATCTATCATTCATACCCTTTCCTTGCAACCAACTCCTTCTCAACAATACACTAATCCTCATTTCTCAACAAATAACATTAATGTCAATAAGCCTTTATCCTCTAACAAATTACTTAAATGTCTACCCAAGCCTCTTCTATGAGATATTGACCCTACTCAACCTATGAAATCATGGTATGATCCTAATAAATTTTGTTGGTTTCATGTTAGCTTGGGTCACTCTCATGAGACTAGTAGATAGCTCCAAAATTTGGCCATGGACTTTCTTCTTGGCCCAAATTTTGATCATGATTCTATTCTCTGTAAGCATCAACAAGCCTATGATGTTGATTTCAAAGACTATATATCACATGATGAAAATTAAGCTTTATATCAATAAAATGCTCATTTAGCTATCTATAAAGACTTCTTACCTAATCATCAACCAATCGAAGAAAGTCAAGATAAGCCCACTTCTTCCACCAATACTGTAGAAAGGCTTATTGAACAAAATTATAAAGAGAATGTAGTTAGCATGACCAATATGCAAAGAGTGGTATCTTTCATTGATTCATAACCTATCTACACTCCTTCCCATAAGGCATATCATGTTATACAATATTCTTCTCCAACTCATTTAAATGAGTTGGGGCAAGAAGATGTTATTTCTTTTAATTATCCAATTTATGATTCTCCCTTGGATGACACATATCATACTATTTCTACTTCTCTCTCATCATCTTCTAATACTAATAAAAATCCAATTTATACTAAAACTTCTTCTTCGAAACTTGAAGATCAATATAAATCAACTACTTCATCACCAAACAATTTACAAACTTCTTATCAACCTTCTCATTATTATAAACATAAGTTTTAATGCTCTTCAGATCTACCTTCAGAAGATCTTCTTAATCATTATGCACCTATATCTAACAATATCCTTATGGTTTATGATGAGTGGGATCCCATTGCATAACTTACTAATCTTCCATCCCAAATACCTTTCCTTGAACTCATGAGGAAATCTCCATGTCATAGAAACCACCTCATATAACTCTTATTCAAGATGAATGTCCCTCACCCTCCTCTAGTAGGATGGGAGGCTACTTTACCTAGATATGAGGATAGTATCTTATATCAATGTGAAGTGATGTCCATTAATGTTGATGAAACTATAAACACTTATCTTTCTTTACAATTTCCTATCACATCTATGTGTTTCAACGCTAAATCACTTTCTACATTCAAAAGATAGAGAAATAAGAAACTTAAAGAAAATAGACGAGGGTTTGTACGTACCCAGATTATAGACGTGCACACCAGAATTCAGATGATAGAAGGTACTCCTCTTTGGCTGTGGAGGAATGACACCTAAAAGAGAAAGACACTAAACACGAAAAATGTTAGATGACAAAGGGGTGGACTGCCAAGTAAGGGCTTGGTCCTAGAAGCACAAAGGCTTCTTGGAGGATGTCAGTCCACTATTAAAGATATAATACTAATCAGAAACAGAAAGTGATAAATGATGAAAAATAGAAAGAAAGAACTTAAGACAAATGCATACATGTTTAGAAGCTATCTACCTTTGCACAGTCACCGGTGTCGGTGGTGTTGCTAGCATCGGTCAAAAAGGTCATCGACGTCGGTTAGACTGCCGACGTCGATAGGGGTACTGGCCGAGGTCGGTTGGGGCAGTAGTCAAAGACGGGTCGGGCTAGGTTTCAGGACTGTGGATAGGGTCTATGGACATGCAGAATGGACTGTGGTCTTGTCTGAGGGTCAGGGAGGTCTGTTTAGAGGTCTGAGGGATTGCTTGAAGGTCTGAGGGACTTGTCTTGGGTCTGAGGGACTGAGAATGTTGTCTAGGACTAGACTGAAAGGGTGACAGGGCAAAAGGAAAATGAACAAGAGACAGGGTTTGAGAAGGCTTTTCAGCCTCTCAGGGGAAGGACAGGGTAAGTGGTAGACAGTGGATAAAATAGGTAACTAAAATCAAATGAAATAATGAAATGAAACAATGAAATTGCTTACCTCCTGCTTATTGATTGAAGAATGGAGGAGCCTATTGTTGGAGCTGTGGAAGACCTGTTGCAAGAAGAAATGACTGACGTAGAATGTCTGTACCTGTTGTTGTTGCTGTACGAGGTGGAGAGAAAGGAGAATCCAAATGCCAAAGAGTGTCTAAAGAGTTTTGTTTGCGGGGGGGGTAGAATGGTTGCAAAAAAGCATTTTGAAGGTTGTCGACGCTGGTAGAACCACTGACGTCGACAGAATAATGACCGATGTCGGTGAGGTCAGAATGCGCATAAAGGCTAAAATTAGCCTCTGTCTATTCTTGCATGCTGTCGAGTCAAGGGGCCAGGGGAAAATAGTCGAGGAAGACATAAATGGATGCGAGAGGAAGGATAAAGGGGAGATTTGGACAATAAAAGCTAGGAGAGAGGTGGGGGGATCCAAGGAGGGGATCCAAGGTGGCAAGGGTGAGGTGGAAAGTGGGCCACTAAATTAAAATGTTTAAGTTATTTTAATTTAATGAAAAGGAAGGGACTAGGACAAGGGTTAGGATATGGGTCAATGGGGGACAAGGGGGGAGGATGAAAGATGACCAAGGTGCAGACACATTTTCAGTGTCTACATTTGCCCCTTTTTGTCTTGTTAGTTGTTCTTGATGAACTGCAAGACAAAAATAGGAGTTGGTTGCCCCAGGAATGGGATGAGGTGTTCCCCCCTCAAAGTGAGAGTTGAGGGAAGGGAACCTGAGATCGAGTGTCAATTTGACAGAGAGATGGATAGAGAGAGGGTGAGTGTGAATGTTGCAATAGTCGTGATTGTGCATATACCACTTCACGAGATGGTTGGGTCAAATTGTCACAGGTCGAGGGTCGAGGAGTGCCAAAATTGAAATAACTAAGCCCCAACATTTAGTCATCTGCTGATTGGGCTATTCAATCTAAGCTGAAGCTCCATATGGTCATCGTGTTCTAGGTATCCCAGGCTCAAGAAGTGCTCCCAAAAACATGAAAATGCCATAAGTAGTGCAGATTAATCAGCTTGCAATCTTATAGTTGTGAAGGTCAAAAATAGTCTGCGCACAATTTTGCTAACCATTTGTGGGGTAGCATACATGCAAAAACAACCAAGGCAACATTGTCTTGGAAGTGGTCATGGTCGGAGGAGATAGGCATGATCTCCAATGGTCTTTGGTTAAGGTGGATGGATGGATGAAAGGATGTGGCCGAGCTAACCTCAGAAGACATCATGTGATCATAGTGTTGCCTACATAGCCCTTGTGTGAAGGGCCTCAGGCCAATGTAGTTCTCCCTAAAAGGGAGGAAGGGTCAAAGGGATGGATTGGACTTGGTCGAGGGCAAGGTCATGGTCAAAGAAGAGAAGGTTTGTCCATCAGAGAGATGAACAAACAAGGGTGGTTGAGCTAACCTCAAAGGACGCCGTGTCATCTAAGTGCTACCTACATAGCCCCAGTCATAGGGCCTCAGACCAATGTAGTTCAAACTAGTTGAGAAGATTGGTCAATGATTGGTTTGGTCATGTGCTGAAATGATGAGGATAAGATGATGCTACAACATTTTCCAAATGGTGTACTCTGTAACATTGGTCGAGGGTCTTTCATCCCTAGTAATTATCCATAGTCATGATGGATGTATGCTAAAAATGAATTGGGGTCTATTTATGCTTCAGCAAGTATTGGTTTATGCTTAACATAAATTGTGTCTGGTCGATAGTTTCCATGTGTATTGGTGTCCATAGAAACTATGTGAATAGGGTATGAGAGTGGTCTAAAAAGAGATTGGAGTTGAGTTGATTAGGTTTGACAAGTGATGAAGTTGAATGTGATCAAAGTGGAGAAGAAGTGAAAGGCATATTGCTCTTTCATTGACCAGGACCAGAATGACAGCATAGATAGGGGTTGTTAGAACAAAGAGCCCCATTCATGCATTATGTCATTGACCATGGTTGTGTTAAAGCGGTAATCGAATCAATTTGACATTAAAGTGAGCTCAAAGTCCCTTGAGTAGGTGTTATGATAGGAGGATAGGGTAACCTATTTTAAGAGCAGGGATAACCTTGCCCCTTTTTATAGGAGACCCTGAGACAACTACAAGCCAAGTCCATGACCCATTTTTTTTTTTTTTTTTGGTGCAAACTGATCGATGCGGGAAGTCTACATAGAGATGTCATTTTTCTTTGTGGTCATTTGCAAAGCTGATTGATGCAGGAAGTTTCTAAGAAAGGTGTTGTTTGTAGCAAGGTTTAGTCATAGCCATCCTTCGAGGGAGTGGTCTATTTTTTGCTTTATATATAAGGACTTTGAATAGTTGTCCTTCGAGGGAGTAGTCTACTAGCTACAACAATGATAGTACAGCTGTTCTTTGAGGGATTAGTCTACCTTTTGATTTGATTTTATGACCTTGGATATGTTTTGACATCTCAATTTTTATTTTTTATTTTTTTTGGGAGAATTTGGAGTCATGGACAAGACTATAGAAGTTCAAGGGCTCCCTTTTATTAGGACAAAGCATCCATGCATCATAAAAGGGTTATAGAGGATTTGTTGAGGGGAATAGGGTTGAAAGGAATGAGGATTAGAAGGATAGGGATTGCTCAAGGGATGAGCTCAAGTTAAATGTCAAGTGGACAAGTACTCGACTAATAAAAGAATGGTCACAGATGCAATGCATTAAGAGGCTCAAGTTCTGGGCATTCATCAAGAGAGGACAGATGATAAGTCCTTAACCCATACTTGTGCGTGATGATGAAAGGCCCAAGCCAATTAGGGGTGAATTTGCCTCATTTACTTCACTCCATATTGGTCACGTGCTGGTTGATGTTGGACATAAAGTTGGTTGATACGGTGGCTGATTGGTCGAGACTGGTTGAATGTTTTGATAAAAAGGTTGGTTGAATGCTTGGGTTGACTATTTGGTTGAAGTCATGACTGATGATTGGTTAGTGTCTGGTCGATGGTCTGGTCAATGTCACTGTCAATGTCTGGTCATGGTCAATGTCTAGATGAATGTCTAGATCGATGATTGGTCGATGTTTGGTTGATATTTTTTGATATTTGGCTGGTTGATGTTTGGTCATTAGTCTAGTCAAGGTTATGATAGTTGATATAAAGTCAAACTCCCCCCAGTCATTTGGTGGTAGGAAGAATGTCTACAACCCAGTGCAGATGATCAATGGGTTAGAGAGAAGACAAGATAGAGAGCCTGGGTACCCCACCTGGTTGATAGATTTAGGGGACCCAAGCGAATGACATTTAGGCAGTGAAAAAGTCAGGAGGGATGGAAACCACCGACTCCGTAGGTGAAGGAGGAGGAATGGGTGAGCCTGGACGAGATTGGTCAATGGGTGGCTTAGGACAAAATTTTGAAGGGGCCTGAGTGGGGTCGTGATATCCCAAGCCATACCATTTCTTGGCAATGTCATCATTGAGTAGCTTGATGGGCTGATGGGAGCCCTGCTCATAGCGTCTGAAACCAAAACCCTTCCATGCAAACCTGTAAAGATACGTGTGTGTAAAGGTAGGGCTGCCAAGAAATGAGAAGTCTGATGTGAATGGTTGGGGTGAAGAGAGAGGATTGCCATCAGTAGGAGTTTGATTGAGCCCCCCATAGATAAGATTGGTTTAGAGGTAAGGAGGACCATAAGGCACGACCATCCTGATCCAATGGTCGTAACTAGGGTTAAGATGAAGGCATCCATACTCTTGTGGAGTTTGGAACATGTCTAAGGCTAGCAAGAAATATTCCCCTAGTGAAAGTTGTTGGAAGATGTCTTCCATGGGGTCTTTGGTCATTGCTTGCAGAGGAGGGGTAAGGGTGACCGCCGGTAGCGAACTGGTTGAAGCTTTTGTGGATGGAGGCAACGCCAGGGTTGATGGCTTGATAGGAATGAGGATGTCATTTGGACGGTAGGTTATGTTACAAGTTTTGAAGGGTGATGGGTTAGCGGGAATGGTGTGGACTTGCTCGTCATGCTCAAATTTCACACAATGGTGCAGGGTGGAGGGGACACAGGCCATGGCGCAGATCCAGGGTCAGCCCAGCAACATGTTGTATTGAAACTCTCCTTCGATGATATAGAAGAGCTCCGAGACTATGCGTGGACCAATGCAAATGTGAAGGATGACTGTGCCAATGGTCGTGGCAGTGGTGTCATTGAAGGAGCACAAGATTGCATCAGTTTTGGAGACATAATTCTTGGGAAGAGGCAACTAATCAAAGGCATGGGTGGAGATAATGTTGATGCTAGCACCCCTATCGATCATAACGCATTTAATGCATGTCCGATCAACATAGGTAGTGATGAAGAGGGTGGCGTCCTAATCTTCTGTGTTGGATGTGGGAATCTCAAAATCGCTAAATGTGATGGAGACAATAGGAGATAAAGAACGAATGAGGGTAGTGAGTGGTTGGGGGTCCTCAGGTTAGACCTCCACTGCCTGTAAGGCTCAGATGAGGGTTTGACGATGCTGAGGTGAGGTCTGAATGAGGTCATAAAGGGACATCTTCACAGGCATCTGGTGAAGCTATTTCAACATGGAGTCATGAATCGGCTTGAAAGAGGAAGAAGAAGAAGGCTGAGATGCACCAAGGATAGAAATTTTAGGCTTGGGTGCTAGAGGTGGCTTGACGAAAGGGTAGGTCCAAGGAATGGTGGCTTTTTCTTTTGCCTTGTCCTTTTGGGACCTAGTGGTTATATGGATAGCATTGATTTTAAAGATAGGAGGTGAAGAAGGGGTCATGGTTTGCTGGTGAGATGTTGATGTGGTTGAAGAGGTTGGATGGGAAGGTGTCAAGGTTTGGTCAAGAGTGTCCTCAAGAAAAAGAGTGTCCTTCTCCATATAATGGTGAATGATGGCCTTAAGGGCACAGCAAGTCTCGGTATCGTGTCCTGGCGTATGATGATATAAGCAAATCTTTGTGTCGTTAAACCAGGAGGGCTTGGACCCGAGAGGTTGGAAAGGCCTGATGGGTGGAAGGGTTATGCTGAAAGTCTGCAAAAGTTAGTGCAATATCAATGAGTATGAGCCTACTAAAGGGTCCATGCTAGTTGATGTGTGTGATGCTGGTGACTTTTGCTTAGGCAGAGTTAGAGGAGGTTTCTGTACCACCTTGTGGGTTGATGGTGCAATGACAGGTGGAGACGGCACTTTCTTTGTGAGAGGTAACGCCTTTTTAGGAGAGGGTAGGCTAGAGGTAGGTAAAGGAAGCAAAAGAGGCAACTGGTTTTGATTAGAGGTCGGAGTGGGAAGGACTCTGGTCAGGGTTGAAGGATGGGGGCCCAAAGTGGAAGGTAATGGTGATGGGGGAGGAGGCGTTCACTTTTGTGGTTTGGTAGTCTTCTTCGACTTGGTTGGAATACTACTATTGGTTGAGGTCTGGTCTAAGTCCACCTTCACTTGCGGGTGAGTGAGGGTAGAGACAGGGTGAACACCAAGTGATTTGATAGGTTTAGATGGGGTAGATGTGGGTTTTGGTTTTGATGGGGTTGGTTGAGGTTTGGGAGTCTAGTTTTTGTTGAGAGTCTTGGGAGATTTTGCCTTGGGAGGATCTGCAGCATGAGACGAGAGGGCCCGGGCATGTTCAAGAGCTTTAAGATGCTCCCACAATCCCTGATGCTCCACTTTCCTTGAAGGGAGAAGTCTGATTTTCTCCACTAGTTGGGAAAATGGTTGAGAAGATGTTGGATGAGGTTTGGGTCCTTGAAAAGATGAAATGGATGTAGCAGTCTTGAACCCATGGCATGATGAAGTCGTGGTAGATTCGTCCTTGGTTGGAGACGAAGGAGAGGCAGGTTCTTCCCTGGGTGGAGAAGAAATTGGAGAATGAGGCTCCTCAAGCAGGTAAAGGGTAGGGATGATGGTGCCCTCCACTTACGGTCGAGGAGTAGGAAGGGTCGGGTCCTCCATAGGTAGCAGGAAGGAGGATGGTGAGACCGGTGGTGCCGGTAAGGTTGAGGCATCCTCCAAGATGAGAGAGGTTGACAGAGAACTAATTGGGGAAAGAAGTTCATCCACACGTGATGGACTGATAGATGTACTAACCTCTTGAGGTTGGTCAGGGATGAAGGGCGAGACCATATTGACCGTTTGAATGTTGTCTTCATGAATGTCGTCAATTAAGGTCCGGACATTGTTTTCGGTCGGTGGATGATTGGGGAATGGTTTCTTGAAGATGTCGATGCCCTGATTAGGCGGTGCATTAGGATTGTCTAGGATGAGGTCACCATTTTCAAGCATGTCTTAGATTATGTTTTTAAGGGTTTTGCAATTTCCCGTGTCATGTCCTTTAACACGGTGGTAGTTGCAGAAGTCATGTTCCCTATACCACGTAGGGATGGCATGTGAGGGATCAAATTGTGGAGGTGGTCAGATCTGGGGGAGATTGAGAACCCCTTGTTTAACAAGTTTTTCTAGCAAGATGCATATGATTCTCTGAGAGGAGTATACTGTCCTTGTATGTATCTCTGCTGGAATTGGTGGGTGGCGCTCTGAGATGTGGATGGCTTAGGCTGATTGTTTGAAGGCAAAGAGGATGAAGGTCTAATGACCACAGTGTTCGCTGAAGCTTTAGACTTAGGGTTGGATGATGAAGGTTTAGAAGAAGAGGAGTCATTGGTCTTAGATTTGGGATTCTTACTCCACAACTTGACTTTATTCTCCTTGATGGCACATAATTCAAGCTTGCGGGCCATCGTGAAGGCTTCGTCAAAGGTGCGGAAGGTCTAAACCCTCAAGGTGGAAGAAATATGTCTAGCGCAAGCTTGGGAGAAAAGTTTAATAAGTTCAGGCTGGGGTAAGGAAAAGGAGAGTTGATTGATGAGGCCTCTCCAACGAGCAACGAAGTCAGCTATGGATTCATCCTCGAATTGGTGGATAGAATAGAGGTCTGTGATCGAGACCTTCTTGGTGATGTTGATGGAGAAGTGATCAAGAAAGAGCTGGGCCAACTGTGTAAATGTGAAAAGGGAATGGCTAGCAAGAGACCTGTACCAATCAAGTGCAGCACCAGAGAGGGACATAGAAAACATGCATAAAAGCAATGCATCATCATGGGCAATAAGGTAACAGGCATGTCTGAATGCCTGTAAGTGTTGTTGTGGGTCTTCCTTGCTTTGAAAGTGAGAAAACTTAGGAAGTTCCCACTCGCTGGGATATGGCCTGATCGGGATAGAAGGATGAATGGGCTCATTACAAATTTTCTCGTATGAGAGAGCATTGCATGAGCCAAAAATGGAGGTCTCTAGGCTAGACATCTTGTCCATCAGCATTTTGATGATATCTACTGACGGATTGGCGGTTGGAGCACCCCCTAGGTTGTAGGGTGCTTGGAAGAGGCTAGAGGAGGCATACAACATAGTTGGTTATGCCTACAAGGGCGCAACGTAGGGATAACTAGTCGTAGGGATAGAAGATAAGGCTAAGGGTGGTTAGATGGAAGGCATAGCTAGGCTCGATGTTGCCATGAGAGGTTGGATTGTGGTAATAGGGGATAATGGATAGGAGCCACCCTGGTGTTGATAGGAGCAAGGGTAGGCAGAATAGAGATGACTAGATTTTGAAAGGGAGTAGATAGCGGTTGAGTGGGCTGAGGTTGATAGGGGGCTAAAACCCTAGTGGAAGTGGGCCCAAAGATGGAGGGAGAGGCCACACTTGGAGGGTTGGTTAAGGTCTGGTCATTGGTCGAGGTGATAGCTTGGGTGTCTAAAGGTTGAACTACGGATGCTGTCGATACAGCCGTAGTCGCAACAAGAGAGGTCGGCATTCTGTAAATCAGATTGCCCAAGGAGTCTCGCATTCAGCTATGCATGAGATAGTGCTGCAAGGCTTTGACGTTGAGGTCCAAGAATCATGCAAAATCTTGGTCCCCTTCTAGGACAATAGGAGTTTGGGGTGGGGTTGGATGAGTAGGAGTTCTTTCAGTCTCTAAGTGGAACTCCATTATAGGACTGGTTATGGACGGGGTAGACAGAAGCGGTTGATGCCTCACATGGTTGAATAGAGCCTTGGCTTGACTATGAGTCAGAACCATTCAAGGCAAGAAAGGACATCCTCACAAGCTCAAACAAGCAGATAAGAATAGAAAAGATGAAGAGCACAAGCAAATCCTAAGCATTAAATCCCTAGAAATTTATTAGGATCATGGTGGCTTATGCCTTAGAAAGTGTGTAGGAAGATTGGCTTTTGAGTCGGGTCCTAGAAGAGGTAGTCTATGGATGGTTTTAGGTTTTGTTTAGGCACTCAAGAAGTCTGGGTTAGGTTCCATACATGGCCTAGTGCTAAGGAGTAAGCTCCCCTCACTTCACGAGTCTAGTGGTAAGCTGGTCTCGCTTAGCCAAAATATACTTTCCTTAGAGTTTAGACTCTGCCAGAGAACAGAGTGGGATTTCCCCTTGGTGATGAAATCCAAGTAGGATCGCTGGGACGAGTAAGGTATCCACTAGGGGATGAAATCCCAGTCGGGCCTTGTCTCAGGTAGGTTTGATGTTTATATTTAGTGCATGTGGTTTAGGTTGTGTAACATCAAGTGATCTACGATTAATTCAATATGCATTTTGTTAATTACTAAGTGTGGTCTAAGAAATGCAAGCACAAGCAGAAATGGAATGCAAAGTGTTTTAAGCCCCAAGTCGAAATGTTAAGTTTGAATGAAAGCAAGTTGAGAAAGGGTTTGAGGAATATGATTTTTGACTAGTCTAGAAATGCAAGAAAAGAAAAGAAAAGTTCTTTTTATTCCTGCTTATGATGTCATTTTAGAAAAGAAGAAAGAGGTGAAAAGGGAGGATCCTAATGCACCCTATATGAAAAGAAGGAAAGAAACCCAAGGGAGACCCTAGGGTCCCACCAGGCGTGCCAGAATGTTTCTACGCTAAATCGCTTTCTACATTCAAAAGATAGAGAAATGAGAAACTTAAATAAAATGGATGAGGGTTTATACGTACCCAGATTGTAGACGTGCGCACAAGAATTTAGATGATAGAAGGTACTCCTCTTTGGCTATGGAGGAATGACACCTAAAAGAGAAAGACACTAAACATGAAAAATGCTAGATGACAAAGGAGTGGACTGCTAAGCATGGGCTTGGTCTTAGAAGCGCAAAGGCTTCTTGGAGGATGTCAGTCCACTGTTAAAGACAGAATACTAATCAAAAATAGAAAGTGATAAATGATGAAAAATAGAAAGAAAGAACTTAAGACAAATGCGTACCTATTTAGAAGTTATCTACCTTTGCACAGTCATCGGCATCAATGGTGTTGCCCGCATCAGTCAGAAAGGTCACCGCCGTCGGTTAGACTGTCGACGTTGGTAGGGGTACTGGCCGAGGTCGGTCGGGGCAGTAGTCAGGGATGGGTCAGGCCAGGTTTTAGGACTGTGGACAGGGTCTATGGATGTGCAAAATGGATTGTGGTCTTGTCTAAGGGTCAGGGAGGTCTGTTTAGAGGTCTGAGGGATTGCTTGGAGGTCTGAGGGACTTGTCTTGGGTCTGAGGGAATGAGAATGTTATCTGGGACTAGACTGAAAGGGTGATAGGGCAAAAGGAAGATGAATGGGAGACAGGGTCTGAGAAGGCTTTTCAGCCTCTCAAGGGAAGGATAGGGCAAGTGGTAGATAGTGGATAGAATAGGTAACTGAAATCAAATGAAATAATGAAATTGCTTACCTCCTGCTTGTTGATTGAAGAATGGAGGAGCCTGTTGTTGGAGCTATGGAAGACCTATTGCAAGAAGAAATGACTGACATAGAATGCCTATACCTGCTGCTATTGTTGTACGAGGTGGAGAGAAAGGAGAATCTGAATGCCAAAGAGCGTTTAAAGAGTTCTGTTTGTGGGGGGTAGAATGGTTACAAAAAAGCATTTTGAAGGTTGTCGACGTCGGTAGAACTGCCGACATCGACTGAATAATGACCGACGTCGGCGAGGTCAGAATGCACACAGAGGATAAAATTAGCCTCTGTCCATTCTTTCATGCTACTGGGTCAAGGGGCCGTGGGAAAATGGTCGAGGAAGACATAAATGGATGCGGGAGGAAGGATAAAGGGGAGATTTGGACAATAAAAGCTAGGAGAGAGGTGGGGGGATCCAAGGAGGGGATCCAAGGTGGCAAGGGTGAGGTGGAAAGGGGGCCACTAAATTAAAATGTTTAAGTTATTTTAATTTAATGAAAAGGAGGGGACTAGGACAAGGGTTAGGATATGGGTCAACGGGGGACAAGGGGGGAGGACGAAAGATGACCAAGGTGCAGACACATTTTTGGTGTCTACACTATGATTCTAGATGAGATTCTGCTTCATGCATATGATCCTCTATTATTTATTAACATACAAATCAATGATATCTAAGTTAAGTGAGCCTTGATCAATGAGGTTTCTAGCACATATGTCACTTCTCTTATTTCATTAAGACTCTTGGGTATTCAAAATGTAATCTCAAGTCTACATGCAACACATGCCAAGGATATGATAGAAGGCAAATGCCTCCCTTAGTGTGTGTGTGGCTTCCCATTACCATTCCACCTATCATCATTTATGTGAAAGTAATGATTTTAAAATTTTCCCTATCATAAAACATCTTTCATGGTAGGTTGTGGACTCATCATATGTGAGCCATTGCATTTTTTACCTGCTAATGCATAAAATTTCCTCATAATGGAGCCATTTACAAGATTCAAGGATACACTAACCCTTAGAATTTTGAACAATTCCAAGATCATGGTGTCCTCAAGATTATTACTATTTAACATTTGACTAGTGTTCCATTATATGACTCATATTATCTTAATGATTTGGGCAACAATTTAGGTGATAATTTAGGTGATGGTTCTACCCTAATTGATTATGGAACTTTCAAGAGTTGTAACTTTTGCACTATAGCTCCAATTGACTCCCCATTTGAACTGTTGGAAAGATAATAATGAGGAGAATGTGGTGAGATGGCATTGAGCTTTGCATGATGGTTTTTGACTCTCTAAAACCTATTGAAAGCTCCCCAAATTTCAATTTTAGTAGTGCAATCTAAAAATAGTAATTCCTCAAATTCTATATTTTTTTACATCATGAAAGTCAAACCACTTAATCTCCCTTGATATTGGTGACCTTCCACATCATCCTCTTACTTTCAAAATTTATATAAATGAATATGTAATCCAAAATGGAAATGAGACATCTCTTCATAGAGACAAGCATCTAGTTGTATTGTGATCTTGAGTAATAAAACATCTCTTCTCAGAGAATTCATTGTTACTGTGTTATTTTCATGTTCTTTAAATATCTATCAATCAAAACTTAAAATTTTTGGATCACTTAACTTTCCTATCAACTTAACTAGAGGTTACAGTGGGTATCCTAAACTCATTGGTAATATTCCTTTTAACCTTTTAGACTCTGATGATGATGAACCTAACACGATTAACTCATAGATCAAAACTTCCAATATCTCACCTCATCTCATTTCATAGCTTCTTACTTCCTTGAAGCCTCATTCTCACAAGCCTCCTTACAATGACATTCTTGTAGTCTTAACCAAAACTAGGCACTCTATTCACCAAGTTTATTCTGATGACAAGGTCATCCTGACCTATGTCATCAATCTTCATACTTTATATTATGATGATGGTTATTATTCAAATGATCCTCTTTCAAGAAGTCTTGTCCAAGTTCATGATGTCAAGATTTTTTATTACCACTCTTCTTTACTTGAGTCTTTTTGTGCATCTCATCATTCTCTTCATTTATAATTCTTGATTCTTGTATTTTTCCTCTTTATCGCAGGGTAGAGATGGTGTTGATACCTCTAGTTTCTGAGGAGCTACTTAGGAACATGATCTTAGATCATATTATGACTAAACCTTATCATTTTTCCACACCTAAGGTAGTCCTCCTTATAACTTCTACATATCCCACCCCTCCTTTAGTAGGGCTAGCTATAGTTAAGCCTATTCCTTTTTCCACTCTAGTTGAACTTGTTTCTACTCCTACTATTGTTGAGCCTCTTCCGAATTCTCATCCTAATGCTCCTCCTATTTAGCCTAGTTCCACTCCTTCCTCATCATCACCATCCCTTAATAATGGTTTGCTTATGCTACCTAAATGGCTCTTTTGCCCACCAAATGATTTGATGAGTCCTCTTCAACTTCTTCTGCTCTTATTTCACCTCCTTCTATGAGTGTTCCTAAAACCACTCATAAGTGTATCTATTACTTACATGGGACCTATAATCACTCTTCTACCCATTGTTTTAAGTTGTGACAATACCTTGATACCTTGTGTCCTTATTCCCCATCATCAAATAAATCCATACCTCCTTTAAAGATACCTATTGAATATTTACCTAAGTATGGTGAGGTATATTGTCTATGAAACCTATGTGGCACACATCACATTGATTGTTGCCGCATTGTCCAACAACATCTTAAACATCACTTTGTAGCCATCCTTGGGACCTTCTACCATTCTTCCCACATGTCATTCCCATAAGAAGGCTCCTCCTTCCCCCATGGCTCCACTTCTAATGGTTCTATCACCTCTTGTGGTCCCTTCACCACCTTTTTTACCTCTTCCTGTGATTCCTTTACTAGTGGACCTTCTTTCACCTGTAGATCCTTCTCTACTTGAGATTCCTTTTTTTCCTATAGATATTGTTTCTATGCATTCTCCTTACCAATCTTTGCCTAACTTTCCTCCTCAACATGATCCTTTGAGCATTCTAAATTTTTCAATTGAGGAGATCAAAAAATAAAAAATAAGTATTTGGCCGATATTCACTAAAATTTGATGAGACCTTAACAATAGTTTGATTACAGCTTCATAGAGACTTATTTGATGCATTGGATAATGTGTGTGGATATATTTACTAGTATTTATGAGCACATGAATGGTGATTTCTCATTTATATTTATATTATACATGTTCTCTAATATTATTTCTATTTGATTATATCATTTGACACTATGTCAAATTCTTTATTATCTTATATCATGTTTCTACTTCTTGTTATACTATAGTTATCTTATGTTATCATTTTAAATTTCACATGTACTTGTATTTTCCTTATTATTTCTATTTTTTTTTTATCATTACTTTCTTTTCCTTGAGAGTTTTTCTCAAAACTCTTTTCATCTATCTCATGATTTTTTGCTTTCTTATCTTTATTTCTCATAGATAGTTATCATGGTGACTTGATTATATTTACCCTCTTCCCTTTGATTACTATCTCCTATTACCATGTGATCAGTTTGAAGGCAATATTTCTCATTATTATTTCCTTTCACCAGTCCTCCTTTGGATCTCCTTTTTCCCTTCTTCCTTTTTACACAAACTAAGCATATACATGGTTGAGACTTGAGAATCACATGCTCAGTTCATTATCAAGCCTAAGTGTTCTAGTTAGTCTTTTGTCTTGGGATACTTGGCTTCCTTTAGCCTTAGCCTATAGCTCATTCATGTGTATCACTATCTCTCTCATGATTGGTCATTCCAATCCGATATGGAGGAGGAATCTTAAAAAATCCTTCAAAATAAATTTAAAAGATAAATAATTTAAACAAAAGGCAATGATATCAAAATGTAAAAATATTGAATATTCTTAAAAGTCTAATCACACTAAAAGATGTGGTTCAAAACATATCTCCTTGTTCTATTTGAAGCTAAAACTCCATAGTTGGCCTCATGGTAGAGCCAAGGTCTTTTGGGGTGTGGTAGGCTAGTAGATTATAAGAGGAGAATTAAAAAAACTTCTAGTTCTACCTAAATTCTCATGCAAGTACCCAATCTTCATAGCATATCGATGACTCTGTAAAGGGTCTTGAGGAGTGGGGAACACTTTATGCGAACGTAGGTCCATTTTAATTTTCCTTAAACCAATCTACCATGATGAGTTGATCTTAGTAGCACACCTTTTTTCCTACAAAGCATTGTGTCTATAACAAGTAGGTTTTGGTTTCCTTTATACATAGATGACCACTAGTCACTTGGTCTTGTTTCATGTCCTTAGTATCCCTCTTACCTCCTAAGGTCTTCTCATAAGATGCCTAATTCTTACTTCTTACACTACCTTTTTCATTCCTTTTCCTTCATATTTCTTCTTGGGAAATATGATTTTGCTTACTGATGACTCCCATGGGATTTCATTTGTGAGTTGTTTTGTAAGATATTAGATAGGACCTAGCCATACTCACAAATTACCACTATTTACATCCTATTACCCACATCCCTTATTTACCATTACCTTATCCTTCTACTTACCAATCTTGATTTGGTACCCCTTGGTTTTTTATTTTGTGAGTTGTAATGCAAGACTATGGATAGGACCCAACCCTCCTCACAAAATTTTCCAATAATCAAGTCACCATCCAAAATTACATGTGTCAAATAGGAGATAAGATTCAATTGATTATGAGGTTACACATCATTGACATACTTCATAACTTTATATTTAGTATGTTTTATGCTTACTTCATTTTTCTTTTGCCTTTTATTTTCTTATTTTCCTAGTTCATGTAAGATTACAACCATTTCTTGAATTTCTCATTCTTCCAAACTTGAATTAGTATGATAAATTTAAGACTATTTTTTTGCAAATTTTGTTTCTCTTTTGTACTTCCCATTGTGAAATAATATAACTAATTGACTAAATTTTGATTTTTTTTTTATTACCATTTGTGCCCTTTTACATTCCTTCCATTTTGTTACAGTGTTTGTCATACTTCCCAATGTGATATTTAGTATGATTTTACTTGTTTCTATTTGGTACAAAAATATTTTACATTGGTTTAAAAACAAATCCCCTTTTACCATCTTTTTTACCATTTTCTTGTATCTTTTTACTTAGTCATTTTTTGTTATTACACATTTTCCAAATTGAACTAGTGTGTAGTGCATTTTTTTGATTGATTATATTTTTCCAAGTTCTTTTCACTTGTTTCTTTTTAACCATTCATGTGCACTCAATAATGCTAAAAAATAAACCACACCACATATGTTTCCTATAGCATATACAACAAAGTTAAATACATGTGATAGAAATAAATATATCCAAATCATCCATAGCCTCAACCATAATGAAAAAACATAACCATAATAAAGACAACATACACAACCAACACCAATAATCCAAAAATATATATACCGTGAGTTTGATACAACATATACAACCATAAATAAAGCATCAACACTAACATTGAGATCCATTTTGTCTATCTTGTGGCATATCCATGTTACCTTATGAGGCCTTGGTCTAGCTCCTCTAAATGGTACACTATAACGAGGTAGACTAATATCTCAATCCATCTACATGTCCCTGTAGGTGTGATATCTACACTTGTGCCTACACCAACTCAGCTTAGGACATAGTATGTGACTATGTCAATTGAGTTTCCATTGTTGTATATGCCTATATCATCTATGTCAATATATATATATAGCTCTCTCATCTACCACAGCCTGCTAGTCATGTCTCTCACTTTCACCCATCTCTATTGCTGGTTGCACCCTCTCTCTCTAGACCTATATCTACCACACCAGCTAATCTGAACCAACTTTCTTAAGCTAGGGTAGATGGTACATAGATCCTCTAGTGTCAAGAGGTTGTATGGTTAGAGAGTCTCATCTAGGATGTCATGAAGTGTTCCCCTCACTAGGGACCCATATCTCTCCTCATTTTCCTTAGGTATGCCTGCAAAAACACACTAGATAGATACTAGATAACCATCATATCTCATAATATCCATCTATATCTCTCTACTATCAAAATAAAAACTTAAGAAATAATTCAACCATATTCATACCTATCTATGTCTCAACTCCTATGATATCATCATCTACATGATCACCTAACATAGTCTCCCCATCTACATTACCTACTAGTACCTCTTCAATAGGTCATCTCCTTAGATCAAACCTAGCTATCATGACTCATGTTCATCTTAGCCTCCATTTGAGTGGTCTCCCTATCAGCTCCTCTAGCTCATCTATGGGTTCATTTAGGATGTCTATAGTCTCCACTCTCTCTTATCTCTATCACTACCATATCTTTGGTGGTTGTTGCTCATCTCACTGCAGGACTAGTAGTGATACATCTAGTATCTCTACCTCCTCCACCTCTTCCTCTACTACTCATCATGCCTGACTAGTCCATAGTCACTCTTGATGTGGCCTCAGTGTTAGCCTCACTATCAGTGGTTTATGTCCCCTCTTCCCTCATGGATCCCTCACATGCCAATCCCACTGGTCAAGCATCAGTATCAGTGTCACTAGATGAGGTAGGCTCATCTACCCTGGTACTTATGCCACTATATGTGGCTCTTCCTACCATTTATATTATCCAATCACCTCTCTCCTCTCTAGCATTGGTATAACTATGTGCCAACTCACCCATGTAGTTTTTGTGTGCCCATATAATTTCCACACAATGTCTACACATCTCATTGACTATAGTGATGGCATGTGGGGCATGACTCATACTACCTAGTCCTCTCATCATCTCCACACTCAAGGTAACCCATCATCAACTATATGGGGTAACCCATTTGATTGATATATGTAAATTTCTCATATATCCATGCTGCTAGTAGTATGATTAATCCCATAGTCTTCTACCCTCTTACCATCATCTCAAATAGATCATGTATAAGCTAGACCTAGATGATAGAGCCTATATCATATAATAATCCATCCTTAGCTTCATCCTACTCAAGGCTACCATAAATAGTGTTACCTTTCCATCTGACTTATGATAGAGCACCTATTGTGTCATAAGGCCTATCATTGCCTTTTGGAGGTATGGAATCTATGATATATACATATCATCCATAGTAACTCTCCATCTTCTCAATATCATCTCCTATAACCCACATGTCTAAGGTTCTCCTCTCCTCTAATTTATCTGATATCCATGTGGTCATTAATGTTCCTATTATGGGTAGTCCAAGGATGGCATAAACATCCTCTAGTGTGATAATCACCTTTATCACATCCCTATCCACCTCTTATCTGAAGGTGTTAATCAATCATTCCCATCATCCTAGGAATATGACTAACATGTCAGTGTTGAGGGGATCTTGTACATCTCAGATATACCTCTTAGACCCATGGCTACCAGTCTAGCTTGATCTCCATTTGAAAATATAACTAACAAATATGTCAACCAAGACACATCTAACAACCTCCATAATCTCAATCATCTCTACAACCAAGCAACAATAAAGGATGTATTAGTTCCTCTATGTCATGTATAATCACAATACATTCTTTACACATCATTTTTACAATTTTAATTAAAAATAAGCCTAATTTTATTTACCTTATTCATTTTATCCTATTTATAGCATTATTGGTCCCTCTTGCCCTCCTTTGGTCATTTTGGACCATTATAGCCCTCTTTTAGATTTTTGTACACTTTTTCATGCTTATTCAGTTTCTTTCGTCAACCTACTTTGACCAAAAATTTCCTATTTTTGTTTTAGTTGACTTCAAATTCTAAATCAACCCTCTTATTTTTTCCCTCTTTGGTACTAAGTTTTCATTTTGGATCTTACAGACTAGTTACTCATTCTATTCTAGATTTTTAGCCTACAAATAACACTACGTCAACCCATACCTACTAGGTCGACCATATGGATTCTTCCCTATTTCATCCTACTAGGTCAACCTGGTTGACTTAGTACATTATGTTTGTTGACCCAATACATTTTTCCCAAAAGGTGAATTTTTCTCACTTTCTTCCTAAACCCTTCCAACCCATTTCTTATCTTCCTATTTTCTACCCTTAGAATCTAAGTTTGCTCAAGTTTGACATATATAAATTCTTAAAAATAAATTTTATCAAAAATTCACTTAATTCAATACAAATTTCAAAAATTGGTTTGAGATCCATAGTTGCATACCTATAGTGCACCTGTTTCCACCTCTGGGTGTCCTCTTCATCTAGCATGTCATTCCCTCACCATCATATCCTTGTTTGGTCTTAGAGATCTCTTTCCTCTCTTTCACAATTCAAAATGCAAAATGAATTCTCTTTTTCCCTATTTAACAAAACTTTTTATCAACTCAATTCTTTCATTTATTTTCAGGCAGATTCCTTGTTTTGCCTCTATCTTTGTTTCTACTCATCCATTTTTGAAACCATAAAATGTGTTAGAATCATGATGGAGTAGAGCTTATTTTAAACTATCATATGTCTATCTTCCAAAAAAAATTATTTTTGGCTATTTTCTGCACTAACTTCTACAAGTTTGCTTAGTGTACTCTACGTTAGACACCTTCATTTTTTATAGTCTACTTCTTTATCTATGAAACTAAGGTAAGTTAGAGGTATGTGCTTTTAAATATAGTTATTTCATTTATATTATTTTATACTTACTACACCATAATTAGCTTCAACATTGTGTGTTATCATGTTTTCTTCTGAAGCACCATCCCGTGTTGCACTTATGTGACACATGATGAGCTTTGGCTAGGGCATATGTATACACACAATATTTTTAATTTTTATTAATTACTAAAAATTTGTATCTTATAATAACCTATCGATTCTCAATCTCTCTAAGTACATGCCTTAATGGGTTCACTAGGAAAGGGGTGGGTATACTATCAGTGCTTTATAATATTATCATTCCTTTTGCCACTTTCCATCCATACTCTAACCTCATGAAACCATTGAACCCAATCTTATTCTTCCTACTTATACTTATTCCTATCATTTTCTAAGTTTTATCCTTCATTTTTTGCCTTATCACCCTTTTGACCTATCATTTTTACTAGGTCGACCTAACATAATTTAGGGATTTTTTCTCTCTTTTAGTTTGTTGGCATGTTGACCAACCTAGCACAAAACTAGAGAGTTAACCCTAAAAACATGATAGGTTGACCAAGTCAACCTAGAACAGTTGACATTCCCAAATGTTTTTAGGGTAAAATACTACTATATATACAAGGTCATTTACCACCACTTTTAATAACGAATAATTAAGTGAAGAAGTGAAAATGAACATCTACCTATTGACCATTCTACTTGTGTAATAAAGCTTTAGGGTTCAATACTTTATTTGGAGATCTGATCTAATCTTTTGGATAAGTTTTTTAGATGATTGGATATGTTTTGTAGCCTAGATCTGATTTATCTTAGTTATCCTTACATACCATGATAATCTTTTGTGAAGCACCTTGGCCAAGGGGGAGATTAAAGCTTGGTGGGTTCATCTTCAAGGTAAGTATTCCTAACTATATTCCTCCTTTGTAAGAGTAGATAGATAGAGCATATGTATTCTTGTCTTCTATGTATTAGGATTTCATATACATTGATGTGAGTATATGTATTCTAATACATGTTAAGTTTAGTTGTTTATTTAGTTTGTTTTTAACTCTCACTTTGTGCCACAAGCTTTGGTGTGCACTAGATTAGATTTACTTTTCTTATTATTAGATTAGTGAAATATTAAATCATAGGACTCTTTTAGGGTTTTTGTGCCATTATTTTAGACTATAAGCTTTGGAACCCTACCTCACATGGTGTGTTTTGACAAGTGATCCCCTAATCAAGTCTAGTGGATCCTCACATTGGTCATCCTCCCACTTAACAATTGGATGCTCCCCGATCAGAAGTGTAGGTATGTTCTATCCCATCTGATCCAGGATTGATTTATAGACATAATGTATTTTTGATTTCATATAGGGAGAAATACATCAAGATTGATCCTTATTCAAACTATTGGTATGTAGGCAAATTTCATCACAATAGGGTGTTGAGGATGTCTAGCCTACCCCACTTATAACACACTTTATTTATTGTATCAACTAAATGCTCTAGTAACATGGAAAACTAGGTTTTACACATAAAATTAGTCAAAATAGGTCATATACAATGATCTAAAACTCTTGTATGCAGGAACTAGATTGATAGACTCAAACATAGGTGCACCTAGAAACTTAGAACAATTTTGCATAGAAGACACTACCACCAAAAAAAAGATACTAGTGCTACATAACACTAATTTATAATTAGTGTGCTACTATCTGGGAAGAGTTTTGATACTTGGGTCCTATTTATGACACTCAGACTAGCTTTTATCGTAGTCTACAACCTCGAAAACTCCCATTTTAGTCATTTTCTAGCTAAGTTATTATTTACATTATTTATTACTATTTTTATAAAGATTAAATTAAGTCAATTCTATTTCATATCAATTGTTGTATTTATTTCATATTTCTAACCCGATTTGCTATACTCATTCCCATTAAAAACATAGTATTTATATACATCTAAGTCCTAAAAGGTTAAAACAAGAAACATATCCACACTTACACATTTTACAAATTATCCAAATTTCATAGTTATATCATTCAAATTCACAATTGTGGAAGAATTTTATACATTGGCATCATTACTATGCCTAGGTTTCGGTATGAGACATATATGAGGTGAATACACTATTAAAAGAGCACATAAATTGAGAAATATAAATAAGTTTTATAATTAAAAAAACTTTTATGGATTATCATCACCCATCAGGTTAGATTTTTACATACTATATCAAGTCAATCTACTGCAGTAGCTAGTTCATTTTTGGTATGGTTGAGGGGCTTAAATCACTTAATCTTTCCAAGTTTATAGGTTATAATTTTTTACATCCTCTAGCCTCACTAAATTTAAAGTGTGAGTTGACTTGGTTCACTCACAATCACTAGGTTATAAGTATGATTGGGTTGCATGGTTTAGCTAATCTCAACTATTGGGTAGAAACTCACCTTTATCTCTAAGGTTATGAGTGAGTTTTATCCTTCAATATTTCTATATTTATGCACTTTAAAAATTTATATTTTTCTTAATATTATTTTCAATTATTCATAATGATACATCTTTCCTAAATCAAATCACCAGAAGGCAAGGCAGTTGCATCGATACATAAGTTTAATCCTAACCCTTACTCTCTTTACTTTCAATCATTTCAAATTATTTTGATTCAAATTATATTAATTTATTAGATATTATAACATGTTCTTGGTTATAGTTCAGTCACCATCAAAGCACTCAATATGAACTCACATGAAGACAATGTGTATTATACACACCCAGGTATGCATTTCTTTTCCTTTAAAATAGAAATTTAACTACTAGATTAAAGATTTGGGGGGGTAGGAGGGAAATGTAGATTATATATATATATATATATATATATATATATATATATATATATATAAAACCTAGGTCTTGTACACTTGGAAAATACATATCATGGATGTAGCTTCAACTTCTAGACTTTTAATTCTATCGAAAGGATCACATACACTATGTCTCTATGTTGAATTGCTTATCTCTTAGTCAGACTAATGTTATTATGATAACTCAAACCTTTTATCATGCTCAAAATATTATAAACATACTTATATTATATCTTTATAAGTTCTTGGCATGTGCCTATTTTCCAATTTCCCAAACACCTATATCCCTATTAGATGCCTGCATCGATGTGTCATATCCTAATGCAAGTGTCTAGTGCCCTAAATTCATATAATTTATAAATTTAACATATACCTATGGTTATCCTAAGTAATTTTATGTGATATATTATCCAAATTGATTGATATATATAGAAAATAAACCCTCATTCATTCTTCATGTAAAAACTTCCTACCTACTCAGAAGGCTACTTACCAAACACATTTAATGAAGCACTCAAATGAGAAAAGCTTCCCTATTTTCTCCTATTTCCATATCAATCATAATCAACACATATACATAGCTGAATTACTAAAGGATAATCCCATGAACCACATCTTAAATACTAAAGGATCATCCCATGATCCACATTTACCAAGTTACAATCTAGGTCACTCTATGTACTTGATTATCACACATTACATCTGTATGCTCACATAAGATAAAAAGTAAGGGATAAATATATAAATTTGAGGCCCTTTTCATGTTATTAGCTACATTTTAAATTCTCATTGATAGAGGGGTCTTTGGTGTATCTCAATTCCATGTTCCCACTAACCCATTTTTCCCAAAACCACTATGAACATGAAGAACTAGGGTTTTTCTATTTGATAAGGAGTGAAAGCCCATGATCTATATCTGGTCACATCAGAGTGAAGGTGACACAAAACCTAGAACATTCCAAGTGGTTACCTCCAAATCCAATATGTATTATGTATAAGACACCTACATCCAAGTTAGATAGAAGTGTAAATATAACTATTCAAGGTCGATTGAAGAGTTTGAGGTCATAAAAGTGTTTAATTTAGAATATGACAACTAATCCAAAATCCACTTCGAATCCTATTCCTTATTATTTTATATTTAGATCTATATTACCATCATAAATATATAAACTATCTTGTTTTCATTATCAATACAATATCTATCATAGTCGTACTTTCTATTTTTACGATCTTGGCATAATAAATTCACTATATATTTATCTGAGTTTGCAAATTAATTATCTTAGTTTAGAGATAGTCTATTATCATTTTGCCCTGGGCTATCTATACTCATTTGACCCTAAATTCCCTATTATATATTTTAGGTTTAAACAAATCTCTAGTATCATAGATAATTTGGTTATAGAACATAATTGAATAAAATAAGATGAATAAAACCACAAAGAGAGATATTTTGAAGTATGAGATTGTGTTTTTATGTGCTTGCATCCATATAATAAAATATCCTTGAAATAAAATAATAAGGATAACATGATTTTTCTTGAGTATTAAAATCTATATTAGGTCTTATATAATATTGGTATTGTAACATACAAATTAGAGTTACCTCATTCATAAAAAATATATCTAGTATTTTATGTTTATTTTTTGAAGGTCATTTGACATAAAGTTTTATCCTAGATAGAGTTAGTAAAGCTTGATAAGGAGGGAAATCATTTTTTTAACTGATAAAATCCTCTAGATATGCATAAATAGGTTATGGACAAGGGTGATTAAAGAGTATATTATTAATTTAAATAATACATGAAATAAGAATTCAATATGAGAGGATGAAACATTCATTTAGAAGAATGTATAAATTATCAACATTGAGGACATCAGTTTGAAGGAGAGGGGCATTATACAACCTTAACCACTATTTTGTATTGTAAAATGTGTGTCTAAATTATGGATAACATAAAATTTTACTTAGTCATATGATAAATTTAATATCTTCATAGTGGTAGTAGTGTTTGTTGTTTGAGTATCCAAAGCCTTCATAGAGTATATATACAATGTAGTGGTTATTAAATACAATAATCATATTACACATTCTATTTTATTTTAGGGTTATGGAGGTTTCACCCTCAAATTTCATCAATCATATATGTCTAATATTCTACTATGTTATTAATCTTTGGCATGTGCATGTTATATTTTGTTCTTATTTTCTTAATATTGTGGTTTTTCCTTGGTCTCCATACTTATATTTCCATACATTTATATGAATCATGTTTATCTATTTAAGTAATTTAATTATGCATCCATAAGTAAAACATCACACAAAAACTTGTCATAATACCTATCAATCTACATATTAGCTTCACAATGTTCCCATACTATGATATCATAACTTTAAAATAACCAAGACTCCCTATATGGCCTTAGGTTTAGTTTGAATAAAAAATTCATCTCGTATACCATTTCAGTGGATGGTAATATATCTAAACTTCCACTATCGACCAAAACATTACAAAAAACACCTTTCATTTTATAATTTATTATGAACATGTAACTTCTTACACATGCCTCCTCATATTTCATAATATCCTTAAAGACTTTTCCCATGGCTAAAAAAATATTTATATATTCATGCTCATCTACACACTGATGTGATATTATGGAATTTAAGTTGGCTTGTGTAACTTGTACCCTACACTTATTCCTCCTCCTTTCACCATCACATTGAGTTAGAGAACACTAAAATGCATGGTGATTGAAGTTCCCAAATATATAGCACTTTCCATTAAATGATATCCCTCTTTCTCTCCCATAGCTTCAATTTCATCTACTAGAGTTGGCTCCTTCTCTTGTTTATTGATTCAATAAGTTTGAGAAGTGATAGATACTTCCTCATTCCAACATTGATTTCCTTCATGGGATGGCTAAATTATAAGATTGTTAAAGCTCCATCTTACCCTTGATAAACTTTGTTTCTCTCTAATATGTTTTTTCCCTTAAATATTATTGGCATGCTTATTTCACTGTATGTAATCTCACCATGTTGATCTGGTATTGAATGTTTAAAAAGACCATTTATGTGTATTGCCACTTTGTCCTGATCTATCTCATTATGACCAATCTAGATTGTGATTTCATAGAAATAGTCCTTATATTCTTTCATGCTTAGCTCCTATTGCCTAAATTTTTATAGCCTCTTCAATAAATCTTAATGATAATTAGTAGTTCAAAATTTTCACTTCAAAATTTCATCCATCCTTTCCTAATGGGTAATAGTATATTTAACCCTTATGTTCCTCTCTATTTCTACCTCCTTCCACCACATCATTTGATGCCCTTTAACTTATTGTTGATTCTTAAAATTCTCATTCTTGGAAAACAACTTCCTATGGGAAGTTTTATAGATGTGGGACCAAATTATAGTATGTAAAGTGACCTCTGGTATTTTAGAAGCCAAACATTCAAATTGATTGGGGTTGAAAAGGGAGAAGAAGGGAAAGTAAATAAACCTAAATAAATCTAACCAAGGAAATTTTCCAAAATCTTAATGTATTTATCCCTAAAATTTCATAAATAACTTTAACCTTTAAACATTACAAACATTTTAAAATAACATATGCATGATTTAAAGCCTACAACATAACAAAAGCTAATGCTATAGAAGTAGAGAAAAGAAACAATAGAGAAAAATAAATTTCATTCACTTTGACATAGACTACCACATCCTCTTCATTTTTCAGTGGAGAAAAAAATACAAAAGGGCTCAAGGGCACAGTATACAATAATTTATCCTACCCATAAGGGTCACCTGCTAAGGTCATGAAAAAAAAGTAAATAACTAATGTTCTCCCTATTCAAAACTAAGATATTACAAATGGATTATTTTTGATAATAGTAAAAATAATTAATCAACTACCAACCCCTTATAAAATAAAATATCCCTAAATATATAGGCATAGAGGCCTCACGAGGGAATGACACCTGGAACTTGGCACCCATACTCATGATGAGGTTGTTGCAACTAAATGGAGAGATTTAGCTCATGAGTGTAGTTGGTCATAGAGATCCTAGATATGGTGCCATTGGTGATGCCTCATGATCCCCCATGATATTTAGAATAAGTGTCATGGTACCATGTGTTGATTTTTGAAGCTACCTCTAAAATTATGTTAGGAATGTGGACCCACTTCTATCATCCAATGGCACTGTTTGAATCTCTAATAAGAAAAAACTCACTCTCAAGGAGCACTAGGATGCCATGTGGAAGGATTGATTTCTTCTTGTTATAATTGCATGGTGGGCACCATCTCTAACTTCATCAACTAATGGTGCTCTTTGAGGTTCTAACAAAAAGGAGCCTACCTTAGTTTAGCATCATGATGCCACATTTTAAGCTGGTGCTTCTCCTAGGGGATTCAAACAATTTTTTATAAGGAATGAGCATGGGGGTACCACATGGAAAGTCTATGCCCTCTTTGATATAACTACATCATGAGGCCTACCCATGATTTTATCAACCAATGATGTTGTTTTAAGCTCTAACAAAAAGGATCCTACCTTATATTAGCACCATGATGCCACATGTTGAGCTAGCGCTACTCTTGGGTGAGCTGAGAAACTCTTCATATTGAATGAGTGTCAAGATGACACATGGAAATAGTGGAAGGAGGTTGAGAATTATCCATAAAATAGAAAAAAGGACCTAGGGAAAAAGAAGAGGCTAAAACATAACTATCAAACTTTTCAAACATACCCGTAACAAATAGGTTAACTACCCCTAAAACTTTAAAATGTATATTATAATCTACATTTCTTGGAGACTTGTAGGAGAATCTACCTATAAATGGAAGAATCCAAAATTTTGATTTCATGGACCAGTCAAAGTAAAACTACAAAAAGGGGGTGAGGTCCATAAAACTCACAAATTTTGAAGAGTTTCCTTCAAAGGAATCCACTCTTCTTCATTCGATTGAGTATTCTTCTTTAGAGCCTCAAAGTATCTATATAGATCAATAATATTCTTGAATGAGATGTTTCTCAAGCCTTGAACTATTGCCAGCATCTAAAACTCTAGCTAGGCAAGAGGCTATAAAATGGTCTCTACCTCAAAGACATTTGGCGCTTGATTGAGAGCCACAAAAATAGTCTGGTCAATTTACTTATTTTCTAGTAGATCTTTTATTTTTTCCTCCAAGAGGATAGTGTTATCTAAAAGGAATAGGGAAGGGATTCCCAATTGTACCAATTGTTTGATGTGCCCCTTCATATCCTAGACCACCTTTTCTAAGGCATCTATAATGCCTTACACTTTGATGCTTCTTTATTGTAGCTCAAAAACTTATTCACCTTCACCATTGTTTGCCTTCAATTGACCATTCCTAATAATTGAATCATCCCATCCATGGAGATATATATATTCTAGATAAGGAGTTATGAATCTTAAACCTTAAGGGATATGAAGGCAAGGACTTAATCTATAGGTGCACTTACCTGTGTACTCAGCCACTACAAGTCTATGATGAAACTAAGTGTTGGCTTCAAGTTTGTGGTCATATTATTTATCCTCTCCCAATAGGATACATATAGTTATTAGACCATGGTGAGGATACATATGGTCTAGGAGTGGATGGTGAGGTAATTCTTTAGTTGTTATATCTCCTCATTCTTGGTTGAGGATTCTTATTGCATCTACTACTATAATTATTATTGTATACCTATAGAATCCAAGACATTACTATAGGTCTATGTGAGCTCTATTTTTTTTCTCATGCAACTTATTTTCCACATCTTACTTTTCCTTATTTATACCATCTATTTTAGTCTTTCATTTGGGTACTTGAATTTATAGTTGGGCCCTTTGGTTACTAGTGACATGGCTTTGTATGTCAGACCTCATTTTGGTGAGGTTCGTGTCTTTTTCATTGGCCTTTATGTTTAGGTGGTCAATGGTAGTTTTCACTCTTATGAGTTCCTACTCTCTCTTTTATAGTTGTTGGCCTACCTTGATATAGTCTATGGTAATGGAATTTTGAGTTTCTTTCATTAAATCAATTCTATCGATTAGTCTAGATTGGCTAAAATTGAGGCTAATACTCTATATTGAGTAATCCCTAGGTTGCATTTATTCCTAGGGATTGATTACTTGAAACATCATATGCATAATCATTCGATATTACTACGTCAAGTTAAATAATAACTATATATGAGACATCATCAGGGCCTTATCCATCTTTCCTCTCCTCTTCTCTACCTGAGCCTCTTAGGATTTTCTAGCAGTCTCCAATTGCTGATGGAACTATTCTTGAGATTGAATTAATTATGCTTCAAATGGGGATCCTTTTGGTAGGTTGAAATGAATGGTCACTTATTATGAAGCATCAAATGATGTTCCTCTAAGGATGAGTGGGTGAAGGGTTAGGGTAGAAGGTGAGAAGCTATGGAGAGGGGTGGTGGGTGATAATGCCATGAGGGATGTTGATGTGTTAAATGAGGGTGGAAGGGTGAAGAGTGGCATAAGGGAGGTGATTGGATGCATGGAGAAAATTAGTGTGAGTGAGGTGATTGGCTAGGTAGAGGAGAGTGGCATAAGCTTGGTGGAAATAGTGGAAGGTGAAGATGGAGTGAAGAATGAAGAATAAATGGAAAGAAGGGGGTGATAAAATTATACTTTATTTTTTGAGGGTTCCAATGGAGAAATGAGAGCTTTTACCCTAGAGTTGGGTTGAGATTACTTAGCCTTGAGATTCCCTAAAGAGGCTTGTTGATATTTTTGGGTGGTTGGATATGGATATAAAGGAGGTAGCCAAGAAAGAGGCATCTACATCATGAAAACTTCCTCCTCTTTCTTTTTTGGAGGGGTGTCCTCCTCTTTTTCTATAGGGGTATCCTCCTCTTCTTCTTTGACTAGGACATCTTCTTTTACTAGAGCTTCTTCCTCATTGTGTTCATCCTAAAGTTTCTCAAATGTCTCATCAAAGTCTAGGTCCTCAAAATTGAGTTCTCTTTTTCCAATTTCTTACCTATATTTCTAATAAGCATCTATTTTCTCCTAGATCCAACCCCTCTAGATGAGATGCATCATCAGACCCTTTATCATTTTCTTTACAAGATAAAAATCCTAGAATGGCTTATAAAAGGACTCCTATAGCTTACAGGTGTCTAAAGGGATCTTGGAAAGATCCACATAATATTTGATATCATGCACTTTCAGAAACCTCTACTCCTCAAAGTATGGCAATAGTTTTTTATTAAAGGGGCAATGGTCTTCAAAGCGGCAATGTGGCCAACCAGGTCATAGATCCATTGGTCATTGATTTGGTCTAGGTTGAGCTCTGCTAGATTGAACACAATCATGCACTCTTATGACCTTTTCACCACTATAATGCCTCCTTTTGAGAAGGGGACATCATAGATGACTTTGTTAGAGGGTAAACCTTTGAGAGTGGGGGTGAATTAGTGGTTTCAAATAATCCAATTCAATTTCCAAACCCTTATATACTTAAGCATTCAATATAACCATTCATTAAATAATAAACAGGTTTATAGAAATGAACAAATAGATAATGCAAGATTACACACACAACACAATGTTTATGTGGGAAACCCTCTTGGGGAATAAAACCCACTCTCAAGCCTATAAACACATGGACTACTTGTCCTATAAGATGATCATAAACATGAGACTAGTCAAGTCTTTATAAACAAAATTTAGTGAAACACCTATTTCACAAAGAACACCTACCCCTAGGATGATCAAGTCCTTCTAACCACCTATTGGTCAAGTCCTTCTAATCAGATTTAGTGAAACACCTATTTCACATGGAGCACCTACCCCTAAGATGATCAAGTCCATCTAACCACCTATTGGTCAAGTCCTTCTAACCTAGATTTTAAGCACCATCCCAACACCTATGAAATGAGCATCTTCAGATCATTGATTGCCTACAAATCTGATGGAGATATAACGTATATCATCTCTCTTTAACTCTACACACTACATATGTCACACTCTGATCTACTTCTCAAATCAACCACCAATCTCACACATACATCATTTATCCTTTGCTCATCCCTAATATTCAAACCAATAAGAGCACTATCTTTGACATTAGAAATATAACCTATAGATTATACACATAGTCATCAACTTGATATTCTCTACAATCCATCTACTAGGCACACACCTTTTCTTTCATTCCATAACTCTCACACATACCTCTTCTCTCAGGTCGCTCACATATAAAAAACATCATCTTTGATTTCACCTTTTATAGAGACATCATGATTATTATCTTCTAAGTCATCCATAATAATTATCTTATCCCTTAAAATATATACCATAGCTTAATACCATCCACATAGGTTGACCATAGCATCCATGAGTCATACTTAAGTAGTTATGCCCTTTAATTAGGCCTTAGTAGCCCTTATAGGTCTTATAGAGACCCATTCACCTCTTTGACACTTCTCTAAGAAAAATTAGAAAATAATAACACTTTAACAATATATAGACCCATGTCACATGATCTATAGATCCACCTTAAGTGACAACATCCATCACAACACTCTTCTACTATAGCACAATTAGCCCAAACATTATTTTGTACATACAATCACCAAGAATAAACACACAATCAACTTCTAAGCCTCTGTTCATATAAAATATAGATTGGTCAAACCTATATAGTCCACATATATGGTCTTAATGGAGTCTAAAACATTCTTAAACACTTATTTCATCTTAAAACATTGCAATACCATCAATAATGACTCAATTAGTTTTCTCCAGTTACTTGTAGAGTATGAACACATACACATTCAATTTTATAGCTTAATAAATTTGACTTTACAAACATTAAAACATTAAAATAAATATTTATAGATGCATATTAAGTCTTCTAAAACTTTTATTTTTATACAATGGTCAAATTCATCCTATATTAAAAGTTATATCTCAAAAACTATAGACTGGTCTTCCCACACAAATTTGAATATTTCAATTCCAATGGTCACTGAGAAACTGTTAAACTTTGAACACTTTACCATCATATCATGTCCTCACATTTTTTTATCAAATATGTACCATTAATTTATTTGAGATTATCTTGGTCTTTACCTTTTTTCAATGTTTAAACATCAAACCTGTTGACCTCATCTCATGTACCCTTGCAATATTTGACTAAATACACATCATCGATCTCTACATATTAACCATGTATTTATCTTGTAGTGCTCACCATTGATCCAAGCTCTGATCTCCCATGATTTTTCCACTTATAATCTCTATGTACCTTCTACACATTTTACTCTTTGACTTTGACTCACATTTTTGATCTTCTAATAGTACAAATGCCTATGAACCATTGATCTTCTATACAAGCTCCGTGAATATGACACATGTCACTAACATGTTCATCCTTTGAAATCTTGACTTTACTCATGATATTGGATCAAAATATATGATTTAATTTCCATTTTTATATCTACTAAATATATGACCTCAGACTTCAAAGTAGTTTATCTTGATGGTCTCTAGCCCATCATAGTCTATAAGTACAACTTTGAAGATTTATAGCTCAAGTTATAAAACACTTCAAGACTCCAAATATTTAAGGTAATTTTTTAGAAAAATAGATAACATCATCATGAAAACATTTTCCCACTATTGAATTTCTATGTACCTAAAATAAATTCATAAACTTTTTGGATCATATATGTCTACATGACGTGCAGTGACAGTCTAGCTAAGTATAGAAACTTAGTGAACTTTTGTCTAAGAGGTCAACTTTACACCTGAATATATTTAGCTATGATCCACCTCATGACCTAAAATTTAAACCAAAATAACTTGGGACTAATGTGATCACACCCATATGACCAAATCCCCTTGACCTATCCATACATGGTAATAGTGATGTCAACAAATTACTTAGATTTTTCTATCACAGAACTAACTATGCCAAGATGAACATAATGAAGAACTAGATGAATACCATGAACTTCCACAAGATCTCCAATCATCCTTGACCTATAATATGACCCCTCATATATTCTCAATACTTTATACCCATCCCTAATCATGTCAAAACTAAATATCAACTAGACCTACTTCAAACATATTGGGACAAGCACATTGCACACTTTGTCATTAACACTTATAATATCAAGAAACTTATCCAATAACCTAGACACCTTTATGAAATAACTAAAAACTCTCCAAAAATATCCCCCTTTATCATTGATGTCAACACCCATCATACAGCTCACCTTCCTTCTCTTTCTTCAAGCACTATCATAATAGGAACCTTCTCCCCCTTTGACACAATCACAAAGTGGGCACAAACTAAACCTAAGGACCATAAAATACCACTAAAAAGAGATGAAATCCTTATAAATATAATATAAAATCCCTCTTACCTTGATCCTACCTCTTATTTCCTTGACAACTTCCTATTGCTACATGCCAACACTCTCTTCAACCAAGCACTACAATCAATAAATAAAGAACACATAAAATCACTAAGATCAGATGAAACTCACTAATAAAAATCTAAGAGGTACTCCCCCTAATATCTCTAATCCATTTCACCTCTTGAGCATCTTCATATCTTCGTACACATGAAGAACCACCACACACGTTTACTAGATTTCTCTCTCAAGCTACCTCAAGGACCACCAATAAAAATTCATGCCACTAACAAAATAGGAAATAGGCTCTAAACTAACCTAATAACTCACCTTGAAGTACTAATTCCTTTCTCTTTTGTATAAACTAAGCAAAAATGTCAAGTCTTCACACTAGGCCTATCTAGACTCCTTGTATCCCTACCTGAAACTTGTAGAGACCACAAATTTTAGTAGACATATTTTCAAGACCTAAAAATTCATATATGAAGCACTCTCATATTCCCCCTTAATCAAACTAATTTTCATCATCTAGATCCTCCTCTATAACATACTTCCTTCATAAATATACTAGCCAATTAAGCCTCTATATTGACAAAAACTTGAATAATTTGAAAAAAAACAAACCTTCAAATCTTTATGAATATTTATTTGATAACTCATTTAGCCCATTAAATCTATTAATAATCCTCAAACCTCAACTCATAAGGAAAATAACTTTTCTAGCATAGCCCAAAACTCTAAAATCTTAAAGTAAACAAAGTCAACAAACCTCCTTCTAGTCAACCCCCACCTCTGAAACTTATCACACACATAGAGATAACCATCACACACCTCTGGATCAATATTTGAGCCTTCACACTTTTTGGAACCTTGAATTTCTATACCATGGCTTTTATTTACAACAAGAAAGATAAACCCAAGAGCACACACAAAAAATTCAAAAGGCACAAACAAGATCATCAAGACAAAAAAACACCTGCAACACATCACAAAGAAGTGAAAAAACCTTTTTGAGCACCAAACTCTTCTTGACATTCCATCAATCTCATTATGCCACCTAAAACGCCCATTTTGATCCTACAGACACTACATATATAGCAAAAACACTTTATGGCATCATTCTAAACTCATCAAACCACTTCTCCCATATTGACACAAAAACTCCAACTGGAAACACTCATCTCTTAAATTTTATGACCTTCTAAAGAACACCACAACAACACTTGATTCTCCAATGAAAGGAGTCTCTTAAGAATCATAGATAGAGACCTACTTCACATGGTTCTTTAGAATAATGTGAAACTTAGAGTTACCCATAACTCCTCATATTCCTTCTCCTCATTGGTCATCTGATATTGATAGTTCTTTTTAGGCTTAAGAGAAAACACTTGCTCATCCACTAAAATATTATTCTTCTCTTTTAAGACTGTATTAATAACACATAGGGATAACATAGATTCATGACATACCTTTTTAATTGAAGAATATTCCTTATAGTTATGAACCTCATCACTAGGTATTGACAACTAATGTTCTTTACATGAAACTTACTCAACAATCATAGGATGTTCGCTTGAATCCATACACACCTCAGAACTAGACTCAACTAGCACCTTGGTTTTCTCCTTGATCTTAGTCTCTTCATTCACAACATGAGTAGACAATGAGAGCTCTTGTCACTCTCTAATTTTTATAGCATTCTACACCATAGCAAATAGATTACTTAGACTTTTAGACTCATCATGACTCACACTTACCATCTTTTGTTTCCATGAGTTAACTTTTTTTTGTACTCTAGAATCCTGTTTAAACTTATTATCTTGTAGGTATTTGATTTTAGAATCTAGCAATGTGACCTCTCTATTGATAATTAAATCACACTATACCTTTTGCAAGAAACTTAACCTGCCTTTCTTGATTAGAATAAAATAATGCAATATGTCCATTCTTTTGATAATTGAAACAAACTACTCCTTTTGAAGAAGATTCACATTGCCTTACCTTATTTAGACAATGCTTAGAAAAATGTCCCTCATCAAGACAATTGAATCAATTAACTTTTTTCACACCTTTTGACTGATGGCCTTGATCATAGTTCCATGCAAACTCATTTCTAATAGGTCTTTTGTATTATCTAGCTCTATGCCCAAACTGATTACATGTGTAACAATAACCATTGAAACTTGCATACCTCATAGAACTTGGTGGTCTAATATGATTTGTCTTTACTCTACCATCATCTTCATTCCTTGAATGATTGTTGACCTTCAATGTCTGACTTACATTAGTCTTCATCTTGTCTTGAGTTGCATGTTTTGGTTCTTCTTTATATCTAAGACCAATTTTATCACTTGCATACTTTTGACCACTCAGAATATTATCTAGATCACTTGATCTCTTTTCAAATATCATAAATGATTGAATCTTACTATATTTCTTTTCTAAATAAGCTTTTAATGACTCATTTTCAATTACATACCTTGAGCATTCATCTTCTTTAGCTTTTAGGCTTGTAGATAGGATTTTTAATTGACAACTAAGATGCTTGGCTATATTTTCATGCTTCTTGGTGTCTTCATTCATTCTTACCTCAAACACACTAAATTTCTCTTCATAGTCCTTGATTTGATACTTCATCTTCTTGTTAATCTTCTTCTCAATCTTCAGCTCTTCAAGAGCATTCATCAATTCAATCTCACAATCCACTTCGTCTTTATCATCTTCTGAATCACTCCAAGTAGACTCCTTTTTATATGAGCAAATTTCCTACTCAACCATGAAGAGGTATTCATCTTTAATAGTACCATCATCTTCATGATCATAATCTGAGTCACTATCTTCACTCTCATCTAATGAGCTACAATATTTATTGGTGTAGAGACTCTTCTTGTTCTTGAAGGACTTCTTGTTGTCATACTCTCTAAATCTTTTCTTCCTATTAATAGAATTATATGTCTTCTTCTCTTCATCTTGACCATCACCATGCTCTTCATCATCATTCTTATTATGTTTATGAGGGCACTTATTAGTAAAATATCCTACCTCTCCACAATTGAAGCATTTGAAGGGTATTTTACCCTTATACTTGCCTAACCCTATTTTCAATTTCCTTATAAATAAAGAAATTAGTTCATTTTCATCAATATCATATATGTCATCCTCTTTGAGTTTATTACCTTGGAACTTCTTCTTTGGTTTCATTGATCTCTTGATTACTACTTCTTTCTCTAGTGTTATATCATCATTTACTTTCATCTCATTAGTAGTATGAATTCCATGAAATTCATCCATCTTCAACTTAGTAATATCATGACTTTCTTATACAATAGGCACTTTTGAATAAAACTTGAGATAGAGAGACCTTAATACTTTTTGAACTACAGTAGCTTCTTTAAGCTTCTCTCTAAGACCTCTAATGATGTTCACAATTTCATCAACTCTCTGTATAAAAGATGCCATAGAATCTTATTCCTTCATCTTAAGACTCTCAAATTATCTTAGGTGAGTCTGCAACTTTATGAACTTAACCTTTAAATCTCCTTTATGAATAGTCTTCAATTTATCCCATATTTCTTTGGTAGATATGCAACAGATTACTTTGGTGTATTTAGTCTCTAAAATACCATAAGTGATAGCATTCATTACCTTAGAATTGTTCTCAAACAACTTATTATCTGCATCACTAGATGGATGAATAGTAGGTGCAAAATAATCATCCACAACATATTTCCAAGTGTCCAACCCTAGGGACATGATGTACGTCCTCATCCTCACACTCCAAAAATCATAATTGGATCCATTTAAAATTGATGTTTACTTAGTGGAAAAACCTCCTTGCATTTGATGGCTATCCATATTGTACTTTGGATCTCCTTCAAGCTATCAAGACTTTACCAAAGAACCTACTCTGATACCAATTGTTATAGGTAAAAATCATTGAGAGGGGGATGAATTAGTGGTGGAAAATAATCTAATTTAATTTCCAAACCCTTAAAAAACTTAAAAATTTAATATAACCATTCATAAAATAATCAAGATGTTTGTAGCAATGAATAAATAGACAATGTAAGTTTACATACACAACACAAGATTTATTTAGGAAACCCTCTTGGGGAATAAAACCCACTCTCAAGTCTACAAACACATGGACTATTTGTCCTATAAGATGACCACAAACATGAGACTAGTTAAATCCTTTTGACCATAATTTTGTGAAATGCATGTTTCATAAGGAATACCTACCCCTAAGATGATCAAGTCCTTCTAACTAAATTTAGTGAAATACCTATTTCACAAGGAGAACTTGCCCTTAAGATGATTAAGTCCTTTTAACCAACTATTGGTCAAGTATTTTTGACCTAGATGTTAAGCACCCTCTTAACACCTATAAAGTGAACATCTCCTAATTATTATTTTCTTACCAGTCTAATGGAGATATAATGTATATCATCTCTCTTCAACTCTGCAAACTACACAGTCCACACTTTGATATGCCTCTTAAATCAACAACCAAGCTCATATAGACATCATCTATCCTTTACTTATACTCAATATTCAAACCTTTGAGATAATTGTTTTTGACATCATAAATATAACCTATAGGTCATATACATAGTCATCAGCCTTCTCTAATCTAAAATTCATCTACTAGGCACACACCTTTTCTTTCACTCCATACCTCTTCTCTCAAGTCTCTCACATCTAAAAAACATCATCTTTAATTTCACCTTTTATAGAGCCATCATGATTATTATCTTCTAGGTCAGCCATAATACTTGGTTTATCCCTTATGACATCTAACATATCTCAATACCATCCACACAAATTGGCCAGATCATCCATGGGTCATACTTAAGTAGTTATGCCTTTTAATTAGGCCTTAGTATCCCTTATACATCCTATATAGACCCATTCACATTTTTGACACTTATTTGATCAAAATTAGAACACAAAAACACTTTAAAAATACATAAAACCATTACACATGATCTATAGGTCTACCTTAAGTGACAACATCTATCACAACACCCTTCTCCTATAGCATAATTAGCCCAAACATCATTTTGTGAATATGATCACTAAGAACGAATACATAGTCAACTTCTAAGCCTTTGTTCATATATAATATGGATTCATCAAACCTCCATAATCCACATAGATGGTTCTCATGAATTATAAAACATGATCCAACATGTAGTTCATCTTAAAAACTCAAAATACCATCAAGAACAACTCAATTACCCTTCTTAAGATACTTGCAGATCATGAACACATACATAGTCAAATTTTTAGCTCAATAAATTTAACAATAAAAAAATTAAAACCTTAAAATAAATATTTCAATATGTGCCTTGAATTTTTCTAGAGCTTTTATTTTTAAACCATGGTCAAATTTATCTTAGATAAAAAGTTATAGTTCAAAAACTATAGACTGGTCTTCTCTTATAAATTCAAATATTTGAATTCTAACGGTCACTAAGCAACTATTAAACTTCAAATAATTTTCCATTGTCTAATGTCCTCACATTTTTTATCAAATATGCACTCTAAAGTTATTTTATAGTATCTTGATCTTTAACTTTTCTCACTATTTAAACATCAAACATGTTGACCTCATCTCATGCACCCTTGCAATATTTGACTAAATACACACTATCGATCTCTATGGATTAACCAAGTTTTTATCTTAAAGTGATCATTATTGATCCAAGATTTGAGCTCTATTGATTGTGCCACCTTTTATCTCTACATTTCTTCTACACATTTGAATCTTTGACTTTAACTCGCAACATCGATATTCTGATAGTACGAATGCCCACAAACTATTGATCTTTTGTCTAAGATTTGTGAATATGACACATGACACTAGCACATTCACTATTTGACATTTTGACTTTATGTACACCATTGGATCATAATATATGATTTAATTCACACCATCAGATCTACTAATTATATGAACTTAGACTTCAATGTAGTTTATCTTGATGGTCTCTAACCTATCATAGTCTACAATTGCAACTTTGAAGATTTATATCTCAATCTAGAAAACACTTCAGTATCCCAAATCTTTAGGGTACATTTTTGGCACTATAAAAAAAATCATCATGAAAACATTTACCCACTATGGAATTTCTAAGTACCTATAATAAATACACAAATTTTATGGATCATACATGTCTCTATGATGTGCAGTGACGGTTTGGCTAAGTTTAGAAACTTAGTAAACTTTTGTTTGAGAGGTCAAATTTGCACCCACATATATTTAGATATAGTCAACTCATGACCTAAGATTTAAACCATAACAACTTAGGACTAATGTGATCACACCCATATGACCAACTCCCCCTAACTTATCCATACATGGTAATGGTAATGTCAACAAACTACCTACTCATATTTTTTTATTATAGAACCAACTATGCCAATATAAACATAATGAAGAACCAGATGAATACCATGCACTTCCATAAGCTCTCTTTTGATGTGGTTTTATGTAAACTATAATCAAACAAGGTAGAATATAATGTTTTAGGATCTCTACAGAGATGAACTTCACTCCAAGGCATGATTTGCAGGTATGCAGTGTATTTCAACCTATTGATGGAATAGGGGTAGGGCATGCAAGTTATTAACAAGGTTTTTTGGATGGAGGTGTGGCCTTCTAATAGAGTGAATTTCTATGTGATTTTGATGGGTGACTAGTCTCTAATAAAAATTTGGCAAGTCTTAATAACAAACTCAAAAAGGAGGGTAAGGTAGGGTATAAAATAAGGCTTCATGGTCTTTGGGAATTACCTCCCTAGTTGGTTTCTAAATATACCTATGCTTTATAAAACCTATGTTTGTTACTAGAATCAATAACACACATGTAGTCAGACATGGCTAAGGAGTCTAAGGAAACAAATATGTAATAAATTCACATACCTCAAACAAAGGTTACTCCTTTTAGGGTAATTAATGGACACCCTTAATCAGGAGATTATGGTTATGGCTCAATCAAATGAATTATCTAAGGTAGATATTAAACACACATAGAAAGATACACCAAAGAAAGTATAAATACACACTTAAAAATATGATTTAATTAACTTGACCAACCTAATCAATATATTTACTAATCTTTTACTAGTTACTGCACATCTAGGATCAGTATATTAATCAAGAAATCAAGAATCAACTGGTATCTATAGCACACTAAAGATTATTGAATCATACAACCATGGAAATAGAAACTAATTACATAAAATTGAAAATAAAATACTTAGGACACTTTGCTAATGATCAAAATTGTTTGTTGTTCTATACTCTAAAATCTTCTAACCCAAAAAATAGGTCGAGTTATAATTGTATATATAGACTTAGGGAAGGGGTCACCTCATCCTCCAAGTTCATGAAAGTGGTTACAAGTGCTAATTAGAACATGTAGTTCTAACTATGGTCTAAAAACCATCTAAAAGAGAACTAGAAGTTTTTCTAAAAAAAATCAAAATTATGTAATTTGTGTATCTACACAAAATACAAAGTCAATTATTTACAATTATCTGCTCAAAATCTAAGTTTATTAGTCATTAAATTTTTTTTACATGCATAAAATTCTAGCCTATCAAGGCTTACTCATTCAAAGTGCTACATATACCTTGGTTGGAGTCAAATTTGATATGGTAGTTGAATATGTAGTTATAGCACCAAAAGCCTACTTCTTCACTTCATTATCTTCATAGACCTTGTGCACCACCCCATGTTGCTTTTGTATGATGTCTAAATTTAGTAGTGATGGTCGATGGATTATCTTTATCTATCCAAAGATATTTGCATGCTTGTCCTTCGTTATTTGAAATTTATTCTTGAAGATCTCAATTTTGGTGACCTTCTTTCAATCCTTGCTTAATTCTAATTTAATTTCCTCAATTGTTAAACCTTATAAGCTTTTTTTAAACTCATCGATCACTTCCTAGATAAGTTTGTCAAAATTGATTTTACTAATCAACTTACTAGTAGTGTTTCTAGCCTTAGATAAATCTAGCTCATGCAAAATTTGAAGAACCTAAGCCTTATTTCCCTGATATCTGAGGACTAAAGCCCCAACATTTTGTATCCAATCCTTTGCCTCCTCCTATCAAATGGCTACTATATTTAAGGTATTGGGGGCCTCTAGCATAGTCATTTGGTTGAGATGACTATATATGGAGTTGCCTATATAAACAACTAGATTCTTCAGTTTTGTACTATCATCTCTCAAGTAGTTGAATAATTGATTCACCTCACTCACATAAGGGGTCATCTCAACCTTCATAAACTATATTACTTCTAAGGAGTTATAACATCTTGAAGTTTCCTCTTAGACTTTAGCTTTAATGCCCATAAGAATGTGCATTATTTTGGAATTATCCTTAAGTTACTCTAATTCAGCCTCTAATATTTATACCTCTACCTCTAGCTCCTACCGATATAGTTCAATTTCCTCATGGCTCATAATTATGGCATCTTTGTACCTTTAAGTTAGGCCTACTAGATTTTCCTCATATAAAGATTTCCCTAATTGTTTTTTATACCTTTTGGTAAGGGAGAACACCTCCTTTATTCAAGGATGATCTAGGTGCCCTTATCATCTCCTAGTTTCATTTTATTCACCCTTTTAATGTTATAAGTTGGAGGATCAAACAAGGTAGAAATAGATGGAAGTTCAGTGATCTTGAATTTTGGTAATTGGGATGCCTTTCTTTGTAAATCCACTATGCATGAAGGAATATCTAGTTGGGATGCATCAGAGGTTATAACAACAACTTCTTCCTCTACCTCCTCTTGAGTTTTATATTATTTTATATGGGATTTAGTCAGGACACTAAGGTGGGAAGGCCATATTATTTTGGACCAATTCACTCCTCCAAACTAAGGAATTAGATGGATCATGACTATTTGGGGTTTGGCCTTCCTCCCCCTACTAGTGCTTGTCACTATGGTTTCCTCTATGAAAGTGGTATATGGTAATGGAAGGGTGATTTGAGTGGATTGGACATCGATTTATGAGGTGGCTAGTGAAATTTGTACATTCCTAGACACTTTATTTTTCTTTAGGTCTCTAACAATGGAGGTGTCAGTAGGAATATAATGAGTTTAAGTGGTGAATGAGATAGAAGTGAAGATGGAAGGGGTAATGGTAGTAGTGGAAGTGGAGGGGATAGATGTGGGAGCTTCTATAGACATAGCCTTCTTAAAGATGTGTACAGAAGACAAAGGAAAATTGATGAAAGATGGGGTACCTAGAAGAGCAAGCTCTACTGGCTCTGCCTGGAGGCTCATAGCCTTGGTTGTCTCTAGCTTAGCTTCCTCATTTGAATCATTTTTAATATCTTTGATGATTACTATGCCTCCATAGATAGTTTTGAATGTGTAGGTTGAGTAGGTAGACTCTGTGATGCCTTTAGTATAGGACTACTTGTGGGAGTCTTGAGCTTTCTCTTATAAACCAAGGGGGTCCTTATTTGCATGAGGGAGTCCTGTGGTGATGATGTTGTTGCTCTTGGAGTTTCTATCCTAGTAGATGTAACAATGTGTTCTTAGGGCATAATAATTATCACTTTTTTAAAATGTAAAACAAGCACCTCTTATGTTCTCTCTTCCTCATCAAACTCAAAGCTAGTGGGGTCTCCTAATTGTCCTCCCCTAGTTGCATTGATCCTAGGTAGCTCAAGCTCCTTCTTCACTTATTTCAACTTCAACTTTAGATAATTTCCTTAGAAGGAGAAAATAACCTGGTCCTTAGATTAATCTTTAGATTGTCCTCTTTATAAATATGAATGTGCCACCCCTTGAAGAGTGGCTTCTTATTATCCAACTCCCTAGTAGTAAATGAAGGATCATATTGGATCATTCTCAAATGATACTCCTATAGCCTAGCAATATGAACCCATTCTAATACTTCTTCATCAAACTTATAATTTAAAAATAGGAAGTCACAGTCATAGGGCTCATGAATATAGAGGATGTATAATCCATGGATATGCTTTTTGATTAGCCTGTGCAGATCTCAGTCTCTATGTGGAAGTATAAGGAAAGGATAACTCCTACATTTACCACCTACTTCCCTGAGGTGTTTTCTCATTATATATGTCATCCTACTAAAAGTTATGAGATGACCAAAATACAAGGCTTTCTTTTTCCTTTATAAATCCTCTTCAATGCTCTTCCATAATTGGAAGGTAATATCTTGTTTAGTTAACTTATCTAGAACAAACCTTGGAAGACACAGGGGACCAACCTTGTTTCCCAAAACCATGATGATAGTGAAATTTGGTAAAAGAAGTAATCCCCTTTCCCATCTAACTTATTCATAATATTTTGTTTGATTCAAGGCATGGGTGATCCATGAATAGATTACCAAATATGAGGATAAACATCATTGTCAATCTCCACCATGTGATTAGTATAGCAATAAACATCATTGAACTAGTAGTGGTCACAAATTCTATTCTTCTTATAGTCTATGGTTAGATCCCACAATATACCAAAGTATCTGTAACATGTTCCCATGACTACGTATAATAGAAATGACATGATGAAGAAATCTCTTATGGGTGTGGGGTACCTATCTTTGTGAATAATACATTCCCTTAACTTCAGGCTTATTATTTCACCCAGGGCATATGTGGCATCTTGTGTAAACATCATATATAATAATGTCACCCAATATAAATTAAAAAAATGAATGTTGGACATATCATATAATCTATTGTAAAAATCCATGTCGATTTGAATCCCCATCCTAAATATTTCAATTGGAATCACTCCTTTTACCCTCTTCCCTTTCCATGTGATGGTCTGGTCTAGGAGGAGCCATGAAGACAACACCTTCTCCGTCAAGGTCTCTATGTTAAATTATACCATTATGTTCTTTTTGAAGTAGACATCATGAATACTCAAATATAGGTATCTATAAAAATATGTCCCTAAAATGCATGTGACCATTGTATTGTTATTAGAGTGATACAAGAAAGCATCTTGCAATATCTTGCCAAAGAAGAATAAGTCCCTCAAGAGGTTAATGCAGGGCATCACTTTTAGCTTGGATGAAGCACAATATAGTCTCTAGTGTTTAAATTCCAATAATTATTTCAAGAATAATTTATACACTAGTGTCATATCATATTCTAATGAAAATATATCTATTGAGTCAATGACATCCCATAATGATGAATAATTCCAGTACTTGTCTCCAAACAATATGGCTCGAAGACTATATCAGTGAATTCTATGGAGTCCTTAATCAAATGTGGGGATGGCATATTAATACCTTGGAATGTTTTATATGTATATTTTATTACTACGTTCTTTGTGCTTATCTTATGTGTTATGTGCTATGCTGGTGCAAATAACTTGGCTCTAGCTCAATCATCATTTCACTCATAATATACTCTTAAAATAGAAACTAGGGCTCCTCATCACTGTAAGATAGTATAAGACTTTAAATTCAAGTTAGTTTGAATGCAATTATGGATTTTAATAATAACATATCACCTATATAGAATCCTATATTAAATATCAGTTCATATGACATAAATGTGTAATGTTCACTTCACTTTTATTTCATGTATAATTCAAACTTGTTAGCTAAGGTTGGTGGGGGTCTTTAAAGTATTGATAGGAAATATTATTTCTTTTATTTTGGATAAATATAGTGAGACTAGTAGTATTCTCAGTAATAAATCACTTAGGGTGTATGTCAAAAATAATCTTAGGTCAATGTCTATAGATTAATTCTTTTAGGGGATTTATTTTAGATAAAATGTCCATAATTATTTCCCCAAAGAATTCATCTAGGTAAAAGTACCAAATCAATTATCCCAAAGGGATATTTTAAAGGTTTGGAAGGCACTTTAAATTTCCCCAAAGGGTAATTTTGATCTGAAGGGTCCACTTCATAGGGCATCATGTCCATGACAAAGTACTAAAGGGTCTACTTCATAAAGGCCAAAGGGCACTTTTTGATTTTCTTGAAGGGTACTTTCATACAACTAAGGGTCATTTCAAAAGTCCCAAAGGGTAAGTTTTTGGAGGGCCAAAGGGTCTATATTTTTTTGGACAAAATATTCAAAGTAATTGGCTAAGGGATAAAAGGCCTAGGATAAAGGTCTCGAAGGGTATATCTAAGAAAGGAAACGTCACATAGACACTTTGAGAGGGTTGAAAGGTCATTTTCAAAATATCTAAAGGGTAAATGGCCACTTCAAAAAGGGTCAAAGGTTTGGGACAAATTTTTTGAATGGTATGTCCATGTCAAAGGGGTCCAAAACACAAAGGTTAAAGGGCACTTTTTATGGGGAAAAGGGGTTGAAAGGATATCCCAAAGGATAAGTCCCGTAGGGTAAAGGATTTGGGTCAAAAGTCCCAAGGGATCAATCATACAAAACCAAAAGGGTATGTGTCTTAAAAGAGGTGGTCAAAAAGGGTAAAGGGTTCGATTTGGGAAAGGATAAAGGGTTAGTTTAAAAGACATAGGACACTTTCAAAAGGCCAAAGGGTTAGTTCAAAAGTCTTGAAGGGTGTGTGTAAAATATTCAAAGGGTCTACTTCATGGTAAAACTTGCCTGAAGGGTCTACTTTGTGAAGGCTGAAGGGAATTTTTGATCTTCCTAAAGGGTACCTTCATAAAACTAAGGGTAATTTTAAAAGTCCTAAAGGGTAGTTTTGGTAAAGTCAAAGGGATAATCAGTCAGGGGATTTGTTTCATGGAAAATATCTGCAATCCAAAATTATGTAAGGTAAAGAGTCCATAGGTTGAATTCCTTTTGGGGAATTATTTAGGAAAAAATGTTTGCAAAAATTTTCTTGATAAAATAAGGCTTTTTTAACATTAAGGCCAAAATAAAATAAGCCCAAGAACACCCAAAACATAACCACTCAAAAATAAAAAATTTATAAGGGCCGAAAGAGTTAGCCCAAAAAAAAAACCCAAAGAATAGTCTCTGTAACACAAAAGTTAGTCTCATAAAACACAATGCCAATATCATCCTACCAAAAGTGAAACTCTTATATTTTCCAAATTTTTCATAAACATATGAAAATGAAAATAGGGGTTCAATATTAAGATCAAAATCCAAAAAAAAGTGGGTCCTCATTTATTTAAAATTAAAAGGGGGATGTTGGGTACAACACTCTCCAATCATCCTTAACCTTTGATAGGACCCCTTACATATGATCAATTATTTAGACCGATCCCTAATCATGCCAAAACTAAAGATCAACCAAGCCTAATTTAAGCATACTAGGACAAGCATAGTACACACTTTGTCATTGACACTTAGACTATCAAGACACTTCATCCACTCACTTGGACACCTCCTTGACATCACTGACAACTCTCCAATAGGAATTTTTCTTCTATCCCATGTTGTATATAATTCCACTACATCAAGTTGGTGATCCAACGCTAGGGCTAGGATCCTATCCGTGAGTAGGCACAGGAGCCAGAATAGCTCCTATTTAAATATATAGACCTAGATGAATGTGAAATTATCCTAAAAAAACTAATCAACTAGAATCTTGATGCCAGTGAGCCATGACTTCTAATGGTCCATCATTTTAAAAGTTATGGCCTCTTGTCTAAGGTCGATGAGGACTAGAGATAGGAGACACTCTAAAAACTCATAATAATCCTATGTAGTTGATAGGATGTGAGTCCATGCGGAGATGGGGATCATCATGTGAGGATATGTACTTGTCTTAGTGGTATTAAAGGTATAGTAAGGTGAAAAGAATCAAGAGCTCTAATATAATATGAGGTGGAGGAAGGAGATACCTAAAGGTATTATGGGCCAAAAAATTAGATAGTTGATTATGGATGGCATCAGTGATGGTATTCATGAAGTCCATCTTATAATCTTTGTACTTACTGCATTTAGAAGGAAGATTGCACCCAATTGGAAATAATGGACGTCAATGTTCAAGTCCATTCCAAAAATAAATGCCAACATAAAAAGGGCATATTACATGTCTTGTGTCGTAAATCTTGAGAGAGCGATGGGCAGAGGGGGAACCTTTGTGTAATTGATATGGAGATATATGTTTATGAACTTATACTTATGGACATAAATTTCCCATACATTCTATAATCTCTCTATGCTATAGATGTCTAATTCTAGGTTGCTAGGGAGCCAAAGCATCTCCCTTATCATATCAACACTGATGTCTACCTTTAGGTGGTTGCTTGTAATAATTTTAGTGTTGTCATCATACCTCTCTATGCTTAGCATAATAATCTCTGGACATGGGTGCATGATAGGCACCATGTATTGGGATAAGGTAGAGCTCTATAACCTATAGTTGAATGACTCAAAGTCATTGTTTCATACTTTTCCAAACATGTGGGCATGGATGCCCTCCCATAGATTCTTCTCTTTTTGGCCAATTCAGGATCAAAGATCCCATATTAATAATAAAAGACTAGTGTAGGGTCCCTACAATTCCCCTTTATTATTTTTTTGACATTCATAAATTTGGGCTTTAGTTATGCAAAGGTTAAATCATATGACTTATTCCCTACAAACTATGGTGGAAGGTCTCCATGACCACTCGATCCATAGGTTCTCTGACTCCTTGGATGTCCACTGTCAGATAAGGATGTAAAAGTTTCCATCTTATGATTATTTTTAAATGTTCTCTCTTTCTTCAAGTAAGGCACTAGATATCAACTCTTGCTCATAATTCTTGTAATTCTTCACTCAATTCTCTTTACTCAAGACGCTCCACTCAATTTTTCAATGCTCTTAGAAACTCTTAGTCATTTAAGTGTTTGGCTTGGTTGGGAGGGAGGTATTTATAAGCCAAAACTTCTTATCATGATCATCATGACATTTTTGAATTTGGGTGCCCCCATAAATGTTAAGGGAAACACACACACTTGAAGAATTTTTGATAAGAGATGTGTGGTGATCTGTATAGGGGATTCTGTAATATGGAGTGCTTAGACATTAATTGTAGGGGAGTGGGTAGATAATGGTATTTTAGAGAATGATTCAAAGATAAGAAGAGCTAGGGTGTAGACACTTGGTGGTGGGATGAAAAACTTATGCTAATGACATTTATTTTCAATGGAAATAACAACAAAGAAAGGAAACAAACTAACATAAGGGAAACTGACTATGTACAAGGGAAAGCTGATAAATTAGTTAAAGTGTTTTAAGTGGATTTAATTAACTGGAATCCCTAAGGCATTGCCTTATTTATCCTCCAACTTGAAATCATTACCCTCCCTATCATCGATGATGTGAAAGGGTCCTCTCTATAGGGAATCAAATTTTGCATGTTGGCTTGGCTTCTTGGCCCTTTCATCATACTTTAGAACCAAATATGTTGACTTGAATCTTGGGTTAGAGGATTTCTTGTCAAACCATCACTTCACTACCTATTATCGAGTGAAATTATCATCACTCACCCATTCCCTTACCTCTTATAGGTTAAGTGATTCTACCAACCTAACCTTCATCACTCCATTCTCCACTATTTTGATAGATTTAAAAATTTGTAAAGTAGGAATCTCTATTGATATGGGCATAACTAATTCTTTCCCATATACTAGTTCATAAGAAGATGCCTTTAAAATTTTATTGGGAGTAATTTAGTCAACCCATAGAGCCATTTTGAGATGCATATGCCATTCTCACTATCAGTTGGTTCTCATCTTTTTGATTAACCTTGTGAGATTATTGTTTATTGATTCAACCAACACATTCCCTTGTGAGTAGTAGTTAGATGAAGTCTTTAGGAAAATGCCATTTCAGAGTGCACATTCAAAAATATTAGAACCAAGGAAGGCCTTCACATTATCAAATATGATTATTTTGGAAGGGTCAAACCTCTCTACTAGTTCCTCTAGAAAATTAAGGATCACGTTTTCAGTTGCCTACTTCATCAGGGCTTCTTCAATCCACCTTGTAAGCCATGAGTATCCATTTGTAGCATGCACTAGATATAATATTTATCATCCTAGTAAAATTTAAACCCCATTTTTTGGAAGGCTCATTGGCCATAATTAGATTCAGCAGCATGGCAAAATTATTTTGCCTACCCACAAAGAACTGGTATTGGTGACATTTCTTAACCACTTCATAACAATTTGAAAACATAGTCAGCTAGTAATATCTCACATGGATGATCTTAGTTGTAGTTGTATTTGTTAAGATATGTCCACCTGAAGGGGTGAAATGTATATCCTATAGAATTTTTCTAGCCTAGTGGTTGTCGACACATCAAAGTGGTTCCTTATCATAGTTCCTTTTGAAAAGGACTTGTTAAACTAGTGTGTAGATAGCTCCTTCCAACCTATAAAACCTTATCTTAGGCATAGGTAGACCATCTGGATATCGAGTAGTTTTCATAAAGTGGGTCTTATTGGTAACCTAAGGTCCATTAGTTTCATATTGAGTCATTAAAACCATCTTTGATGTATCTTATTCCTCTATCAGGGTGTCTATGCATTAGGCCAGATACTCACAAAGTCTTTTTCCTTAGATCACCTTGGTTGGTCTAAATTCAACATCATATTCTAGGATCTTGGTGATCTAGTTGGCTCTCTTTTGTGATCTCTCCCTCCATTATGTATTCTTAGACTTTAAGATGTGCCACATACACCATTATCTCTCTTCCCACCACCAAGTGCCTAACCTTCTTGAGGCCTTTGATGATGGCAAAACCTTATTTCTCAAAAAAATTATACTTTCGCTCATATTCATTTAAGGTTCTTAAATAGAACATAATAGGATGCTCACCTGTCTATTCTTTGTCTTTATGAGTTAGCATAGATGTCAATTATGTTCACTCCCATAAACATAATGTTGATTGTGTAAAATTGTGCTAGGTCTTAGCCAATCAACAATGGGAAGTTTCAAGCTGTGGGACAATGCAGCTTGAAACAACCTCCAGGTTTTAAAGAAGCTGGTCTCTTCTATTTTATGGGGTGTTGGGAAAAGGGATAGGAGACTAAACAAAAATGCAAAATGCAAGAATTGAAACCTAACTATGGTGATGCACCTGAGTGTAATCCTAATCCTAACCTGAGCACAGATGAGACTATTATGTGATTCTATTACATTTAAGAGTAGACAAGTGCATGATCAATGTAAAAGATTGGAATAACAGAAATAGAGGCTCAAAATAGGGGAGTCTTTTGCTGAGATACATGAATTGTCAACAAAGGCATAGTGTTCAATCTTCTTAATAGAATCCTTTACTCACATAAGAGGCATGCAGAAGTCACACACATTTATGTAGAGATTCAAATCCCAAAAAATGAGACAAAAGCAAATAACATTTCCAATCACAACTCTAGAAAATCTACAGCATAGACTGCTATGTAAATGACATAGATAACACCAACCAAGGCATGGAGCTTAAATTTCCTTAATTCATTTAGCCACATAAAGGGCACAAAAACATGCATGATTATATCAACCTTACAACTTTAGGAAATAAAGACAAGAGCAAATGATATTACTGATCAAAATTACAAGAAAATCTAAGACTACAGAATTCCCCCCCTTTTTTTATATTTTACAATCCTGCTTATATAGCCTTGGATGCATTCTTTGATCATCCCCTTTCCCACTCAATTTCACTCTGTCCTTCACTCATAGGGGACAAATTAGACGGTGCATTCAATGCCTTGGATGCATTTTGGTCTTATCAGGAATTGCCCTGACTATGGCATGGTGATCCATGTCTAGTACCTTTCTTCATGCCTAAAATTCCTCATTCCATCAATTCTCTAGCTACTCAACTATCTACTCTACTTCTACTATTAGGGGACAAATGGATGGCATCTTTAATGCTTGTAATCCCCCAAAAATCTACCTGGTGCACTGTTTTAACTACCGGGAATAACTTCCACCAAACTTCCCTCAACTTTCACTGTAATAGGTAGATGGGCACTTAGCCAATTTATGAAAACTCTTTCCTTTTGACTAGGAGGCACCAAAGGGTGACACTTGGCCGCTTTCACTTTTCTTTATATTTCATTGAGGAACACTCTACCTTCAACATCTGTTGTAGCCTACTTCCTCGATACTTTGCAACTTTATTTAAACAAAACTCAGTGCATTCTTTGCCTTGGCAACCCTTAAGAAAGGATGGATGCACATGGCAGTCTTCATCTGTTGACACTCAACGCTTCCTTGGTCTTTTGAAATATCATCTAGGACCCACCATGATCTTCATTCAGTAATTAGGTTTGAAGGTGGTCTCTCAGAGGTTGACATGTGGTGACCTCCGCTGCTCATGGGAAGATACGTGGCATCTTTCGCTTCTCCTTCTGGGGGTATATGGTGCCTTTCACTTTCTTTGGGGATGGAGTAGAGAGGGACCCAAAAGGTGACACTTGGAAGCTTTTGCTACACTTTGATACTTAAGCAAAATGAAAAAGATGCCTTTATGTGCTGAATGAAAGCTGTTGGACCAAAAACCCCTGGATGCTAACACATGGTGGCTTCCATCTGGTCTTTACTCGCCAAGCTGCTTGGCCCATTGCTAAAGGTCTTTGTCAAAAGGTGGAATGAAGCATGGGTGTCTTTATGTTACACAAATGCTGACTAACATGGTGCACGTTCTACTTACTGACATTACTAGGTATGTGGCACATTCGTGGTTTTCTAGAAAGCTAAATAAAAGGTCCTTCGGGGAAGTTGCCAGCTGTCCATATCTTCATCTCCCAGAAATCGACACCTGGTGACTTCCACTTGAATCCAATACTTAGGCCAAAATTGAAGTAAAAAGAACAAAAAAGGAAAAGGGGAACTGTGCTCTGAGGATGACACTTGGCAGCTTCTACTGCACCTCAACACTTAGGCAAAACAAACCTGGCCTCTGCTCTAAAACTCTGCAGCCAATCGAAGATGCATAGGATCCAAAATTATAGTGCTCGAACCAAAAAAATAAATTAAATATGACGTAGAGTAAGAAATTACTCTATAGTTATTGGTGACCACCAAGACTTTTGAGCCTACTCAAAAAGAATCTGACTCCCGCTTGATCAAAATTTCAAAATTTTACAGCTTGAGAAGAGCTGTCTGAGAAGATAGACCACTCATGGTCAGATAATCCTTTCTTGCTCTGCAACTCATCAAAATCCAGGTCCAAGCTAATGAGATCTTTGTGTGAGAAGGTTTGCAGGACCTGGGTATGGCTTTTAGCTTGGATTCTAGCCAAAAAAAAGGAATCAGAACAGTCTCGACCTTGAGTGTTGAGGAATCATCTTGCAAGCTCTAGAAAACTGTCTGATCCCTTTGTTTTCACTAGCAACAACAGTTGAAGTTGATTCGGCCATCAATATCATCCTTGCATCTAGAAATGGGGAAGGCAAGCCTAGTTGCACCAATCTTGAATGTGTTGTCTCATCTCACCGATGCCTTCCTTCATGACATCGAGATAACTTCTACAGTTGTTGGCTATGACATTGCAACTGAGCTCTTCATTGATCCACTTTATGGCAGCCATTCTGTCAGGGATACCTACAGCTGCCAATACCACATCCCTTGAGCTATAGAGATTATCTAGTAATGAATGAGAGTCAGTGACTCTTTGGGAGATCATGGCCAAAATGCTCTGTACTGGAGTCTCTATCCTTTTGCACAGCTACTGTGCATTGTGTAAGAAGGTGAAGAGTGGCTCGAGCTAGATAACCTCAGAAGAGATCCTTACCCATGCCAACTCATAGAGTTCCTTCACCAACTGTGTGACTTGGATACCTCTTGGCCTATTGGCTAGCTCAATCACCAGTTGCACCATTCTCTGTTGCTCTGTCTAGAACTGAGCTTGAAAAGCTATAGCCTTATTTTATTCATCTAGCAGCCCTTGCTGTGATTGGGTAACCTGCAGTTGGAGTCCTTCGACTCTTCCCTGTAACATTGTGTTTTCCCTTCTTAGAGCTGTAGCTACATCCTTGGCAAGTGTGAGCTCCATCTTCAATGAATCATTTTGGGCCTGAATTGCCCATTGAGTCTAGAGGGAAATAGTATCTTGCAACTATTTCCGTAGACTAGCTATCTCATTGTCCTTCTAGTTTATTTGTTTAGCCAAACTATTATAGTTTGCCTTCTCCTAGGCCAAATCGGCCTCCATCTTTTGCAGTCTCCTTAGATTTCTTCAAGTAATCTTCTATGACTATAGAAGTAGACTCAGTCAGTAGCTCAACTCTGTCTTGAGGCCTGAACAGGGACATGTCAATGGCCACTGCATTCTTGCTATAGTCCTCTAGCCACATTTGCTCAGCTCGGCCTAACAACATTGGGTGACAAATGGGTCACCGTCAACTACTATTGGATGGGGTCAAATTGTGACCTCAAGTGTGGGACCCGCTGGTGCTTTATTCTCTTTACTCCTCTTCTTCTCCAATCGGGCTTCTCTTGCCCTCCTAGCAGCGTCAACCTACGTCTAGAAAGGTGGAAGGGGATGCAATATGTCCCCCTACGAAAGGAAATCCTTGTAGTAGGCCGTATTAGAGAGCCATTGGTTGTGTAGGGGTGAGATGTAGGGGCATATCCCTAGGAATGGAAGGGTAAAAATGGGGTAATGTGAGGGCTTGAGGTGCTGATGAGGGGGCAGCTCATGAAATGGGAACAATAGTAGTGGCAGGAGGTGTCACTTGGCTGGGTGGAAGCGCATTATGCTGGTAGGGTGGGGAATAGGTTAACAGGGAGGAGGGGGAGTAATACTTACCTGAGGAGGAGTTGTTGTCATCTATGTTGAAGGTTCCTCCTCCTCAGGATCTAATTGGAATTGCACCCTTCTTCATTTTTTGGGTGTTTGTGCCTTCAGACTGCATTTGTCTCCCCTCTACTTTTATTGTTGTTGTTGGTGCTTGCAAGGAACTAGGGACTTCAATTGCTCCCACTGATGTAAAATCCTATAGTGGTGGAGATGCCACACTTCTTTGCCATTCTATGGCCTTTGCAGCTTGCTCTGGAGCCTGTGGTGGTTGGTTTGGTCTTGCTTCTGTCACTTGCTCTTCCCCAAGTGCCAGTGCTGGGCTTGTTTCTAGGCTAGAAACAGGGGATGGATGCCATTCATCCCAAAGTTATTCCCACCTTTCATCTAAGTCCATGCCTCTAAAGGTTTGGGTGGTCTAGGAGATTTCTTGCCTATATCTTTGATAGGCTTCAATTTTCTCTGCATCTCAGCCTTTGTTTCTCAGCGTCCTTCTCAAACCAGAGGTCATCCTAGCCTTAGGATCATACTCCCTCTATTTATCATAGAAGGTCTCCCATGGCCTATTCGGTGGGAGAGGCAGGTCTGTCAACTCAACATAGAAACTAGGGGTGTCTTCCATAGGATTTTTCCTAGTTTCCCAATAGGGGTGGCTTTCATGCATGATCCTAGCTCCAATTCTATTTGCCCTTACTATGCCAGCTATGTAATCCATTGGGTCATAAACCCACTTGTCCTTGATCAATAAGAAGCCCAGGGAGGTCAGCTTCCTTAGCAGTACAGTCTCAGCTTCTTTGGCCTCCAGGCTTACATTGCCTACCATCCATGAGAGATTGTACATTCTCTTCTTCTTCTTTCTAGAAATATATTCATTGTCCACCATAGACACTTGCCTAGCAATTTCTAGGAATGCTAACTGAGGAGTCAAAACTTTTAGTAGCAATATTGACTCCCCACAAAATCCATGGACCCTTAAGGTCATGTGATGGGCCCTAAAATAGTAATCACATGGGATGGGACAGCTAACTAGGAGGTTAGTGACACTTGGGAATAACCTATTTGTAATTGGCTCAGGGCTGAGGCAATGAAGAATAGGGGTGATAAATAATTCCCAAAAGTCATATGTGTCACTAGTTTTTGATAAAATATGTGTCCATGCAGACATAGGGATGGTTCTTTGGGGATCAAAGGCTAGGTCATATAGGTTCAGGCTCATAAATTAGGAGAAGAGGTCAGGGTTCTGGTGCAGAATGAGATGGAATAGAAAGGAGGAATCCCTAAATATTCCTTGTGGTCTGAACTGGGTCAGCTGCTCAACCATTGAGAAGGTGAGATGCTTAGAGAAGTCAAGATGGTATTCTTACATCTTGTCAACTATTTTTAGCCTGAAGAAGATGGCCATTTGCTCTGCATATACTGTCGTGTCATCCTTCATGCCAAAGATGAGATCCATCATCAACAGTGCATCTTGGTTGGCAGGTGTGAACTAAGTTCTTGAAGTAGGGAGAGTGGGCACCATTGGGTCTCCATCAGCTATTTGTAATTCAAACCTCAAGAACTTGGCTTGAGTGTTGATGTTTGCCCACATCCTCTGTGCCCTTTCAATAGTGGGGAAGGTGGCGGTGTCATCATATCATAGGGCAAGCATGTCCCTGATAGCTTGAGGGGTGACCTATAGCATGAAGGGGCCTTGTTGGATGGAGCACAATTATGGATGGAGAAAGTTTGCACATAGCTCAATTATATCCAGATATGGGTGTACAGTCGGGACCATGAATTAAGCAAGCTAGGAGGTCCATATCCTCATCTCAAATGTCTCATATTGCCTCACCTTGGCTCTTTGTAGACACCTCTGGTGTGCCCCTTCTCTGAGGTTCTTACCACTGGATCTTTGTAGAATTGGGTCCATGATTCCATCAGCATAGTCTCTCACTTTAGATGGGTCACTGGTTTGGCCGACTCCTAGGGCTTTGGTTCTTGGGTAACTTCTGGGTGGCTACACAGGAGCTGAAGCATATGACTTGCTTGTCAGTAATCTATCAAGATACCCAGTGCCCCTACTCCTTGCTGAGAAGATGATGCTCCCACCATCTTTGTATCTCTTGTGCAATATCTAGTGTGAGCTTGGCTCAAGATAAAAACACGCTTGCTGAAATAATTTCACTAGGTGTTAATAAACACAATGAGAAAGATATTTTTGTAGGGATGCTTTGATAGTTGTAAACTTTAAAATCTGCTAAGGGTGTATTTATGGGCCGATCAAGTCCCAAATAGCATTAATTTTGAGCGACCATTAGCAAATCCTACTCAATCTTTGGGAAACAATGAGGCAGACATGTTATGCAGTGTAAGGTACCTTGGAAATCTTGAAATATTTGGGCAAGCATTTATTGCGGCAAGATTTAAAGAATTAAAGAATTTCTAAGATGCTGACTCTGCATTTAAAATGCTTATTTTAAAAGAAAGTGGGAAAGCAAAAAAAATAAAAATAAAGCAATGCAAGAATGGAAACTACCTAACTACATTTATGACAAATCCTTACTTCCCTCCAGGATCAAAAACAAAATTTCCCACATCCTCTTAATGACAGGTCAACTCGTGTTGCCATACCAGTGATTTCAACGGATATGTCATTGATGGAATGTTCACTTCACCAGCCACATGGGTTTGCCTGCACTCAAATGAGTCTAAGCAAATCATGTATTCAACATCTACAAACTCTTCTTTTCCTTGAATGCCCATCAAATGCTGGTCCTTCATGTTGCTAGGTGTCCTCAAGAATTCATTGGCTATTGATTCTTCACTCTGTGCCTTTTGATATTCATTATCTCTTGGCTCATCTCCTTCGAATTCCAACTTTATTTCATCATCATGCTCTGTGATGACTGCATCCTCTTGAAAGGATGAATTTGAAAGCTGGCATGCTTCCTACCTTACTCAGATGAGTGTCACAGTCATCTTCTCCATATGCTTCCTGAATGATGGTGTCACCTATCTCAATGGCTTGATCAAGGGAGTATCCATACTCCTCCATGTCTTCTTTCAAAGTGAGGAAGAAGTTAGAAATGATCTCCTCCTCATCTGAAGTTAAGGAAAAGGCTTACGGTTTATCCTCTTTCTCATCAAAGGGGGTGCCTATGGTGAATCCTTCCTCATTTATACTTATGGAATCTTCTTGACTAGCCATGAATTGAGCATACTCTTTTGCATACTCAGCTGCTTCCTTCAAAAGATACTCTTCTTTGAAAGGGGGTAAAGAAGGTTGTGATTAAAAAAAAGAAGCTTTTTGAGTAAGGGAGGAAGGGACTTGAGGGGAAAGTGAGAGTTTGGGGTCCTCTTGACTTGCTGCTATCATAGATTCTACATTATTAGGGAAACAATCTTGACAAGTCTGACCTTGTTCATGAACAGGGGTGGTATATGTTTGATATGGGGTTTGTGGTGGTGGATATGAAGTTTGGTAGTCTTGGTAAGGGTGGTTCTCATGAACACTTAGTCTCTCTTCTAGGAATGCAATCAATCCACACACTTCTAACATCTCATTTGTAAGCTCTTATCGATTTGCCCTTTTAATGGGATCCCACTCACTTTTGATCAGGTCTATTGCTTCCCTCACTTGATAGATGACATGACAAGGTATTTCTTAGCCATATTCCCTTTTGCTATCAAGCTATAACACATATTTTTTAAATCCTAGCAATGATTTTTTGAAAGTGAAAATGAGGTCAGGTTGAGCATAAAAGTGGTATAGCTCATGATCATGTGCATCCTTGTCACTTGACATAATCCCAGGAGAAGTTTATCCTTGATTAAACATGTTTGAAGCATAAGAAGACTCATAGCTATGAGTAACAGAATAATACATACCGAAAGATATTTCTTGATGATACTACTTGATTGGCTGATGACTCAGAGTCATTGTTGGTGTTGGTGAAAAACCTCTAATGGCTGATTGGCTAAAGAATACACCAAGAATTCTCCAACTTCTTTGAAAGATGGGTCCCATTGGGCGTGCCAGAAACTGTTGATGGCATAAAATTGTGCTAGGTCTTAGCCAATCAACAATGGGAAGTTTCAAGCTATGGGACAATGCGGCTTGAAACAACCTTTAGGTTTTAAAGAAGCTGGTCTCTTCTATTTTATGGGGTGTTGGGAAAAGAGATAGGAGACTAAATAGAAACACAAAATGTAGGAATTGAAACCTAACTATGGCGATGCACCTGAGTGTAATCTTAATCCTAACCTGACCATAGTGAGACTATTATGTGATTCTATTACATTTAAGAGTAGACAAGTGCATGATCAATGTAAAAGATTGGAATAATAGAAACAAAGGCTCAAATTAGGGGATTCTTTTGTTGAGATGTAGGAATTGTCAACAAAGGCATAGTGTTCAATATTCTTAATAGAATCCTTTACTCACATAAGAGGCACAGAAGTCACACACATTTATGTAAAGCATCAAATCCCAGAAAATGAGACAAAAGCAAATAACATTTTCAATCACAACACTAGAAAATCTACAACATAGACTGCTATGTAAATGACATAGATAACACCAACCAAGGCATGGACCTTAAATTTCCTTAATTCATTCAGCCACATAAAGGGCACAAAAACATGCATGATTATATCAACCTTACAACTTCAAGAAATCAAGACAAGAGCAAATGATATTACTGATCAAAATTACAAGAAAATCTAAGACTACAGAATTCCCCCCTCTTTTTTAGATTTTACAATCCTGCTTATATAGCCTTGGATGCATTATTTGATCATCCCCTTTCCCACTCAATTTCACTTCATCCTTCACTTGCAAGGGACAAATCAGACGCTGCATTCAATGCCTTAAATGCATTCTAGTCTTATCAGGAATTGCCCTGACTACGGCATGGCGATCCATGTCTAGTACCTTTCTTCATGCCTAAAATCCCTTGCTCCAGCAACTCTCTAGCCGCTCAACTGTCTACTTTGCTTCTGCTATTAGGGGACAAACAAATGACGTCTTCAATGCTTGTAAGCCCCCAAAAATCTACCTGGTGCACTATTCTAACTATCGGGAATAACTTCCACCAAACTTCCCTCAACTTTCACTATAATAGGTAGACGGGCACTTAGCCAATTTATGAAAACTCTTTCCTTTTGACTAGGAGGCACTGAAGGGTGACACTTGGCCACTTCCACTTTTCTTTATATTTTGTTCGGGAACACTCCACCTTCGACATCTATCACAGCCTGCTTCCTCGATACTTTACAACTTTATTTAAACAAAACTCAGTGCGTTCTTTGCCTTGGCAACCCTTAAGAAAGGATGGATGCACGTGATAGCCTTCATTTGTTGACACTTGGTGCTTCTTTGGTCTTTTGAAATATCATTTAGGACCCACCATGATCTTCATTCGGCAATTAGGTTTGAAGGTGGTCTCTCGAAGGTTGACACATGATGACCTCCACTGCTCCTGGGAAGATCGTGGCATCTTCCTCTTTTCCTTCTGGGGGTATATAGTGCATTCCACTTTCTTTGGGGATGGGGTAGAGAGGGACCTGGAAGGTGACACCTAGCAGCTTTCACTACACTTTGATACTTAAGCAAAATGAAAAAGATGCCTTTATACACTGAATGAAAGCATTGGACCAAAAACCCCTGAGTGCTGACATGTGGTGGCTTTTGCTTCTTCTTCACAAAGTAATTTAGGGCCTCCGCAACTGCCATCTAGCACATTTCACTCATCAGGCTGCTTGGTTCGTTGAAAGTCCTTGCCAAAAGGAGGAATGAAACATGGGTGCCTTTATGAGACTCGAACGCTGACATGTGGTGCATTCTACATAAACGTTATTAGGTACATGGCACATTCTACGGCCTTCCCAATAGTTATAAAAGGGTGTTTGGGGAATCCTAGCTATCCATCTTTATCTCCCAAAAATCAACATGTGGTGACTTCCACTTGATTTCAATACTTAGGCCAAAATTGAAGTGAAAAGAACAAAAGAGGTAAACAGGGACCGTGCTATGAGGACGACGTTTGGCAGCTTCCACTGCACCTCAACACTTAGGCAAAATGAACCTGACCTCTGCTTCTAAACCCTATGGCTTCGTCTAAAATGTGCAAGAACCAAAATTGCAGCACTCAGACCAAAAAATAAATTGAATACGACGTAGAGTAAGAAATTACTCTACACATACATGATGAAATCTCTTAAGAATTTTAGATTAACTAGCATAGGAGTAATGGATATTGCATCCTTAATATTTTCAAATGATTTCCTTCTTTCATGGGTCCACTTGAAATTTTGATCTTTCTTTAGCATCAATTTGATTGGCCTTACCAGCCCTGTGAAGTTAGATATGAATCAACTGATGAAATTAATCTTTCCTTGAAAAGATTGGACTCCCTTCTTGTTAAATAGCAAGACCAAGTCCTTGATGGCCTTCACTCTATCTGGGTTAATAAAGATGCCTGATTTGGATACCATGTATCCCAATAATTTTTCTTATGGGATTCCAAAGACACATTTATTGGGGTTGAAAGATACCCCAAACTCTTAATGCTTTTGAAATATTTTATCCAAATGATCAAAGTGATCTTCCCTTTTCTTGGATAATAATATTAGATCATCTAGGTAAATGTGGATGATTTTATTAATCATGCCCTTGAAATCTATGTCCATGGCTCATTAAAAGGTAGCTCCTAAATTGGAGAGGTCGAAAGGAATTATTGCATAGGTAAAGGTCCCCCACTTCATAGTGAAAGTGGTTTTATGTTGATCCTCTTCATTAACCCACCCCTGGTTATATCTTGAGAACCCATCTAGTAGAGATAACATTTCTATACCCACCACCATCTGGAGGATTTATTTAATAGAAGGAATGGGGAAATGATCCTTTAGGGATACTTTGTTCAAATCTTTGAAGTCCATGCATAGCCTAATATCTCCATTCTTCTTTCTTACTAGAACTAGGCTAGATACCCAAGTTGAATGCCTAATTAGGTATATGATCCTTGAGTTGATCAATTTACTTTATTTTTGGACCATAAGGAACTCAATATTTGGGTTTATTGGCCTTTGATTTTACTGGGTAGGTTTGGCTCCTTCAATAAGGTCAATGGTGTGCTAGATTATGTCGTAGTCATATACTTTTAGGTGATCATAGGTCTAATCCATCAACCCTTCATGTTTTTTATAGAAGGATATCAATCACTCCTTATCCTTTTTTAGAAACTTATTTCCCCACTCTTATCTTTCTTCCATCTCCTACATTGAGCTCTAAGTAGTCACTTTTATTCTATGACAAACCTTTTTTGTCATTTTTGGCATCATTAGAATCAAATAGATTCTCTAGGGTGATTAGTCCTTTTGGAAGCTTGTTAGACTTAAGTTTCATGATCTAGTATCCATAAGCTTATTCAAAATTTAGCTAAAACTACTCTACAAACTCACATGACTATTACAAAAACATGATAATCTAGGCATCGCTCTCAAATAATTTCTAAGTTTGGTCATTGTCTAGGATAGTGGGTTTGATTATTACCTGCACTATTTATTCATTGGTCAACAAGTTTGTCACCAGATCAAACTAGGAACCTATTACTACCATCATGTCTACCTCTGTGTTCTCAATCCTAAGGATAATGTAAATATTGAATGCTTCAAATGCTTTTATCAAATCCCATATTTAATGTTGATAGGACCTCATGGAGATGTTCTTAGAAGTTTTGACTCCTCGTACTTTCCTTATTACTAGTTTATAATCTTCAAACACTTTTAACCACTTCACATTCATATGCTCATCAAGGCCGAGTCCATGAACCAAGGCTTCATATTCAACTTTAATTTTTGTGCAAACAAATTGGAAGCAAAAGGCCCTAAGGGTCTCTTCTTTAAATGGAGACAACAATCAGATACCAACTCTTGATCTGGTCTTATATTTTACACCATCAAAGTGTAGAGTCCAAAAATCAAACTAATTTTTGGGTTCCTTACTTTGATCCTCCTCTTTCTTCATGACCTTGGGGATGGCATGATCTTCATCATGAGTTACATAAGTCTTGAGGTTAGTGGAATAAAAGTTTTTGAGTGGTTTTTTCTCTATGAATTCATTAATGAGGACTTCTTCCTTAAGGCTCCTAACATCTACCATTCATTCTTCTCCAAGAATTTATACACAATATGTCTCTTTCTTTGAGAAAGAGGTTGCATCACTTCAAATTTCATCACAACATCATCAGCTATGTGCTTCGAATGTAGCAGCTTGGATAACACCTTCAATTTCAAACCATATTTTGTCCTTAAGATCAAGTGGGACCAATCCAAAGACAAGTATCCACCTATCTTGGTAGTGAAATCTTTTGATAGACCCAATCCAAAGACTGGTAGGATGTATGTTACTAAAACTTCTTGGGTGACTATGATATTGGGACAAGAGTATAAAGTAAAGGGAAGAGCCCTGATGATACATATGGTCTGAACTTTCTTCTCATCTAATTACATTACCCCTTTATTCAAAGTTTCATATTAAATTTGGAGTACATTTATAATTTACTTGGACATCACTATGGTACTGGTGCCATAATCAATCATAGAATTGTGTAACAACTTGTTCCCCACAATGAGAGTTAAATAGAATGGGGTAGGCTTTATTTTACTTACACCCACATTAGAATTGACAAATTTGGATGGCACATAAGGTTTCACACTATTGTTGACCTCCTTTCCCCTATTGTTTACTAGCTCTATAGATGGGATAGCTTTCATAGGTTTCTCCTGATCTTCCAATCCTTCTTCTAGTAAATAGTTTTTTGGGGGATAGACAAGACATCCTAAAGAGAAATATTAGTTAGTGCCTTCTTCATCTATTATACCACATTAAATGACCCTTAAGATCAAACTTTAGGGAATTTTGTTTTATTTTGCATTATGTTGCTCCATTTTTGATATGTCAGAGGTGGTGGTTGGGGTCCCGAGCTCTTCTCAAAAGTCACTTTATCTTGTGAAGGCTTTTACAAACTCGATCGGTCTCTTCTTTGATTAGGTGAAGTAGTTCGATTGGACTCACGAGGCCTTTAACAAGGTGATCTTGCTTACATATCCATGTCTTCATCCTCTACCCAAGAGATAAGTGCATGCTCTAGGTCTATCTCTTCTTCTTGCTCTAAGGACATCCCTTGCATTTGGGCCATTAGGATAACATTTTCAACCCCTATGGATTGGTATCCATAAGGAGCTAAATTAGGGGCATTCCCTTATCTTCATTATTTGACAACTTTTTTCTATAGATTACTACCTCTTAGGTAGTTCTGAGGTGCATGTGCATCATTGCATGGGAAGAACCATGAATTGGAATCATCTACCAAGTTGTTTTGGCCAACAATCAATATATGTTTGAACTTGGTGGGACCATTTACAAAGGATTAGGGACTGGGATGATTTGATTTATGGGTTGAATTTGATGATTCAACACCTGAAGATTTGGCCTTTACCTTTATTTATATTGATTATGCTGGTATGGTGCCCTTTCATTTTGGTAATTATGGTAAGGGGGCTTTGGGGGCATGGCTTATTGCCTTTTGAGATTTATGATCTTATTTAAGGAATTCTATAGGATGCTCTTCATGTCATTCATCTATGTAGCTAGTGTGGATGAAGAGGATGCACTTGTATGAGTAGTCAGAGATACATACATGAACAAAGATACTTGTGAGGTGTGTGGGACTTCTTATGGAAGTATTGATATCTCTAGGAACATAGGCATTGATAGTCATGGGGGAAGTTTCTTGACATCTATCAAATTATTCTTCACCTTGACTACCAAGTCATATGCATCTGGCAGTGTCTGGCCCCCAAGAGACTAAATCATAACCACTATGTTTGAGTTAAAGGCCTTAAGTTAGAAGATAATGGCCATACCTACAAGTGGTTGAGTTGTTATCGAGATCCTTTGCCAGGTTTTATGAAACCTAGTATTAAATCAATAATATCCTCTTGTGAGGCCATTTTAATGGTGATAAGCTACTATAGGAGAGATGATCAGTCCACCTTCTCATTGAATCATTCAAAGAATCTATCACCCAAATTATCTTAGGTGGCAATAGAGTTGGGTGGCAAGGACCGATATCAGTCAAGAGCTTAACCTTTGAAATAGGTGGCTAACATCCTTAAGGCTACATTGTATTGTGTGACATAATATATAGTGTAGACATTGGTGACATCTTGAAGATGTTTCATTGTGTTTTTTATATCTTCCCTTGTAGACATTGGTGACATCTTAAAAATGTTTCAAGGCATTAACAGGAATAGGGTCCCATGTATCTGGGGCCATTGGAGGGGCCACTAGAGGGATGAGTGCATTGCCACGATTCCACACCACAAAGTTTCTTAATGGTCCTTAGATTTCCATGTGTTGTTATCATGTTACGCTAAACCTTGCAGCTCTTTGGTGAGTTGTAGCTACCAGAGACAGTAGTAACAAGCTTGGATTATTGGTGATTTGTGACCTTGTGATGGGCCTATGGCTCATAAAATATATCTTATATTCATGTAGACTATTAGTTGAGTCCCACTGAGCATGCTATAAAAGGAACTATTGATGCATAAAACTCTCTCATTGAACAAATTCCTATGGGAAGCTTTACAAATGTGGGACCAAATTATGATCTGTAAAGCAATCTCTGAGATTTTAGAAACCAACTCTTCGAATGGATTAGTGGTGAAAAGGGAGAAGAAGGGAATGAAAATAAACTGAAATAAATCTAACCAAGGTGATGTACCAAAATCTTAATGTATTTATCCCTAAAATTGCATAAAATAACTTTAACCTTTAAGCATTACATACATTTTAAAAGAGCATATACATGATTTAAAGCCTGCAACATAACAAAAGCGAATGCTATAGAAGCAGAGAAGGGAAATAAAAAACAACAATAAATTCCATTCACTTTGACACAAAAAACCACATCCTCTTCATTTTTAAGTGGAGAACAAAATACAAAAGGCCTCACAGGCACAGTGTATAATATTCCATCCTACCCATTAGGGGCACCTACTAATGTCATGAAATGAAAGTAAATAAATGTTGTGGTCCCTATTTAGAACTAAGCTATTACAAATGGATGCTATCTAATAATAGTAAAAGCAATTAATCAAATACCTGCCCCTTATAAAATAAAAGAGCCTTGAATATATAGGCATAGAAGCCTCATGAGGGAATGCCACCTAGAACTTGGCACCCACACTTATGATGAGTTTGTTTCAACCAAATGGGGAGCTTTGGCTCATGAGTGTAGTTGGTTATAGAGATCCTGAATATGGCACCACTGACGATGCCTTATGATCCCCCATGATGCTTAGAAGAAGCACCATGACACCACGTGTTGATCTCTGAAATTGCCTCTAGAATTCTATTAGGAATGGGGACCCACTTCTCTCATCTAATGACACTACTTAAAGCTCTGACAGGAAAAACGTTACTCTTGAGGATTGTTGGGATGCCACATGGAAGGATTGATTTCTTTTTGTTAAAACTGCATGGTGGACCCCATTTCTACCTTCATCGGCCAATGGAGCTCCTTGAGGTTCTGACGAGGAGCCTACCTTGGATTAGCGCCATGATGCCACATGTTGAGTTGGCGCTTCTCCTAGGGGAGTAGAGTAATCATTTGTAAGGAATGAGCATGAGGGTGCCATGTTGAAAGTCTTCATCCTCTTCGATATAACTACACCATAGGGCCCACCCGTGATTTTATTAGCTAATGATGCTGCTTAAAGCTTTGACAAAAAGGAGCCTGCCTTGGATTAGTACCATGACACCATGTATCGAGCTAGCGTTACTCTTGGGCAAGCCGGGAAACTCTTTGAGTTGAATGAGTGTCAAGCTACCATGTGGAAATAATGGAAGGAGGTCGAGACTTAGCCAAAAAATAGAAAAAGGGACCTAAGGAAAAAGAGGAGGCTGAAACATAACTATTGAACTCATCAAACATGCCCACGACAAACAGGTTAACTACCCACAAAACTTTAAAATGTGGATTACAATCCACACTTACTATGAACCACTTTCACCTTCCTTTGGCTAGTCAACTCATCAAATTTGAAATATTCCTTCATCTAAGTGATCTAATCAATCAGCTCCTTGGGGTTGACTGTTTTTAAAATTCTTAGAACTTTCATCTTGGTTCTTCTTCCAATATTTGAAATAACTCTAACAAGCCTATATTTCCCTTCATCCAATTTCTCAAGTGGTTGTCTTACATATTGTACCCTAAACTCTTCATCTTCTACATCACTCATATCATCCCTTGGGATAAACCCCCTTCATTTACCTCAGTATGTAATAACTAATATTGACTGCATAACACTCAATATTTCTACAATCATATATAATCATTTTTCCATATTAGCATTGACTACTCCAGCCCTACCCACTCTTCTTCGAGACATATAAACACTTTCTCAACTTGAACCTACTACTGCAATCTCTTGTTTGCAAACCTATGTAGGCCACATAGCTCTCTAGACCACTCTTTCAACACTTTCTTCTTTGGCCACCTACATATGATGGAGAACAATCATCTCTCACTTACTCCAGAGTTGTTACTAGCTCTGATACTAATTGATGTAATGAATTATAAGGGGTCAAATGAAGTACAACAGTTAATCCACACACACAATATGAGACTAGAAATCAAGACAAGCACTTTTACATATCTTTCTTGAGGAAATACAAAGCTTAGACACACCACATAGCCACTCCTCTCTTTGATTATAACACAAATTAATGAGTCACAAACACACAACAATACCTAAATGGACTACACTCTATCCTATTCTCCTCTATGTTCCTACCCTAACACCTCTACTCTCCTAGTGAGTCTCCTCTAACTCTAGTTGCATTTTTCAAATGTTTTCTTCCCTTTTTTGCCTCATGGAACGACGCTTAGAATCCCCTTCATATTGGAAAATATTCAAAATATGTAAGCAAACATTTATGGGTTGTTAATCTAATTATGCAACTATCATTTGAGAAACTGCTATTTAATGTAGAGCAACAATTCTATAATCGCTAATTAATATACACTTATGCCAATTGCAGGGCTTTTAATGAAATTGGCAACACTTTGTTTCATTGACTAAAACCATCCTTTGTTCCAAAATTGTGATGAAATGTTAATAACTTAATGGGGTCTTTGTAGATAATCTTCTCACTCACAATTAAGTCTTGATAAACGTAAACACAAAGAATCTTCTCATGCGATGTCACTTACACTCTTACATCAAGGTCAATTATTCATGCCACCAACAATAGAGTTGATTTATCTATTCACCCCATAATAATAGAAACCATAAAAGATATCATCGAGGTCAACTATTTGTACAACCAGGTTGATAACTTGTTCACCCAATAATAACAGATACCCAGAAAAAACACTGAAACGTCAATGTTTATCCTTCAACCCTAATTTTCTTTGGTAAAGTCTCGTCAAAGACAGTAAACAATCGGTATTTATTCTTCAATAAAAAAAAATTATGTAAAGATGCAGTCATGTCATGGGAGTCCGTTCAGAGGTGGTTCCTTTCGGCCATATCGAAAGCATCTTTGAACTGACAGAAGAAGCACAAACAATAAATAATGTATAACGACTGCCTTGGCTCTATCCGACACCAGAAAACACCAAATTAGCTCGTGCAAATCATATTGGATCTTATAAAGCTTCCGTCGCGTTGCACATCATCCTTCATCCAATCCAATTTCCAATGGTCTCCCGTACCTGAAAACTACTACCGCTTTTATGTACCTTCAGGCTTCTTGTAATATGTCTGCCTCCCGTCCTTCCTTTGCAGACATTGTCCACCATTTCTTATCCTTATCCCTTTTTTGTACCAGTCGAGGAGAGACCAGAGCAGCGTGTGAATGGATAGATTCGCTCTGTAGTGGATTCAAACTTTCGCTGAAAATTACCGAAAGCGTTCCGATGTGTTGATAGAAAGCAAGACGGGATGGGAACGAGACCTTAGCTGTATATTTTGTCAAATGAATAATAACGGTTAGTTTCGCATGAATGCATGGCAGTCATTTTCGATCTTCTTGCTCGTCTTGTAGTGATTGAGAGAACAGATTCGAGAATTTACAGGCGACCTTCGCCATCAAGCGCGATATTACAATTATGATCTAATTTAAATATTTAAATAACATTTTTAAAATTATAATAGTTATTATATAGAGAACAATGATTAAAATGATAGATAGTGAAAATGGTAGGAGTGAGTGTAATTGTGTGAAATGTTAATAGAAATAGTATATTTTAAATTTGACGTTTATGGAGACAATTCCAAACGATAGAAGATGATATATTATCTATCTTATCATCTAAGGAGATTATAGAGCATTGTACTCTTTCGTTTATCTGTTTATCTATTCATATAGGGATAGGGGTCTCCTCGACTATATAGATAAATGTCCCCACCTATAAAAATGTGGGTGGCTCTATATATTTCTCTGGGATCAAGTCTAATTAAATATATATAAGGTTATTGGTTGATCTCCCATAGATATGTATATAGAGAGAGTAGGGGTGGGGGAGTGCCTATTTGAAGTAGTCCCCTACCTCTCAACTATATAGGTAGATGGTGTCATCTAGATAGATTTTTATACTCTAGATGGGATTGAAGGATTAGGTTTGAGGGATTCGTGTGAACATTTATGCTCCATGCTCGAGATATATATGAATAGTGGGGGCAGTTGGATATTAAATCAATTAAGGGGTGAGTGTAGCAAATGTAACCTTAACTTTTGGTCAACTTGTTAGGACCTATCTTTCCACTGAATTTCTACCCCTGCCTAGCCTAGCCTATCAAGAGATCTAGCATAATAATGTTCCCTTTTGTGTGTGGGCGGGGGGAAGGGGGGAGACCCCCTATCTCTATATGAAACATTTGTAGTCAGTGACTTTCATTGTCATAGGACAATTAATTTTTTACTTAGAGAAGGTGATTGAAATAATGGTGACATCTTAAGTACATAGTAGACTTTGGAGTCTATTTTTTTTATAAAAAAATTGAGTCAAACACACTAGTGCAACTAGATTAAAACCATATCACTAGTTATCAAGAAATCTATGAAGAAAAAGATAAAATCATTAACCAATGTGAAACCCTTCAATAAATAAAACTAATACATTTCAATAAAATACATTGGAACTTGTTAATATATTTATTATTCATATCAAAATAATATTATAAAGATGAGTACACAAGATAAATGATTAATTAGTATTCACGACTCACAATCACAACATAGAAACTCCAATTAAACATGACTATCCAAAATAAATATACTAATTTTTCATTTCAATATTTTTAAAATAAATATGTATTAATTTCATTAGTCTAAAAATTAAAACTTATTAATCCAAAATACATTTATTAATTTACAAATAAATAATAATAATAATAATAATAATAATAATAATAATTAATTAATTTGATATATAATTTTTATTAAATTAAAAATAATACAATGGAAGTTATAACTCTTGCCATAATTAAATTTGCTAATTACAATGTGAGAAAATACATTTTTAAGAAATTAACGTTATAAGACGAGATTATTAAAAATGTCAAAGAAACTTGCTAAAGAGAAGACGGCATGTTGTTGTACAAATCTCTCGAGTGGCTCCATATATTCTCACTTGGATGTATGTCCAATGTGCCCCTATTTACATGACAAATTGAATAGAGCTCATTTTGTAGGTTTTAACAGTGGTTATAGTTAGTTATATATATATATATATATATATATATATATATATATATATATTTTGAAATATTGAATGATATAAAATATTGGTATGTTTATTTATATTTCAAAGGTAAATATATAGTAGATTATAATGTTGAGTAAGTATGTATTTAAATTAGTGAATTTTTAGTTAATTAGTAATGATTAAGGAGTTTTGATGTCAAAATTGTGTACGATACGGAATTAGTCTTAATCGCTTGATTATTTATATCAAATATGTAGAAAAATTTGTACTTTGATAAATAGATATAAGTAACCATCATCCTCATCAATTAGACTACAACTCTTTTAATAATTTTTAATCTTTCATATTAACATATAACGTAAAATACGGTAATGAAATATTGATATTGAAATATTGAATGATATAAAATATTGGTATGTTTATTTATATTTCAAAGGTAAATATATAGTAGATTATAATGTTGAGTAAGTATGTATTTAAATTAGTGAATTTTTAGTTAATTAGTAATGATTAAGGAGTTTTCATGTCAAAATTGTGTACGACACGGATTTAGTCTTAATCGCTTGATTATTTATATCAAATATATAGAAAGATTTGTACTTTGATGAATGGATATAAGTAACCATCATCCTCGTCAATTAGACTACGACTCTTTTAATAATTTTTAATCTTTCATATTAACATATAATGTAAAATACGGTAATGAAATATTGATATTGAAATATTGAATGATATAAAATATTGGTATGCTTATTTACATTTCAAAGGTAAATATATAGTAGATTATAATGTTGAGTAAGTATGTATTTAAATTAGTGAATTTTTAGTTAATTAGTAATGATTAAGGAGTTTTCATGTCAAAATTGTGTACGACACAGATTTAGTCTTAATCGCTTGATTATTTATATCAAGTATGTAGAAAGATTTGTACTTTGATTAATGGATATAAGTAACCATCATCCTCATCAATTAGACTACAACTCTTTTAATAATTTTTAATCTTTCATATTAACATATAACGTAAAATACGGTAATGAAATATTGATATTGAAATATTGAATGATATAAAATAGTGGTATGTTTATTTATATTTCAAAGGTAAATATATAGTAGATTATAATGTTGAGTAAGTATGTATTTAAATTAGTGAATTTTTAGTTAATTAGTAATGATTAAGAAGTTTTCATGTCAAAATTGTATACGACACGGATTTAGTCTTAATCGCTTGATTATTTATATCAAATATATAGAAAGATTTGTACTTTGATGAATGGATATAAGTAACCATCATCCTCGTCAATTAGACTACAACTCTTTTAATAATTTTTAATCTTTCATATTAACATATAATGTAAAATATGGTAATGATGAAATGTAATATTCATACCTATATTTATAATTATATTATTGACACAATTTATTATCAAATAATTTTATAAATTTTATTATATAATAAAAATATAAAAATATAATATAATTTATAAATAATTTAATTTTTATTTTTTATACATTTTAAATTATTTTAAATTTTAATATAATATTATATCTTTTAGAGATATTGTAAACCTTCTAGACCTGTGGGAAGCAGTCTCATCTGAAGAGTTAATTACTAAAATAAGGAAGACTTGAACATAAAAAAAATATTATAATTTTTAATATTAAAACTCAAAAAACAATTTTCTCCATTTAAAATTTCTAAATGCATTATTGATGTCATGCAATCAATTTAATACACACAAACTCAACTTTAAATTTCAAAAACGAAAGATAAATAATATTTAATAATATTTTTAATACAAGCATACTTAGTAGAAGGTTGGTTAATCCCATTATACCTATAAACAAATCTAAATAAAACAAATGCACATATATTTTATTCTTTCATATGGTCTCCTTTAACTTGGAAATCATACGTTACTCATTCCATCTTCAAATAGGAAATTACTATAACATCGTGTTTACGCATACTTTAATTAAGCTTTATGTTACAATTCTAGATAATTATATCTTCTAGTGAGTAGAGACAAAAATACTTCCAACTAATTAAGTTCAAGCATTATTAAAGGAGAATCGCTAAACAAATGACCATATATTAACCTTTTCTACTATTAAGGAAGTAAAAGGCTAACAAGCATCAGGGATAGTATTGTTTTGTAGAGGTCTTTGATATGGTCCAAAAGAATCTTTTTATTCATGGGTTTAAATATTTGGGTTTTTATATATTTAATGTTTTTTTTTTTTTTTTTTTAAATAATTTTATATAAGACAATTTTAGACACATCCATATGAAAATAAGTAGTATATATAGCATCCAAAGTATTATATATGTGAAATAATGCTAGGCATTATCAAATATACTTTTTGACTTTAATGTAATGAATTAGAAGATCATATTTCTAAAAATGTAAATGGTATGAATGGTTTTTATCTATTTTATTTTAATATTGAAATTTTATTATTTGCAGATGTAAATTATTGTGTTTTTACATTCAATTTCAAGTCTTTAAGATCAGTATGGTTTGTTGATATTTGTTTGTGATAAAAATGATCTTAATTTAAATATTTCAAAGACAAAAATATTACAAAGATAAAAAAAAATGGTATTCAATATAACCAAATAAGTAACATCTATAATTAGTTTAACATACAAATCTTAATGAGTTGAGGTGACACACTCATACATATATTTGGGTGTAGTTTTTTCTAGACTGTATTTTAACTTTGTACTTGCAATAGAAGCAAGAGTTATCAAATGATATATAGCATTGACATCTTTAGAAATTCAATGTTTTCAACTCCAATTTAAAGATATCTAAACAAAAACTGAATTTTATAGATATTAGTTACTCTTACACTATGTTATGGGTCTGATTTTTAGTCCTATATTTGAGACAAAATGATTTTAAATGTATTGAAAGAGTTCTCATCTCCATGTTATCAACAAATATTAAATAAAAAATAATAGTACCTCACTTGACTATTCATTGAGAGTTTAGAGTATTTCATCTCTTTATCTTATCATTTTTTCATGTCAATTTATTGCTCTAATCATAATAGGTATCTACATTTGGTACTTCAATCTTCTATTTAAATTTTTAAACAAATATGTAAATATTTTTGGTATGTTATATTTATGACTTTTCTCAAGAAATTAGATATCAATATAAAAAGACATTATCCTCTTAGGTTTTATATTAATTTTTAGACACATGATTTTTGTATTAGACATTTAATGACATCGGATTTGACCTATATTTGATATACATGGCTTGTGCATACACAATGAATCTTTTGCACATATTATCCTATACAATCATCTATCAGCTTGGAAACCCTAATTTCTTGTATTCATGTACAATTTATTTCGAGTTTGTGCTTAAACACATTATTTTCCTAAGAAAATTATCACCATTTTCTATATCACCAATTTTACCTTCCAAGATAGTGCCAAAAATAGTTAGATGTTGACAATTATCGTAGGTTCTTGTCTCTACTAGATATATCATAACACCTCTAATAACAAATTTTCAAATTCAAATATCTCCTTTGGGTTAGCCTAATCCTATTTCCTATGTCAATCATGGGGGAAACACCCATAAAATCATCTATAAACACACATCATGACTAAGACCATTCATATCTACTAACATCTAGCACTCATCTTGGAAAAACTTGAAAAAAATATTTGTACTCCATTGCAACATTATCCAAAAGCGTAAACATACAAAACCCTTAAAAAAACAACCCTAAATTTAATTTTGAAAATAAATGCAAGGTCAGAGTTGCATGTTTTAAAGTGTTAGAGGCTAAATCATTACATTAAATTCTAGTGGATCATGATTGAGCACATATTCACCTAGGTCTAGGAGCACAAAATATGGTTTGAGTCCTCTTCATAGTATTGGAACGTAGGAAATACTCAGTAACTTAATGAGGAGTGGTTGGGGTTGTTCAACCCATGTTACTAACCCATTTTTTAATTTTATCTTTTATCGAAAGTGAAGTTAGGGTTTTAAGGGCCAAGAGAGACAAAAGTAAAATTTGTTCATAGGATTGAGATCAAGAAAATATAAATGAATAATCTAGACATGAAAGCATAATGATGTGTGTTAGAACAGATTGTAATAGTTGAACCAGATAATTATGGTAAACAAAGGATAGTAATGGTTATCATAAGTGTTTGGGCTTTATTAATAATGCCTATTCATATTTTGACATTTTATTTCATGATCCAAATAACCATTAAACTAATACATAGTATCTTGATAGAATGTGATGCATGTAATGAGAAATATAGAATATAATATTAGTTATGTTAATTATATCCCCTATCTTCATGGTATATTTTCTAAGTGAAATCTCTCTCTCTTACATTCAAATTTGTATGGTTTATGCAATGTTTTGTGCAATCTGAATTTCAATTATTTTATGTCATTAGATCATCCAAACATAAAAATAAATAAATAATTATGGTTAACCTAATATTTATTTTGAGTGTGACAAAATTTAGGTGTTTCTCCATTAGGGTTTCATCATTCCTTTTTTGTGTTTCATATTTATCTAGTATTAGGGTTTGGATCTGGTTTCTCATTTTTTTAATTTACAAACATAATAATAATGGAAATTATAATTGATGGGGATGTTAACAAGGGAAATTATTATACTAATTTTCATGAAATTTTTGATTATATAGATCAAAGGGAATTATCTCAATATATTAAAATCCACACATGATTGATGTATTGTTACATAATTAGAGATTAAAAAAATATTACTATTCCTAATGAAATGTTAAAATTTTAAATGATATTTATATTTTAAAGACAAAATTTTTGAAATATGTGTTTATAATACTAATCCTATTTATGATATTCATATGTCTACACCTAAGACTACACATGTGATGTCCACCCATGGTGTGGGGAAAACATAAGTTAATTTGTAGATTTATATGGCTATCCCTACATAGCTTAATTTTGTGCTTTATAGGATGGGTATTGATGTGACATATATAAACAATCCATTTTAACCATTTTAATGTCTAAATTACAATTGGAATATCTTTCTAGAATCACACACAAATTTGATAAAAAATCATCATTTGACCCAATTTACCCATACAACTATCAGTTTAATCCAAAATCACCATGATTAGGGCAATGGATTATATTACAATGTTAATCTTATCTAGCATATTCTGAATCAAATTGACCATTTTTAAGTCGTATTATAAGACAATTAAATAAATATTTGATTAACAAAAGAACATTGCAATTGCACCATTCTTCTGATTGCCAATTAATTACCTTGATTAAGTAGCCCAAATCATTCCTCTATTTTCCTAAAATCAAAAGTGTTTTATCACCTCACTATATGCACCTAAATCTACTCGCCTTAATTATTCTAATTAATCCCACTAATTTATCCCCTTTATACTAATCCTAGTCATTTATCTAATAGCCCCCCTCATCATTTATTCATTCACTAACCTTATTTATACCCCACCAATAAACTAGTCCTTATAAATCATGTCTGATCTTATTATACTCCCACTTATCCATTATTTGAGAATTTAAAATTCCTATGACCCACCTACCTACCTACCCTTGCTTATTCTTAGTCTTTCCTACACCCCTAGTCCCTAATTACCTACCTAATCCCTATCTTAATTCTCATCAATACTAATTAATCCCTAAGGAGATTCTAGAAATATCCAATTGTAGAACCTCCTCTAACTTGATCCCTCCTCTCTTGAAGCCTCTATTCTAAAGGCTTCCAAGGAATTTTCAATTCTTTGGAAATTCCTTCACCCTTGATCCTCATGGCTCAAGTTTGAATGTGAGCCATAGATATTCCCTCCTTTACTTATTTATACAAACCAATCCTCCATTGAAACCAACTAGAAACTAGAAACAACTAGAAATATAAGGAAGCCATATAATCTCCATGTCAAATCTATGAATCCATAATTGTTGATCAAGTTATCATGATCTCAAAATTTTGACTCTAATTGCAATCATAGATAAACAATCCACTTGAAGATTTTGGAAGGAGACTAGAAAAATCAAGGAATTGGTAAGAACTTCATCTATTTTGATTTGCTTCCATAATCTCTCTTATTGAGTGTATTGTGCATTTTGGGTTTAAATTGCCATATTTAAGTAGTTTAATCTAATTTCTCAAAATTACAATCATATTTTGGTGATCATGATAGAAAATCCCATCCTAACTTAGCCTATTTGCATCTTATATATGTTTTGATAGCTTGCAGGGTTGACTGGTTAAGGAACAAGTGATAGATTTTCCCAAAAGGTCACATCTACGTGAATTGCAGTTTTGTTTTGTAAAACTATTGATTCACAGTCACGATATTATCCTTGAGAGTTGTGGTTTTGCATTGACTACTAGACTTTAACTACTAATGGCTAAATTTTTTCCAAGATAACCCTATGCTACAAAACCACATATTCATGAATCATGATATTGCCATAAAAGTCATAATTTTGTTAGAAAAGTAGCAATATTATCTATCAGAGTTGTTTCTAGAATCTGGATAATGTGAGTGTAATGGAGACATGATCACACAAGTTGAAGCAAGTGCACACCACATAGATGTTAAAGCAATTTGAAAATAACATAATAAGAGAAATTGCACAAGACAAAATAGAGAAAACTAAAATTTGATTAACATGAGATGACCAAAGTGAGGAATACAAATAGGAGAGTACATAAGTAACTCCTCCACAAAAAGTGGAAAAGGCACCCCAAGAATAGATTGTAACTCCTCCATGAAAGGTGGTGACAAGGTGCTAAGAATAGAGAAGTAACTCTCATCAAGGGAGTTACTTATGAAATTTTTATGACACCTATGACACATCTATGACACACACCTCCACATAAGCTAGCCTATCCCACAAATGTAGGAAAACTCCATGTATGCACAAGAAATACAATTTCCCTAATTAGTAAATAGGAAAAAATAAAAACCTACACTAATACCCCCCATAAGCGCAGCTTAGGTGGGTAGTGTGGAAATATAAGATGGGTTCCAACAACTAGGCCTGATGAGGTACCCATGTACAAATGCAATCTCCCATAAGATAGAGAAAAGGAGAAAACCCGTAGGAAAAAACTCCCCCCAAAAGAGAGACATAAAAGAAAAGAAGAGGCTAGAAGGCCCCCCTGAAGATGATGCTACTAAAAATGTGGACTGCACCCCAATAAGAGCTCATAAATGAATGAACTTGCTCTTAGTGAAAGGTTTGGTGAAGATGTCTGCAACCTGCTCTGAAGACTAGCAAAATATCAAGTCAATGACCTGACTATGAATAAGCTCCTGAATGAAATACATGTGAATCTCTATGTGCTTGGTCTGCTGGTGCTAAACTGGATTCCTACAAATCTGAATGGTACTTTGGTTGTCACAATAAATGATGGTGGGCTACCTAATAGGAATGCCAAACTCAAAAAGTATCCCCTGAAGCCAAATAGCCTTAGTAGCTACATTAACAGCTCCCCTGTACTCTACCTCTATGGATGATATAGTAATAGCATTTTGCTTCTTGTTAGACCAATTGATAAGACCGGAACCTAGAGAGAAACTGTAACCAGAAGTGGACTTGTGAGTCTATGAATTGCCAACCTAGTCTGAATCTGTATATCCAACCAAGTCAACCGCTATGCCAAATCTGTAATGAATCTCATATCTATGTGAACCCTATATGTAATACAAGATCCTCTTAGATGCTTTCCAATGTAGCTCATGAGGTTCCTACATGAATTTGGAGACAAGTCCCACTATATATGATATGTCGGGCCTGGTGTGAGTCAAGTTGTGATATCCCCTACCAATAGAGATATATGAAAGACACAAAACTATGATACCAAAGACCAAAGCTCTGATACCACTGTGATGTCCCTTACTTAGGGGCTCTTTTTCTCTGCACAAAGCTCTAATCAACTATAATATCCCCTTCAAACAGGGAATATATAAACTCATAAAGCTCTGATCATAGATACCAAACTTGCAGAATAGATTCAAATAAGCATACACAAATCACAGTATAATCTCTCAATAGCAAATAAAGATCTCATTACTTGTTATTCTGGACAATTACATGATTGAGTCTCTGTTATACACAATAAAGAATATTAAAATCTGGTCTTAAAAACCCTAACTTATCAAACTAGAAGTGAACACTGGATCTGGAAGGGTCTCGGCCTTTCTGTGTCGACACACAGACGCCGTCGTCGGTCGATATCTCGCCGACGTCGGTCGCTGTCGGTCGGCTTTCTGCCGACGTCGGTCTTCAGTCGACCGATGTCGGTCACTGGAAGCCCTATCTCTACCGAGGTCGATGCCTGAACAGCTCTGAACGGACCTGTACAGACTTGGTACGGCCGCCAACCTGTCTCTTCTTAACCCCTGATTGCTGAACAACCTGATTTCACGTATATAGATTCTAACACAAGATCTATTTCTGTATAACTTATTGGATCAAAACTAAATAAAGGAAATACCTGGAAAGCTCTGTGATAAACTTCTGTGTGAAGTTATCTCTCAACCCTGGAATTCTGTGATAACTCCTGGATGAAGCTATCTCTCATATCTGTATCTCTGTGATAACTTCTGGATGAAGCTATCTCTCAATTTGGCAATAAATCAGCTGATATCTCACAGCCTCTAAATCACACACAATGAAGAGGGAATGTTCTCCACTGCAAGGAATCCTGGAACCCTTGGCTCAGTCTTCACAGAAGAATTTCTTCAAAATCAATATCAATAATCTATGCATACTCCAACAATGGCCTCCATGAGAAACCCTTATACCCTCAAAAAGATATGCTTGCCCTAATTAGGGTTTCTTAAATTAGAATTAGGGTTTCTAATTAAAAATAGGCTAAATAATTAATATTTGATTAAATCAATCAAATATTAATATCTCCCTCAATACATGTCGGATCGACGAAACGATCGAAGCAGGTGAATCAAGGAGTGATTCCACACATGACCATACCAAAATAAAGGTGCTCCGCTGCATATCAAATATCCCTAAAAAGTAGGAGCTCAGGCCAAATGTGTCTGAAAGAGCCCGAATGAAAACCAAATGTAGAAATCCTGTGAATCAAATTCAATCCAAGCTCCATTATGACCCTCTATCCATCCTATTAGCCTACGAAGGTCGTATAATAGGCTAATCATCAAGACTGTCAATGTCCAGGAAAAAGGGGACATGACAATCCGCCCCTCTGGAAATTGCTTGTCCCCAAGCAATCTTGGAACAATGAACTACTCGATCCACCTGGATCCCAAGGAAAAAGTTGTGTAACAACCATCATGTCACCAATCAACCCATGTGAATAAACCATCAACATCAACAGCATCAACAGTATCAAAATCAGCAACTGAAAAACTGCACTCGATACCCAAACAACTATCTGAAGATCCACTGTAGGTGCCGATAGAAGAAACCACTCTGAGAGACTCAAGCCAACTAAAATATCAACTCTGTCAAAATTCAAGTCCCTATCTAACTGATACTCACATCCAACTGGACCGTGGATATGACAATTATTGGTATCTGAATCACTGACACCAAAACTAATCTCTAGATGCATAGAAAAATAAGGAGCATACCTCACTGTATGATGCTGGTAAGAACCCCCAAACTCTGCTACTGGCACACTATTGCCAAACTGGGACTCAATGGATGGCTCCAATCTTGGCTCAACAAACATCACCTCAACATCCTTGTAAGGTAACATAGTAGAAAGGGTTCGTAAAATCTCCTCACCCAATCTGCTAATAGCACTAGAACCTCAGACCAGAACACCTTCTATCATCTTATGTGAGTCTAGACGAACACCTGCACTATCCAGCAAATACTCCATGAATGGTTCAGTGCAGTAGAAATTATATATGGAAGCATCAACATACTCCCCCACACACTCCAACTGATCTCTCTGTAAAGGTGGCACAACCAACTGTACCACACTGTCATCCGTGTGAGAATAATCAATCTGGAGACATGACTCCACTGGTATCTCAAACTCATCAGAATCAGCAAGATCCAAATCTTGCATATGTGTATCAGCCTCAACAACATGCTCATCAGCAACAACTGCAAGAATGTACTCATCACCAACCACCTCAATATACAAATGATCATCCATACTCTATAAATCAACGTCAAAGCTCATATCAATAGATGGAGTATCAACAACTATATCATCACTGTCTAACTCTTCCATACAGAAAGAAACAACCGGTGAAACTAAGTCCTCAAAACTGTCCACAGCATTCTCCTGAGTATCATCTGCAATAATAAGATCCTAGGACTCTGCTACAATCTCTACCATAGTTGAGAGATCATCAACCCTCAGTGCACTAACATCTGAGCCCACCTGTACACTCTGAGTGCAAGCATCTAACTCATCCTCATCTTCACTATATCCTATCTCATAATCATAATAATTATGGGACATGCTGCTCTCTCGTCTAAGTGATCTGTAGTGCTCTCTCCTCAGCTTGACAAAATGATCAAAGGTCATCCTCTCTTGAACATGTGGAGGTAATAAATCCCACTCATCATTCGTTGTCTTATACTTTGCGGGTTTGTTTTTGGATGTAGGATATGAAAGAATTTCCTTCATCCTCCTCTGGGTTTCATCCAACTGCTTCAAACTGTGTTCCAGCTTCTTCATATCATTGTCCCACTGTTTCTGAGTATATGAAGGCATCATGATACTTTGCTGATACAATCTACCCAAACTACCCAACAGGATGGCAAGACATTAGCTCTGATACCACTGTGATATCCCCTACCAATAGAGATATATGAAAGACACAAAACTATGATACCAAAGACCAAATGTCCCTTACTTAGGGGCTCTTTTTCTCTGCACAAAGCTCTAATCAACTGTAATATCCCCTTCAAACAGGGAATATATAAACTCATAAAGCTCTGATCACAGATACCAAACTTGCAGAATAGATTCAAATAAGCATACACAAATCACAGTATAATCTCTCAATAGCAAATAAAGATCTCATTACTTGTTATTCTGGACAATTACACGATTGAGTCTCTGTTATACACAATAAAGAATATTAAAATCTGGTCTTAAAAACCCTAACTTATCAAACTGGAAGTGAACACTGGATCTGGAAGGGTCTCGGCCTTTCTGTGTCGACACACAGGTGCCGTCGTCGGTCGATATCTCGCCGACGTCGGTCGCTGTCGGTCGGCTTTCTGCCGACGTCGGTCTTCAGTCGACCGATGTCGGTCACTGGAAGCCCTATCTCTGCCGAGGTCGGTGCCTGAACAGCTCTGAACGGACCTGTACGGACTTGGTACGGCCGCCAACCTGTCTCTTCTTAACCCCTGATTGCTGAACAGCCTGATTTCACGTATATAGATTCTAACACAAGATCTATTTTTATATAACTTATTGGATCAAAACTAAATAAAGGAAATACCTGGAAAGCTCTGTGATAAACTTTTGTGTGAAGTTATCTCTCAACCCTGGAATTCTATGATAACTTTTGGATGAAGCTATCTCTCATATCTTTATCTCTGTGATAACTTCTGGATGAAGCTATCTCTCAATTTGGCAATAAATCAGCTGATATCTCACAGCCTCTAAATCACACACAATGAAGAGGGAACGTTCTCCACTGCAATGGAATCCTGGAACCCTTGGCTCAGTCTTCACAGAGGAATTTCTTCAAAATCAATATCAATAATCTATGCATACTCCAACAATGGCCTCCATGAGAAACCCTTATACCCTCAAAAAGATATGCTTGCCCTAATTAGGGTTTCTTAAATTAGAATTAGGGTTTCTAATTAAAAATAGGCTAAATAATTAATATTTGATTAAATCAATCAAATATTAATATCTCCCTCAATACATGTCGGATTGACGAACCGATCGAAGCAGGTGAATCAAGGAGTGATTCCGCACATGACCATACCAAAATAAAGGCGCTCCGCTGCATATCAAATATCCCTAAAAAGTAGGAGCTCAGGCCAAATGTGTCTGAAAGAGCTTGAATGAAAACCAAATGTAGAAATCCTGTGAATCAAAGTCAATCCAAGCTCCATTATGACCCTCTATCCATCCTATTAGCCTATGAAGGTCGTATAATAGGCTAATCATCAAGACTGTCAATGTCCAGGAAAAAGGGGACATGACACAAGTAGATGAGACTACCAACAATTTGTCGATACCGAGTGGCATCAACCAATGGTGAAGAACAATCAGCCTCAAGCTTGACTCCTGATAGAAATAGAGTCAGAGATGGCTTGTAATCAGTCATGTGAAATCGAGCCAATAGGTCAAGAGCATACTTAGGCTGTGTAAGAGAAATCCCTAAATCTAACTATGAAATCTCAATGCCAAGGAAGTAGTGCAACAAACCCAAGTCTATCATGTCAAATATATACTAGAGAGATGCCTTCACTGCAACAATAGCCGATGAAGAACTCTCGGTGATCAAAAGGTCATCAACATATAGAACCAAAATCAAGAGTGAATCATCCTGCCGTAAGAAGTAGACATTAGGATTAGAATAACACCTAGTGAAACCCGCTGTGAGAAGGAAGGAATCCATCTTGGCATACCAAGCTTGAGGGGCCTATTTGAGACCATAGATAGATTTCCTAAGTCTGCATATTAAGGAAGAATCTTGAATAAATCTTGGCGACTGCTCCATGTAGATCTCCTCCTCTAGGTCTCTGTGAAGAAAGACACTCTTCACATCCATCTGATGCACATCCCAACCATGTGCTGTGGCAATAGCCAAGGTGAGTCAAATAGAAGTCATCTTTGCAACAGGTGCAAAGGTCTCTGAGTAGTCAATGCCTGCCACCTGTGAGAAACCCTTGGTGACCAATCGCACCTTGTACTTATCAACCAACCCATCTACTACAAACTTGGTCTAATATATCCACCTACATCGAACCATCTTTCTTCCCTTAGGAAGTGAAGTCAAGTCTCAAGTGTGATTTTTGATTAAGGAAGAATATTCTTCCTCCATATCACTATCCCACTTAGGTACTCCTGATGCCTCTCAAAAGGTTTGTGGATCTAAAACTGAAGCAAAGAAGGCATGTGGATCTCTCTAAAAATCCCCCTAGTACATTTGTCATCTGTGGGATCTCCTGCCCAAGTGCCAACACTCTCAAGTGTCTGTCTGGCCCAAAGTGGCCTGGAAGTGGGTAAGTCAAGTGCTAACTCCTCATCCTCTGACTAACTAGAGGTGGATGACTCTGCATCACTATCCTTGCTATCTAAAATTGAAGAAGAAGAAGATGTCTCTGGCTCAAGAACCTGTTGTGGCTGATCTAAATTTGATGAGGAATCATCATGAAGAAGTAGATCTGATGAGGGAGAAGAAGTGTCAAGTGTTGAGTCTCTAGGACTCTCTTGAAAATGGACACTTATCTTAATGAAAAACTCATGAGTGACTGGATCTAGAAGGTGATATCCCTTAATACCATCCAGATATCTTACAAAGATGCAAGGCTTGGACTGATGTTCCATAGCTTTATGTTTCTTCTTTAGAATGTGGGCCATGGCTGGGGATCTAAAAACTCTAAGGTGCTCAACATCAGGTTTCATTTTTTGCCAAGCTTCAAAGGGTGTTATCCCTTTCAAAGCTTTATGAGGAACCCTGTTGTGAATGTAGCAAGCACAATTGATGGCTTCAGCCCAGTACTATGGTGCTAAAGATTTGGAGTGAATCATACAGCTACCCATCTCTTTCAAGAACCTATTCTTGCATTCTGCAACCCCATTCTGTGAAGGACTGTAAGTGACTGTGCATTGCAAATAAATCCCCTCTATGGTGCAAAACTACTCAAACCTGATGCTGACATACTCTCCTCCATTATCAGTTAAAAGAACCTTGATGGATTTCTCACTCTGTTTCTCAACAAGAGCCTTAAAGTCTAGAAAAATTTCAAACACTTCAAACTTTTGTTTGAGAAAATATATCCAAGTGTACCTAGAGAAATCATCAATGAAAGTGAGGATGTACTCAGCCCTTGTGAAAGATGGTTTGGAAAGGGTCCCGATACATCATTGTGGACTAACTCCAAAGGTTGTGAAGCCCTCCAAGCTTTGCCTTTGTTAAATTTTGCTTCAAGATGCTTCCCAAGGGAGCACCTCTCACAAAGTCCTTTTGAGAATTGAACACGAGGCAAGCCAATGACCATGTCATGTTTGCAAAGTTGCTCAAGGTAGCAGTAGTTAAGGTGGCCAAACCGCTCATGCCATAATTTGCTAACTCCATTTGAATGAGTCAGCAATACTGTTGGAGAAGAATCTGATGCAAAATGTGAGAAGGTGTATAACCTTGCTTGGTGATCTGCCCTACCCACTGCCACTGTAGTATCACTATGCAACTCCCTGATAGCCACTGAATCTAGTGAAAACTCAACTCTCATGCCCTGACCAATGTGAGTGATTTGGTACACTGATAGGAGATTGGTTGAAAGAGAAGGAACACTTATAACATTATTAAATGTTCCTCCTTCCATTTCAACTGATCCTCTCCCTACAATGAAAACTAATGTGTCATTACCTAAACTAATAGAAGTCATGCTACAAGGCTCTAAAGATGAAAACTCAACTAGTGAAGAGCCCATGTGGTGAGAAGCACTCGAGTCGATGACCCATGAAGATGTAGAAGCTGTTGTAGCTACAAGGGCCTTGCCCTTTTCTTTCTCCTTACCCTTGCCTTTTGCCTTAGTAAAATCTTGGGTAGATGAATTCTGCTTGATGGACTCAGGAACACCTATGTTGTTCTTCTCTAGAAGATGAGTTAGGTGATCTATTTGTTTCTTCATGCATTTGTGTTCATCATGCCGTATCTTTTTACAATAGGCACATTTACCTTCTCCTTCTTAGGTTTAGCATTGGAAGAGGAAGTCTTAGTGTTGTTTTTGGTAGGATTGGTGTTTTCTTTCTTCTTCTCTTGGTCCTTGTTCTTTTTTTTCTTCTCCTTTGTTGAAGTCTTATCCTTACCATTTTTAGCTATCAAAGCTTGGGGTTGAGTAGACTTCATTGTGCCCATTTCAATTAGCTTATCTTGCTCCCTAGTCAAGTCGACAATGAATGAATCTAAAGAAGGCATTTTCCATGTAGTGCCAAGGGCACTTATTGTGGCATGGAAAGTGGAGACAAAGACTGAATAGCTTGGACTTAACTTTGCGAGAATAGAATGTATGAGTTGATCATCTTTCTTCTCTATCTCGCATTCTTTCAATTGAAATCTAAGGGCCTTAAAATTAGTGAAGAAGTCCTGTAGGGTGTCAAAGTTGCTAGGACTTAGACTTATGAATTCATTTTCGAGCTCATGACCTCTCATCTCATCAAGATTCCCAAATAAATTTTCTAAGGTGTTCCATATGTCATTAGGAGTCTGGGAAGATTCTAAATGGAAGAGAATTTTTGGAGACATAGACAAACTCAGTAATCCATAGGATTCATCACTATGGTTGTACCACTTGACCTTTTCAGCATCAGTGTTGGGTTCTACTTTAGTACCCATGGTGATCCTATAAAACCCTTTGCTTTTAAGAATGATTGACATTTTAACCTTCCATTCATGATAGTTGAAGGGTGTTAGGGGTTTAAGTTGATAAGAATCCATTTTTATCTGAATTTAGGTGAAGTTGTGTTGATTGCAAGTTGTGAAATTATGCAGAAAGGAGAATGAAAGCAAAGATATGCAAGTTGTGAAAAGCAATCATACCCCCCTAAAATATTGAGCCCCCCCCCCAAAAAAAATATTCTATTACATGCTCAAAATATGTTAGACTCAGCTGAGAATATGTCTTAGAGCAATCAGTGCAAGACTAAAGCAAACAGGACGTTGGACTCAGCAGAAAATACGTCCTGAAAGACCCAAATTTTTGGCACTTTATAAACTAGTGCATTTGTGACAAATAATAAGCCTACACTGTGGAAAATTGAATCACAAACACTATTGCAAAAAATGGCACCCAAATCTGAGCTATCATTTGTAAGATATTAAAGGTTCAATTTTCTCGTAAACTAGTGTTTTTGCAAAAAAAGCACTAAAACATTAAAAAAATGCCTATTTCGAGAGAGAAAGTGGCCTTCCAACCACTCATTGGTTTTAGCATGGAACAAGGAATCCAAAGGAGGTTTGTGTGAGGGGGAATTGACCTCCTGCCAACCCGGGCCTCGCCCTTCGTCTTCGACAGGGGAAGATACAAGTTTTAAATGAAAAACCCCCAAATTACAAAACTGTCTAAAAAATTAAATATTCAGTCAAATTGACTAATTTTTTTTTACAAGTCAATTTAAACTAAAAATAAATGAAGCATAGACAGAATGATGGATTCCATGTGTCAAAGGGGCGCCACATGGGATGCCAAGTACGGAAGGGGCGCCAAAATAACACAGTCCAGAATTTTAACTCAAAAAAGATAAGAATAATTGCAGACCTGTGCTAGACATTGTACGGCCTGCTTGGCACCTTGCTGGGCAAGAAAATAAGCTAGAATCTACTGACTTTAATGCACAACAGGTTTGGGCAAAAGAATACAAGAAAAAAGCGTCATATTCACAAAAAAATAGCCCTGTTTTGGACGTCGTATCGCTGATGGCGTGGCTGGAAGGAAGGACTTCTGCTGCTGGAACTGAAGTTGCTTAGAGCTGCTCCTCCCTCTGCTTCTTGCACACAACAATGGCACCCAGGCTAACTGTTGAACCAGCCCCTAAAGTGAAGACAACCAGGACACCCAAAGGCCAAGGATTCCAAGAAAATGATACCAGAAATGATATATATATATATATATATATATATATATATAATTTTTAGATCAGATCTAGAAAATAAAAAAACAAAGAGAACTCCACTCCTCTTGATTTCAAAATGAAATAAAAGCATAACCAGACACACAATTACCGTTCTTGCTCTGATACCATATCGGAGTTGTTCCCAGAATCTGGATAATGTGAGTGTAATGGAGACGTGATCACACAAGTTGAAGCAAGTGCACACCACATAGATGCTAAAGCAATTTGAAAATAACACAATAAGAGAAATTGCACAAGACAAAATGGAGAAAACCAAAATCTGATTAACATGAGATGGCCAAAGTGAGGAATACAAATAGGAGAGTACGTAAGTAACTCCTCCACAAAAGGTGGACAAGGCACCCCAAGAATAGACTGTAACTCCTCCATGAAAGGTGGTGACAAGGTGCTAAAAATAGAGAAGTAACTCCCATCAAGGGAGTTACTTATGACATTCTTATGACACCTATGACACATCTATGACACACACCTCCACATAAGCTAGCCTATCCCACAAATGTAGGAAAACTCCATGTATGCACAAGAAATACAATTTCCCTAATTAATAAATAGGGAAAAATAAAAACCTACACTAATATTATCTTGACTGCCATATTGATCGCTAATAGTTATATTTTTAGTAGGTTTTTGAGTTTTTCACAATATCGCTAATTCATGAATTATGATTTTGTGTTAAAATTTATGATTTTGTCTTTATATTTGTAGTTTTGTAGGTTTTCATTTTATAAAATGCCTAGGTACTAACAGAAAAACTGTAAATTCACAAGTCATAAACTTGCCTTAAAAATTATGATATTACATTTAAAGTAGTGATTTTTCCCTTTTTATCTAAAAACTAATAATATGCTTGTATGTCTAACATTCAGATCTATCTATGTCTATGCAGGAAGTAGGGGAGGCTCAACCCAGAACATCTAAAACACATAAACACCCCCCTCTCCTATCCATCTTAATGCCAAATCACTTTATCATGGTATTGACTAGCAAATTTGTCATCTAAACATTGGTCATATTTATCATTTAAGACTTAATCATTTTTATACACAGTCTAAAAACTTTCATTTTTATACTCATCCTATAATATTATAGATCATGAAATTAGGGTCTTGTTATAAAAGTCATGATATCATCTTAAATCTCAAGGTTTTATCAAAAACCATGTGGTAACTGCTAGTGGTTATTCCTTTTATGAAAAATCATGACTTTATAGTCATGGTATTATAGAAAAGTCATGATATTGCACTCTTTGGAAGCAATACTGCAATAGCTAACTATGTATCTGTGATATTGCCTTCTATAGTTACATTTTTGAATTCAATTTTACACCTTTTGAGTGTATTTTTTAGAGTCATTTTTACTTATTTTTGAGTCATTCCAAGCATCCCATAAGGCCCAAATTGCATTTGGCATCAGGGGTCCTACCCTTTGACCCTATCTTGTACCAAAATAGGGATCACACCTAGGGCATTACCCCTAGACCCCACAAGGGGATATTACCTTTGACCTCATAAGGGGAACTACACCTTAACCCCACAAGGGGTGATTCCCCTTCACGCCCTTGGGGGATACCAAGATATCACCCCCAAAACCCCGCATAGTGCCCCCCTCACCTAAAGAAGTTATAGATCCAAATCATGATTTTTTTGGGTGATTTATTAAGGCTTATTGGACTAAAATTTTGTTTCATATAGGGATAAATCTAGAAGCAATTTTGACTTGCTACCATCTTCTCCTATAGGTCATATGTTTTGTCTAACATCTTGTCTTGTAAGTTACCCATCAAAATTTCTAATCAAACTACTAACCATTTTCCTATAGGCCACTTGTCAAAGACATTTTGGCATCTTAAAAACTATTTTGACTTTTAATCACTTTATTATGTTCTCTAAATTCCTTTGTAAATATCTTGTATATATCTCACATCTAATTAATTGGTTAATTAATCTCTTTTTAGCCTGATTGTTTATCACCCGAGGGATACGGTGGTGTATGCTCTCCTCCTTGCATTCTTACAGTGATTTTTGGAGGATTAAAAACCACTAATAAACCCTCCTATTTTTATTTTTTAGGGGAAACATAATATGGAATTGACACCCACGTACTTGTTATAGTCTTAGGGGGATAGTGATTATGGATTTCACCAACATGCACTAATCCACACTCTATGTTCTGGTGGAGTATAAATATTAGGGACAATTATCATTAGGCTAAGAGATTGACCCCATATAAGTCATATATGAATAGGAAGAGTTAATTTTCTAAACTATGCATTAGAAAACACCTTAAATGGCCTTTAGATAATATCCCTCATAGCCCCTATAGGGCCTATAGATAATATCCCCTACTATTAAACTATCTAATAACTATCGATATTGTATAGTGCTCCTCTTGGGCATGTGACCCATTCCTATCCACTTCTCTAAAAATAACTATGGATGAGCCCACCCATCTTGATATCACTATAATTAAACTTAAAATAGACAAAACCTCTATCTAATTACACATTCAATTATCAACTCTATCATAATAAATATACTATTCAAACTTTAAACAATATAACACATGCTAATTAACACTAGTACATCCAATCATTGGCACTTTTGGTTACATACCCTCACCATAGTCTCGATTCTCTTAGAAAAAGGAGGGATTTATATAGATTTATTTAGACATAGATTTTCATACATATTTAAATACATAAGTTTTCATAGGTTTTTAGATGTACAGTCCACTCAGATACATCTATCTATATATACTAGTATACACACACACACACACACACACATGTTTACATAGGTATTCATATATAAAGATACATAGGTCTATACGGATACACAAGTTTATAGATATACAGTGTACTCAGATACAACTATCAAGATATACTAGAATATATAGATACACAGGCTTACACATTTATTTAGATATATAGACATACAATCTATATATATATTGAGATTCATAGGTTTTCAAATATACAAACACACATGTTTACATAGGTATTCAAGTCTAAATAGATATTTAGATTCATAGGTATTCAAACATATAGTCTACATAGATATTTAGATTCATTAGTTTTTAGATATATAGATGCACAGGTTTACATAGATATTCAGACATACAATATACACAAAAAAATACACATATATAGTTTTGACTCAGGTATACGAATTTACTCAGCTATTTAAAACATAACTACATTACTTAGATATTAGGATTAGGGGCATGATGCATAGCACATGTTCTTGATCCCCTTTTTCAAATTATTAGGTTACACTCAGTATCATCACCAAGTTTTCACCAGTTTGGGTCATAGGACCATCTGTAGTGGTTGATCCATAATACTCCACCAAACCTAGTTCACATACTCACATTCATTATAGATATCAGAGTGGGGGAAAGTGAGCCATGTTTCTCCACACATTCAATTTATGTACTTAGATTAAGTCTAGATATTAAAGTGGGGGAAAGTGAGTCTTTTTTTTCCACATATTCAATTTACATACTTAGATTCAATATATGTGGCATCCACACCATGTGTTTCCTCTTCACATATTGCATTCTAGTTCCTATCCACTTCTCTGGCCAAGAAGTGATCAAAGTAAATATCACATTCACACAAGCACATAAAGGTACATGTTCCTCTTTTTAAAATAATTTCATTACATTACATTACTAAAATAAAAGGGGGAAAATGTGAACACTGTAATTTGGTCAAGCAACCACAAGTACTCTATCTTTTGTTGCTCTTTCAAATGAAGGCATTAGTGATGATTCTAGTCCTTGTTTGCATGGTCATTTTGAGTGTTTTGATATTTCTATGTCTTATTTTCCTTATTTACGACACTCCTAGTAGTCATATATCACCTTTTCCTAGTTACAGGGGCCCTTATCATGTTTTGCCTAATTTTAGATCTGCTTTAAACCTTAGGACATAGGCATCATTTTCATGATAGTAGCACCACATGGCATTAGTGTCCAATTATGGATCTAGTGCATGATGGTCATTTTATCCTGTGTTTGAGTCCTAACCCCTTTTTGATCCTTCTCTTATGTTTTTTATCCCTCTCTTACAACTTGTCACCTAATGAATAAGGTAAAATATTTAAAACAAAGTTTTTTCTATATAGAGAGCCTCACAAGGCATTTTACATCTAGAAATTACTATTTTGGCACATAATTACATAAAATCAATCAATAGTACAACTCAATTATCTAGATACTACTTAGTCATCACACCTAAACATTGCATGCCTGATCAAAGAATGGCCAAAGGAAAAGTTATTCTAGCATACCATGAAATTTGATGGTGCATTTTCCCTAAGGGAGAACTACATGTGATTTGAGACCCCTAGAATTGGGTTTAATTTAGGCAATGACCAACACAACAGGGGTTTTCTCTGCATAATCATAATATATCACAACCTAGTTTTTCATTTCTTTTTTTCATTTGATCTATTTATTGTTTCATGTGTGTAGGTATTAATTAGGTTTTTGAAGGAGACTAAAAAAAATAATGACATGGGAGAACCCTTGAATAACATAAAACTACCTATAGGACCGCCAAAACCTCTCACAACTTCCCTTAAAGTTCTAGACAATCTCTACAAGAATGACATTAGCACTAAAAGTTAACACTAGTGCTACATGGTGTTATTAACCTGATATGGTTGCTACTATCCAAGGCTAGATTTCAATAAATAGTTAAAATACGAAAGGTGTCTTCCTATCTATCCAACTTGTTATATTTTGTTGATCTACATAAAAGTTTTTTAATTTGAAATAAGTACTTTTTTTCCTCTCAATTGTTATTTTCAAAAATTTCAATTAAATCAATCATTTCTAGTTTTCATTCTAGATTAACAACATAATCAACCCTTTACCAACATAGGATTGCATTAATCAAAACCCTAAAAGGATAAAAAAATAACCTATTATTAAAAGAAATCCATTTTCTCAATGGGGATGGGATTTCATCGACATCATCAGCCTGAATTCTTCAATTAGCCACAAATTTGTGATCACATCCATAGATTACTGCACCAAATGGACTGAATTAGTAGCTATAAAAGACTCCAAAGTGTAGGATGTAATCAATTTATTGAAAAAAACATCAAAAATAGTTTTGGTACCCCCATTTCTTTAGTTTGTGATAATGGGCCAACATTTCAATCAGTTGAGTTTACTAAATGGGTTGATGACAATTAAAGTACCATTTTATATAATCTATACTTATAACCTCAAAACTAGACTATAGAGAATGTTAAAAAATTAGTAATTCTCATATACTATAAATAAATTAGACTAATATTATGGTAATAAATTTGGATCTATTTCTTATATATTACATTGGAGAGAATTTAGAACTTTTTTTGGAATAAGTTAGACTTATTTCTAATAGTTGTTTTTGGAGTTAGACTAGTAATAAGTCCACATTATTTGAAATGGTAACTACTAGATCACCATTAGGTCCTCTTCCAATCATTACCCACAAGGAAATGGATTGGTTAATTTGATAAATAAGAACTTGATTGATGCCATTAAAAAATTAGCTTTAGATAAACCTAGAGAATGGCATCATCTATTGAAATATACACTATGGGTAGACCAAATAAGACACAAGAAGGAGCTTAAAGCTTCAAATTACCTACTACTATATGGATGAAAACTAATATTCCCAATCATGATCAAATTTCCAACATATCAATTGATTTAGGAGTACATGAAACCAAGTGAGAAAGTGGAATCTAGATTATTGGATATACTAGATATGGAAGATTCAAGTAATGAAGCCTTACTTAATTTTAGTAAGAATAAAGACTTGGTCAAAGGTTGGTTTGACAAAAAAAATTACAAAGCATTAAAAATATATGATCTAACATTGTTATGCAATAAAACCCATGAAAAGAAAGGACAACATGACAAATTTACCCCCTTATAGACTAGACCTTACCAAATATCAGAGATCTTAGGTAACAATGCTTTCCATTTAAGTGACCTCTACAGTAATGGATTAACATATCTAGTTAATGGATAGTTTTTGAAGCAATACTTCATGGATGTACCATTTATAGATGTCCCTGAGTAGCAACATATGCTGAGATAGAGGTAGGACTAGGTTAAATTTACTACTTTTGTAATTAGGTTAATTTTTTTCTATCATTTACTTTATTTAGAATAATTTTATGCTTTCTATATTAACCTTTCCTATTTTTAGCATTTTTCTTTCCTCTAGTTTAGTTCCCTATTTTATGAAATAGACATATTTATTTTTTGTAATAATCAAATTGACTTCTCTTGGTATGACCAAGCTAATGTCTAATTCACTAGACTCCCATGCATGATTGAATTTACATTCCAAATCCATGAGAAAGGTTCCAAAAGAAATAACAAGTATGAGAAGAACATAGAATGAAACACACAAGTTGGTTTTTTAATAAGTTTTAGACCTTTATATCTGATATTTTCAAGACTTAGGTATGCAATAAAAAAACTAATTATGGTTATATCATAATTGAATACTTATATCAGGTATGTAAAAGATACTCTCATTATTCCATACAAATCTTCCCATTTCCTTGGATCAAATACACTTCTCATGTTAATAATTTTTTAAGGTAATAACCATTAATCTAGATATATCTAGCAAGGACATTCTAATAAATCAATGCTTTTACAAATACTAGCTTACCATGGGTCATGGCTTCCTTATTCTAACTCATATTTTAAAGAAACAAAGACCAATGTATCCTAAATAGTGATCAATAAAACCCAAAGAAAATATAAAGGTGATCAAATACTCACATGATGAAATAATATCAATGTATCATGCATCATGCATGTGTACAATGAAAGAAGTGGAGGGATAAAATGTATCTCTATTAGGGCTACAGATTCTTGACTAGAAGTAGATCAATGCCCAAGATTCCCTATTTTTAATATGATTAAGATAAATCAAAATGAAACCTATAATTTATTCCAAGTCCTTGCTAAACCCTCAAGACAAGGGTAAAAGAAAATCACTTCATCACCGACAACTCCAAGTTATGAGAAAAATTAGTATGTTGCATGAAGTGTTGAGAGTCTCTTTCATGTTTTTAGTTATATTATTATTTTATGGTATGATTCATATTGATTTATAGTTGATAAACAAATATTTTAGGTTCTTTCATACTCAAGATTATTCCCCCTATGAGTCACCATTTTTTTTACTCAACACACCCCATTCTTAATCTTTTGAATAGGGACCCAATATAGTCTTAAAAAGCCTAGGTATATTTTGAAAAAAAATTATTGGCATTCATATGTGCACCCATATAATATAAAAACATTAATCAGTTCTTATTTTACATATGATTGATTTTCATTGCATATTGTTCATATGTAAATGTAATTAACATTCCATTGTTATCTAGGTTTTCACTATATGTTTTATTCATACTAATGTATTAATGGTCTTCAAGAAGTTTTGTATATATACAGGTTTCACATTTAGACTTTGTATTTTTTCACTTCACAAGTTGTGCATTTCATGTCTTGGGTTTTTATAAAATCAGTATTTAGAACCTTTATTCATTTTTTTATTTTGTCAGAAGTTTTGTTTGGAATCTATGTTTGTTAGAAGTTTTATTTCATAATTTGTCAGTACTTTAGTATCTCTAAACTTCTAAGTCTTCACGCCTGCATAACTTTATTTTCCTTCACATATTTTACACTTTGCATGATGTGTTCACAATATTTGGGTTTTTATATCTACATACTTTGGTAGTTTTGATCTTCATGAAAATGTACTTTGAAACCTATCTTTGTCAAAAAAATTAGATTACATGAGTTTTACCTTCCTCATATTTTGACATTTTGGATTTTTTGTAAAATGTGACTTATGGGTCTTTCAAAGTTTTGTTTGAAAGTTTCTTTAGAACTTGTGTCCATGAAATGCATTAGGTATTTTTGTTTACAATTTATGTTCTTCACAAACTTTTTCTTTATGTTTTTTGTATTTGAGGTGTTGTGAGAATTGTTTAATCCAGTCTGAATAAAATTTATGACACTTGAATCCTTAAGGCATGCCACATGCCACTTTTAATATTATAAAAAATAAATGATGGGGTGAGACATGTCAAATGCTATAATTTGGTATTTATCCAAACGTATATAACGTCTATGTAGCATACCCACCAAAGTAAAGTGGTGAAGTTTCAACTAAATAAGCAAAACAAGGTTGGAGGTGTTGGGAATTAATGGTACATGAACTAGAATTAAAGTTTAAATCTATATCAATGAATTATAGTTATCTGTCCTATTGATTACTAATGATCTCAAACAAACTTTCCCTCCAAAGATAATTTTAATCCCTAGATAACTATGTCTAAGTGTAAACTACCTCCAGTAAGAGTGCAAATAGTTAAATTTACAAGAACATACAGGTTTGCAATGGAGTCATCATCAAAGGTGTTAGAATACATGAACATTGTCTTTGATTCAACAATGTTCAATAACCAATTTTATAACTATACCAATTTGTGAGATGTGATAGATAGTGTGGATGTATTCTCACATAAATAAAAACTCATATCCAAATAAAATTAATTAGTAGCCAACTTGTTACCACTAAAATGCCAATAATTACATTTTACATCCACTAAGCCTGAAGTGATGCCTTGCATCGACTTACTTCAAGACTTTTTATTCATGGGGAAGGTGAATGGAGGTGGTTTCCTATACCATTTGAGCCACAAAGTAGTTTCACCTACATTTGCGGAGATGCATTCCAAATATACTTATGAATTACCATCATAAAAACCACATTTGATGGGCATAGAGTTGAATTATGGAATAAATCAAACATCCTAGAGAATATAATGAGGAAATGGATTGATCTTAGAGAGGTGGTCACTCTCAATCTCAAGGAGTTTGTGCCAATAACTAGTTTTGAGATGGGGATCTACATTGGGATGGCATTGATTAACAAGATGTATGGCTATAAAAACTTCACTTCCTTCACCTAGAGTGGGTTCCATTATTGAAATTGTTGATGACCTCCAAGCTCACATTTACCCTAGGAGAAGTAATTAGTGCAAGTATAAGAGAAAATGTTTAGGAAAGATAAAAGATCCACTGATGGCCATTTCTACATGATGTCATATTTATTAATGCAACCATGGCCACCGTCTATCTTCACAATAAATCATTCTAGAGGCCTGCTCTAGACTACATTAAAAATTGGGTATGTGAATTTTATTAATTCCTCTATATCTAATCTTACATGAAGAACATCATCTATATAACTGAGAATGTGTACCCTCAAGTATGGTTGAAAATTCATGAATAACTGTTAGACCAATTTTTAGAGAGCATCAAGAAGACACTCTAGTCAAGGGGGACTATTGGCTATACCTGGATTCATTGAAGGACACAATATTTCCCCTCTATGTTCCCCAAGTATGTTTTAGATAAAATAGTGTAGCACAAGATAACCTACTAGCTATTGTGGCATATAGACAAAGATACAAAGAGGAAACACAAAGGTGTGATCTACATGTCTTACTAGATGATTGGCCACATTAGCTATACAAAAATGAATCATTTTGGAGAGGTGGGAAAACTAGGGAATTTTACTCATTGGCATATTTTCCACATATGGATTGGGATCTTCATGGCCTTATCTAGAATCATATCCAAGTCTTAGGCATCCTATATAAACATAAACCTTATGAGCATGCCTTTGTATTATTGAATGCAAATAATGACACTGAGGTGATAGAAAGGTAAAGAGTGGTTGGTTTCATAAAGGACTATCTAAGATCTATCCAAAAATATCCCTTTAGTAAAATTATGGAGGCACATAATAGAATTATACCTCTTGGTGTATGGGTAACTTTAAATTACTTAACATCTCAACTGACCCAATAGCTATCAGACTAAGGAATATCCTCCATATTTCTACCCATTATGATGTCATCCTTGAAGTAGGAGTAAAGTGTGGAGGAGTCACCTATTGTGTCAATTTTCCCATAAGTACATCCTTTCTAATCTTCACCACCACTTGTAATGAAGGTTCTAAAGTAAAATCAAGAGGTTGAAGAAGTACCTACTGTCACAAATTCTTTGGGAGGTGAACAAGAACCAATTTTCATTCATTCCTTTAAATCTAAGGAAAAAATTCTCCCCATTGCTTCTTCAGCTCCCATTTTTATAAGCATGGACATTACACCTTCTACCACACAACATACTCCTCCCATGACTAGAAATACATCAATCTAATACATGATAAAATCAAGAGCCCCTAGGGACTCTCTTTTATCACCAAAGTCTCCTTCCATTCCAAGTGTCGAGATGCCATCTAATGAGCCTGAAGATGAGGATGCAGGGTTTAATAACTCTAAAATCTTGATTCCTTAAGGAGTTAAAGGGAACACATCAATGAAGGAAAATTGATTGGGTGAGTTGCCCATTTCTCCATCCACTATTGTTATATTTCCTTTGCGTCCGATGGCTTCTATTGCTCCTATGGTTACTACTTATTCTGCTTCTCTCATTGTTCTTATTATTTATACAAGTCCTATTATTTATAGTGTTGGGATTATTTCTTTAGATCCTATGCTTTCTAGTGTTGAGGTTATTTTTTATGCCCCTATGGTTTTTACTTCCCCTATTATTACTCCTGTAATAGTTTCCCCTACTCCTCCTAAGTCCAAGAAGGTGTATTTATATAATACTATGGGATCCCTTGCTAGTGCTCAATTTCATGTATCCTCCACTCAATTGGGATTGCCCATGTCTTAATCTACCATAATCCAAGCTAATTTTATTATCCCCTCTACCAAATATAAAAAGAAGCCTACTTATATTATCCACCCAATGCCTTAGTTCAGTAATATGGACTGGTCTAAGATCATCTTCCCATCATTACCAAACTTGTTACATATAGAAGCATTAATGCAGTCTTCAGGGGATGATTTAACAATGACCACTACTAAGGACACTCATCTAGCAGATGACACACAACTGGTGATCCCATAGTTGGATATAAACATGGAAGCCTGAGATTTCTAAAGACCCAATTTGATAATAACTAAGTTCCCCACTGTGAGATCCATTTTTGATAAATAAATGACAACCATTTAGAGGGTTAGGAAGAGGAAGATAAAATATGACTCTATCATAGTCTTGGTCTTAGAAGAAAGGTAGGATGTTTTATCACTATTAAATATCTCTTTATAATGAGGATTTCAAACCCTTCTTGCAAGCAAAGATAAAAGCCTTGTTAGAACTTCATGAGGTCATAGAGCAGGCCAAGCAAAAGATACAATAGTAATTAGAGAAAATACATGAAAAATAACAAATAATGCAAGTTACCTGATCCATTGAAGGTGATTTACAAAATTTAGCTCTTAGACTATACAATATTTTAGAAACTATTATTTCAATGAAGGTTGAATTGTCCCCTCACATTGTTAAAACTATCAAATTATTTACTTATTTAAAATAAGATGAGAAAAAATTGAATTTTATTATACTATATTCTACTAATAAGGATTTTAGTCATTTGTATTTAATGATACCATTGGAAGTAGCCAATGCTCTCAATTTGGTGGTCATTAAGACATTAACAGTCAGAGAGTGGGTATCAAGCACACAATCTTTGATTACTAAACTAATAGAGTAGGAAAAATAAGTCCTACATATTTTGGATGAATTGAATATTTACTAAGCCCTTGATCCCTTAGGTAAATTAATAAGTAGGGCCGATTTTGACTAGCTACTCTAACAGGCATTAGCCAATTTTATGCAAAGTCTTTAGGGATGCACACTAGAATAAATTAAACAAGAACTAGGGTTTTATAGGAAGAAGGTCATTGAGGTAGAGATATTTTGGGTGGAATTTAGTGGCACCAAGATGGAACATGCACATTTAATAGTACATATAACTAGGCTACTATTAACCAAATTGGCTACCATAGGTCATTACATTTCAAAATTTGTTAGCCAAGCCTATTTAACTTCATTGAGAGTCTTTTTAAGGTTCATGTCTTTATGTCATATCTTGTACTATAGTTGTGTCTTTAAATGATGTTTTGAAACTATTTTAAGATCATTGTGTAAGTTATAGCTATATTCTAAACTCATGACTCTCAGTTGATTAACTAATCTCCATATCTTGGTCATTTGTGAGGTGTTTAGCATAGATTGAGGCAACTTTAAAAATGTTAATGTTTATTGTGAAATTTAAAGTAAATATTTAACCATGGTGAAGACAATAATATGATGACCATACAAGATGACAATGTGTTCCAAGATGAACAAGTGCACCAAGGAGTAGAACTAGTAAGTTGACAACATTGCACTTTCAAGAATTTTAGAGAAACTAAGGTATTTTTGGAGAGTTTAAGGTTTCCTTTGCTTTGTGATAATGATTATTGAAATATTTTAATATAAAGTTTTGAAATAATATCAAATGTGAGGGCCTAATATCACATCCAAAGGTGAAAGGGGTATTTTATGTCATTTAGCACTTGTTGAATAACATATTACATGTACTTTGTCCGTGCATCTATCTAAGATGTTATAAAACTCATTTTCCAATGTTGGAGTATATATAAATTTCTAACATTAAAACAAGACATAATTAAGAAATTATATGGAAAGGAAGGTGAGATATGCTCTAGTATATTACTCCACCACCATACAAGTCAAGAGAGATTCCATTAAGACATGGTTAACAACTTTAATAGGGTTTTATGATAGGATATGATAATTTATTGAAGGAGAAGGGGTTATGATGGTATTATAGAAATTGTTTTAAATTAAATATGGAATTATAATCCTCTCCAATGATTTATCCAGTATTCTCATAATCAACACCATACTCAATAAGAAGTTGCAAGTCCAAGAAAGATAGAAAACCTCTCAACTCCATTGAGTTCTTAGTAGCCAAAAAAAGGTCAATAGTTTTACATTGGTTCATAAAGGAGGTGAATATTAAGGCCAAATTACATTAGGGGATTTATAATAACCCTATTCCATTAAAAATAATTTCATTAGTTCTGAGTTCAAGAGGCAAAGCTCTATGAAAAATCACTAAGAGGATAAGTGCTATAAAACCCTCATAAAATCCCACTACCATAGTTTTTCCTTTGAAATGGCATGTCCAATATTTTTAAATGAATTAAAATTTTTGGATAGTATCCATTAAGATTTTATTGACTACCATAGTTTTTCCTTTGAAATGACATGTCTAATATTTTTAAATGAATTAAATTTTTTGGATAGTATCCATTAATATTATATTGACCTCTTCCATATCAAACTTAGTGCAAGATTTCACTATTCATGGTTTCACCAATAAGTAAACCTCATGGTTATGTTGTCCCAGACATAATAGGTAGGGTTTTACAAGACTCTGAGGTGTTTTGTCAATTGGAAGTGTTGAAAAAAAATTCCTATGGTTTTAAAAACATAATTTATGTACATAAATTTACCTATTCCATATATAAACAAAATTCACATGAAAAAAGTGCAATGCCAATATCTGGGTTTGTATGGTTGAGAAGGTATGAGGTTGAGTAGGCTTGACACTTTGAAGATTTTGGGGACTTGTGAAAGAGTAAAAATCTATTGATATGAATTTTTTAAAGTCTCATAAGTTCCATTTCATGCTCAAATTTTTTTCATCCCTAAGTGACCTTCTTTCACTAATCCAAATACATTGCCCCAAATGAGAAGAATACAATCTTGTAGATGAACAAATGGGATGTTTAGAGACCAATGCATTTTATGTAAGGTTTGAGATATTCAAAGGAGTATATAAAATTAATGAATAATTAAAAATGTATATAAGCTTCTAAAATTCATATTCTATTACAATTATATGAGACATCAGTCCAAGAATAAATGTGAAGGTGTGGGCTTGGGAAGGAGGCACTTACAAGCCTACTGGTAGAAAGCAAAAAGTGAGGGTAGTGTTAGTGATGATAAGGAGTATATAGGGATATTTTTAATGGTAATAAACCTTTAAAAGTGTTTTTAAGGTGTTTTAACTCCTATTTTAAATAATAATCACTAATATGATCCAAAATCACCTGAAAAAGAGTGTTTTAAGCCTTTGTGAAGTTTTGAGATAATCACCTTGCATTTGATACTAGGTACTCAAGAAGCTAATAGGAGAGTTGGTTTATTATTGAGGAATATTATATAATTAAACCTTAGGATTAATTAAAAATATTTTTTCCAAACTTCCATAAGCACTTTGATGGGAAAATATGTATAGTTGTGCACAAGTAGGTTAGAAAACATAAGTCTAGAACAACTCTAGTTGTAGCTTGGAGTTAGAAAATAACATTGAGTAGATAAAATCATCGAGTAAAGTATTTTTATAAAGTAAATTTATGATTTATTAAGTTTTATGGGTATGATAAATCAAAAACAAGTCATATATAGTCAAAAAAATTAAGGAGATAATGTAAGTATACATGTACAACTTAATTGTGTCAAGCCTATGAGTGGATTCATGAAGAAGAAATAATTGTTTTGCATTGAATAAGATGTGGATAAGATTTTAATAGTTTTGGATGATACTATATACTATTATAAAATGTTTAAATTCCTCTTTAAAGTTGAGAAAACATAAAATAAATCTATTAGGGTCATTTCTATAAGAGTGCCTACAAACCCTAATAATGGGCTAATACAGGTTTTAATGAGTTGAAGGGATAAAATAATTTATAAGAACACCTAAAAAAATAATATGGAATAAAAAATACCTTAATAAGGGTTTATAATCAATAAAATCATCTTCATAATTGTTTTTACCCAAATAATGCTTTCTAGTGCACCTACAATCCTGACATTACTTGAGAAGATAACTTTCACTACATGTGAACTTAGATGAGGATTTTCATGGGCTCAAAATGACTTAGGAGAGGATGAATAGGCTCCCATATTCAATTTTTGTGGAATTATTTATAATATCAAGGATATTTTCTTTATGAATAATCTTTAACAAGTTTGACACCTTGAAACCATGCTAGAACCCCAAAAGGAGCTCAATAAAAGAGAAGGTATGTATATATGACTCTGATGAACTTGATATGTCTTAAAAATATATGATGACATATGAAGACCTCCTAAAAAAAATTTAGTCCAATAATATTCACATGTGTGAAGAGAAAATTATAGGAAATAGCGCTGATAATGTATGTTCTTGATTATTTACAAGGTGTTTAACTACTTTGAGCTCCTTAAACTATTGAAAGAGCCTCTCCAACCTGAGGTAGAGTTATAATAATATATTACCAATCATATAAAATGTTTCCATGGTGATAATATATTTTTCAATCTATTAGTTAGGTCTCAATGGATATTATGCTCATTCTAGCATTAAGGGGGTGTGGTTTCAAACCTTTATCAAGGCTATCAAGGATGAAAGGACATTCAAAACATCTTTCTAATCTATAATGATTAAACAAGAATTAAATAACCTACTACAGTACTTACACGAAGTAACAAGCTATGGTGGTAATATCCTAAGCACAAGATTATACCTTTCTTGAGAGATAAGTTGGTCTTTATCACTTTCTTTAGACAAACAAACTTTAAAAATGAATTAAAGGGGTCTAAGGACAAATATTAGTATGATAATAGATCTGAAGTTCAAGTTTAACTCTGACAAGGTGGGGAAGAAATCAAGAGTCAAGGTTGGCATATAAGGTTTCCAAGTAGGCCAATTTTCAATGAAATAACTTATAACTACCCTTTAAAGAAGTGAATGCATAACTCCGAAGAGAGGGAGTTACCTAAAAGAAGCATCTAACTAGTTATGATGACCTCCTACACCATCCACCAAGAAGAGCTACAACAACACTTGGCCTAGAGTGTTGAGAACAAGAGGACAACACATTCTTAGTAGACTTTGTGGGAAGTTTTTCATATTTTATAACTAATTCGATGATGAATGATAGTTGATGGACTTCTTCCTTGTCCTACATCTCTATTCCCCCTTGTTTCTTCTATAAATGAATCCTTGAATGGCATTGTATGTATCCTAAAAGTTTGTATGGTGAAGCCCTACCAAAATTAATACTTGTTTATTGCCTCTAAAATGAATTTAAGTTGATTTATGATTTTTTCATCTCACATCTACACTTTTAAGATGGATTGTTGATGAATGGTAGTGATAGTGTTTTACTTCATTGTATTTATCCTCTTCATTCATGCCTCTATGTGAGTTAGTCATCTTTCTATAAGTCATATGATGTATGTCAAATGGTTTTCTTAATTTTAAGTGTATATATATAATTAGTGTCTTCTCTTAGGACTCTTGATAATTCACCTTGGTTGTTACATTAGTCATAACCATCATATAGAAATAATTATGTGGGAATAATTATTTTAGAGTTGTGGGATTAGGTTGTAACCTTGTCAATTCATAGTGCAATCATAGGCAAGTAGAGGAAACTATTTTTTGGTACATCATCTCCATTTTTTTTTGGTTTCTAGTCTTATATGACCCATTTTATCTACAATTTAATATGTTATTAGTAATTGGGTGAATAATCAATGGATCTAACCCATATATAGAGATTCACCTCACTGATTATGCCACCCACAAAATAGAGGTGTTTCCATTTCTATCATTTAAGTAAGATGGCTTGAACAACCTTATTAGGGGTGAAATTTAGAGTGATAATAGTTCTAGCATGCCCAGTGCAAAAAAATTTCAATAAGGTTATCCAAGATTGATGTTGGTCTTGACAAATTAATAGATGTAATAACCTCTTTCATGCAACATCTAGTGACTCCAAAAAGTTTTTGGCTCTTGGTTTTAGACTAGTAAGCAAATTTCATGCAAAATATGATTATAAGGTCAGTTTTCAAAGATACTCCTTTTGAATTTGTTTAATTACCACCATTTTTAATTAAAATAAAGAGATTCCTCTATTATGCCCCTTATACCAAATGCCCTAAAAGGTAGCTTCATTTCCATTATAGTATAATTTCTCCTAAAATTAGCATGATTGTTCCTAAACACCTAGATTTTGTTACCTTAAATGATGAAATCACTCTATGTCTTTCAAATATGATGATATACATATGGTATCTCTTAAAAGTGTCCCCTACTTTAGTATAGAAAACACCATTACCCCTATTGATCACATCAGAGATATAGCCAATTTTTTCAATATCCACAATATTACTCAAGAGAATGTGACCATTATATTTTTATAAATTTAATTTAAGGGCAAGGCTCTAGATTGGTATAGGACCTTAATTCCCAATTCCATTAATTCATGGGACCAATTAGGAGAGTAATTAAGTAAGAGGTTTGTGTTGACTAATTTAATCCCAATTAAAATTAAGTCAACCCCCTATATAATTCAAAAAAATTATAGGGTCTCCTAAGTTGAAATGTGTACCATGGTGTTAAATGAAGTCAAACAATATGCTTATCTTTGTAATTTTTATCTAAAGTTGTTCCTATGTCATCTAAGGTCACCTTTTGAATTATTTAATGAAGTGGTATGGTTTCCATAAGAATACAGAGGTGTCAATATGAAATGTAATGTCCCACATGTCAGGAATAGTCAAATAAACTATTTTGAAATTGACTAATTGCATATTCAATGCCCATCCAAGAAGATCAGGTAGTTTCAAGAAATGTTAGGTAGTTGTATAGCATGCATAATAGTTATATAACATGGGAATAATTTAGGGAAGTCATTTAAAATACCGAAAATCAAATTTCATGCTTGAGAAGCTTTAATATACCTAAAACTAAGCAAAATTGATTATCTTTTCTCATTGCATTCTTGTACAAGTCAAAGAGGTCAACCAATTTCCACTTGGTATGAACATGAGGAGAAGATTCAATAAAATGCACTTGGTGGGTGAAATTAGTATCTATGTAATATAACTTCATGGCCATAGTTCTAATTTTGGTGATATATGCTTCATGAACCATTAATAATAATGTTGGTGACTCTAAACTACTTGTACATCCCATATGGCTTCAATTTTCCTATTTGATGGCATTGGTATGTGTAAATTAAGTGTTTTACATGTACTTATAGGAAAATTTAGGACATTTTATTAATTTTAATGTTGGATTAAACTAAATTGGAATGTGTGAAGGTGAAGTGTTTGGCAGGATCACCCTCATTGTGCTAGAAATGAGCTCCACTGAAGTTTTCAAACATTATCTTCACAAATGCAAAGCTTATCTTCCTATATTGGTCTTCAGAATAAAGGTGATATGTTGTGTTCAATCTCCCATTACATGGTGATCATTCCATATTTTGAAAATTTAGTCTCAATAAGGTCATGGTTAGAAGTGCAAAGTTTATGACATTTAACATAGTCAAGAAGTCCTAAAATAACCACCTACAAAACTATGCCATAGTGCTTAGATAGAGGTGTTTTTTATGTTTAGAACCTATAAACATCCATATGATCTCATGTATCATCATAAACATGGTTAAAACATTGAGAGGCCCAATGTTGGTAAGAGAAGACTTAGAATACAATCAGAACACACACACAATCAAATATCCTTATGACTGTCACCTATAGTCATGTGGAACTAAGCCTTGATAAGTCATGTTGATAAGACAAGAAGACTTCAAGATTGTGAGAAGGATTCTAAAGTGAAAATAGTAGGGCTAATATATCCAAAAAGTTTACATATTGGTTTTGAGAACTAATTCTTAGCACATAGTCATATATCTAATAACATCTATAGGTAGTCTCCAATAGTGGCCTAAGTTCAATCCAAAAGAGGTAGAAGAGTGTTGAAATGAAGGTGTTTAAAATTAGCTGAAACCTTAAATAGGTTATAAGAGCATAGAAGATAAAGGTGATAGTGGGGAGGCTATTATGTGCAAATAGACCTAGGTCCATGTTCATAGGTTGAGAAATTTGCAAATGGAAACTTTTACCTTAAGATTTATAAAAAAGAGATTCTGCTATAAAAGATCATCTTGTGGCAAAGATTGATGAGGTATAAATAAGCCTATTGAATTGAAAAATGAAGCTTGATCATTAGAGATAACATATGAGCATAATAGGAAGTTATTGGAATAGAAGACTTATGGTTGAGTAGGTTTTCAATTAAATCATGTCTACACTTGAGATACTCAGTAACTAAAGTGGCATTTGAACCAAAGTGAACCTTGAAACTGTAGACCTATATCACAATGATGGTAGAGGGGTAATATCATGACCTCAAGATAAGAGTTGAGTCCATTCAATTATGGAATGATATCATTGAATTCAAGAGGAACCTATGGCATGAAATAAAATGTCCAAACATGAATAGACACCTAAAATAATCTCATTTTCCTAAGATGAGAGACCTACAGTCTGACTACAGACTAGTTCTAACAAATGACAGATGTTAGCCTAGAAGGTAAGAAAAGGACTATGTTGGACTGAGAATGATTGAGACCACTCTCATAGTGATAATGTCAATATAATATGTTCTTAGAGAATGGAATTAGAGCAATGGAAATTTATAACTTGTCACTCAGTCTGAGGTTTGTAGACCCTACAGATAGTACATAGACTTGAAAGCTAGTCTTAAGGGTTTATGATATTGAGAGCTTTACAGAGGTGATAAAGTGATGAAATTTGGTATATAACATAAAATATACCTAATACATCCTCTCCCAATCTCAGTTTAGCCAAGAAAATAAGGGAGATTCCCTCTATTGTTTCTCAAATAGAGGGCACTCTAGGAGTAAGATAACTATAGACATAGTGTGTGAATGGTAAAAGAATGTACTAAAGAGTCTTAGAACACTATGAAATGGTGTTGAAATTTTATTTGGATATGAAAAAATGAAATTAAACACCTATAGTCACTATAAACCACTTAGAAGTATTCATAGGCATTCAAACACAGTCTAGGTCTACTAAGCCTAGAACTAGGCCTAAACCTTCAAGGTGCTTATCTTGGTTCACAAGACCACATGATCCTTATAAGTAATGTTATGATCTTAATTGGAGAGTTAAGGATATATTTAAACCATTTTTTTTATAGGTAATTACATAGAGTGGTCATTTTTGGCCTAAAGTCCTATCATGGGTACTCAAAATGCCTAAAAGGAGCTCGAGAGTCATCTTCAAATGATCATACCTATATGAACAGTATGCATGGTGCCTCAAGGAGATATGAATAGTTGAAAAGGGTCCCAAAATTGATCTCAATGGACTTTATATGGATATTGAGCATCCATATTTTATGAATCATCACTAATAAGGAAAACCTCATAAAACCCTTTTAAAACCCTATCAAGAACCCGATGGAGAAAATATCATTGGAGGTGAATATAAGAGGGGTAAAATGGATATGAAAGTGACTTGAACCTATTTATCACTCACCTAGGATCCATGGCATCCATTTCATATATACTATCACTTGTATAAACAAACTAAAATCTAAGTTTCTTATAGGTTTTAATGTGTTTTATAAGTACATAGGAGAATTGGTAGATGAAAGCCACTAAGGGAAGTTTGTAGGTACTTATTATAACTCCCTATACTCATATATCACCCAATTGAAGCATATAAACTCATCTACTAATTAGTTCACTATAGGTAGTCTTGGATAGATGGTGAGAAGACAAGTGACTACCTAATGAGAAGATGAGATGTCTGATATTAGATCTTTTAAAGTCTAACTAATGGAGTGGAAGATAAAGGGACTTTGAAAAATGTCCTAACACCTCTTCTAATAATTTATTGAGAATATTCTAGAAGATTTGATAACAAATGTGAATACTAAATCCAAGAGGGCTAGTAAGTGATTGCAGATAGTGAACATAAGTGTCAAGAAGAAATCTATCAATTAGATGGGTATTTGATGATTGTCAAATATTGTTTCTAACCTCGCGTGACATATAATAGGTGTCAAATACTTCCTATTTTAGTTTAAATAAGTCAATTGATGATTCATCATGAGGGTAGTTTCAAGAAGGCTAATTGAGGTCTTTATGCTAATTTTAAGAGAAGGATGGAATTTTGATGGACATTTATCCAAAAGGACCTTCATGACCTATTTCACACTTCATTCTCTTACAATGTAACTGTTGACCATTTTTTACCACAAGTTAAAATGATTCAACCCCCTATAGTAAAAAATCTTGATATAGGGGTATATTATAATGTCATAGGGTGTTTCATAATCTATTTGATGTCATATCATATGTTTTTAGTCTTGGTCATGGTCTAATTAAGTTTTTATGTCATTTTGAGTCATTTAGGGGTCATTTTGGAGTCATATATGAAAGTGGCATGGTTTTCAAGGTGTCCAAGTGTTCTAGTTTTCCTTCCAACATCCAATATTTCATATTCCTTATTAGGAATGTTAGTCTTATCTGAAACTTGCAAGTTTCCTAATTTACAATCAAGAAAATAACTAAAAAGAAAGATTTTTAACACTTGTATGACCTATAGAGGAGTGTGACACATGTTAAAACTTTGTGGTATGAATCTTAAAATTACATGGACTAATATTGACATTTGATCATATTTGGAAATTCTCAAAATGGTAGAAAACCATTCTATTCCTTCATTGCCCTTCTAGACATGCAAAACCAATCAACAGGTTTCTAGTTGGTATGACCATTGGGAAAACTTTAAATTCAAATGATTTTTGGGGGTGATATTACAATTATTAAGATTAAATTTCATGATTTGAGTGTAGGTATTGGTTAATTTTTCTTTTTGAATCATCCTTTATAAGTTGATTATGTTTTTATGATTGTTAACCACATACCCTATAGGTTTCATTCTTATATGGGTGGGTATTTACAATCCAAATGATGAAATTACCTCCAAAGGACATGGAAATATATTCCCCACATGGTTTGAAAATTTGGTTTCATGATTGGAGTTGATTTTATTTGTACAACATCTCAAGTTTGCAAGTTGGTCTCATTTGGGATGATAGACAGGTTTCCACTATCTATAGATTCTTAATGTCTTGGTAGTGGTTTTAGAGGATGGTGATAAGTTGATTTTCATGTTTATAATGTATTAATAACCCCATATCCTTTCAAAAATCACTCTCCAAATCAATCATTCATACATGATTTGTAGTCATAAGTGATACATAGTCAAGTTTCTTGCAAGTGTTTATTGACATCCATGTTGGGTCACGTGTATGAAACTTGTCTAACACATTCATAAAGGTGTAGTGATTTTTTAAGGTGATGAACATTATATTTCACTAAATAAATAAATATAGACCACTCCATATTCCATGTTTACTTGTGGTAGTTTGATTTCCAACACACTCAGGTATACAATGTTAATGTGCACCTACAGGTACCATACAAGATATATTCATGTTGGAAATAAGAATTTTGGCCTTGTTTGAAGTTTTCATAAGATTTAATGATCTATATGAGACCTTGAAAAGGTCTAATATTGGTGGTAATATTATACTACATGTTCATAATCCATACTTCTTTCCCAATGCTCTTGTCTGCTATTACATTCACCTTTAGGTACCCTATAAGAAAATGACCATGTTGGAAAAGACATATTTGAGTGGTTTTTAGTTACTCAAGGTTGAAAACATACATTTTAAAATGATATAAGGAAATAAAATTGATCAAATAGATATACTTCATGTATTATTTTAAATATACCTTCATTGCATGTGTCACACCTATAAGTGCCATCTATAGGCTTCTATAGAGACTCAACAAGTTTAGAATATCATTTATGAGTTTGATTGAACCCTCCTCAAGATCTATAGGATTTTAAGGATGTCAATATTTTCCATTGGAATATTTTTGGTTGCAGATAGACTTGGAGATTCATGCCCAAATGTGAAAGATATTTTAGATATTAATTAACTTAATATATCCAAATAGAGACCTAACCATACTTGTAACATTTTAATTATGAGGTATTTTGAAGTGCTAACTAGTCTAGAGTTTACATTTTGTAGCAAAAGTGAAAAAGTAGTGGTTTGTATTGAGGAAGGATCATTTGGTTAGAATATAATGTTTTTATAAGTTTCCCATTTCATATATTTCTACATTGTATAATGTGAAGTGTTCTCTATAGTGTTACATGTTCAAATAGCTCTTCAATGTGTTGAAATGCAATGAAATCCTAGTTATTGGATAGTGGATAGGGGGATATTTGTGATTTAAAAAGACACAATGATATTCAAAGGACAACCAAAATGGTTCCATATTCAATATTAGGTATAAAACATCACCTACAGGCTTCATTTGGTTACTAAATACTCACCTACAATTTGACTATAGTATGATAATAGGCGAAAATAAGTGAGTCAAACATTGACAAGCCTACAAGTACATTGATTTGAGTTCAAAACAATATTAAATGAGATAAAATATCTATATGATGTATTATATCATAGATACAATTCCAAACATAAAGTTTCATCTACAAGTGGGTCCCTGTTCTAAGGTAAAACATAGTCAAGTCTAAGTTGAGTAGGGTATGCATTGAAGGAGTTAGTATGGATGGTGGAAAGTTTGGAAATGTTATTAACACATTAAATATAATAATGGTATCCTAATGATATTTTCAAGATAGACCACAGAGTATGAAGTGAGTTTCAAGCACACTATAATCCACATTTACAACCCTACATAGTCAACACTTAGACCCAGTCAAATACAAGGTATGTTATGGAGAGATTGGAAAGGGTTAATATTATAAATGTGTTTGAAATGACACCATATGGATTGTATTAAAAAAATAGACTCTCATATAGTGAAAAAATTCATGATAAGGCTCCAAAAAATTAATGTACAGTCTAATATGTAAAGTCTGCATATAGTGCGTTACTTAAGAGTCTGCCTTAAGGTGTTAAGACATTTTGAGATGATATAGACTTGATAAAAAATAATATTTTATTTATAAGGTACATATAACCTATTAAATCCTTTAATTTATTAAATACACATGAAGAAACAAGGAATATGTCCTCTATTCCATCTTAGATAGAGGGCACTCCTAAGAGGACAAACCCTACACATTTTGAGAAAGAAGATAACAAGGTGATTTCAAAGCTTGACTAACCTTGAAATAATGTGTTTAAGGTTGTAATAAACATGGATCCATATTAATAACCATGAATAGGTGACTAAAACTCATCAAGGTGTTTAAAACTTACAAAGATGTAGGCTAAGCCTATTAGGTCTTAGTCAGACTTAATGGCTTAAAGAGTGCTAATATCATTTATAGGATAATATAAACATTATATTCTATTGGAAAATGTTTTTAAGGATATAAAAAGTGTGTTATAGCTTCAAAATTGTAGAATAATCCATAGAGAAGCCACTTTTGGCTCAGACTAATATTAAACCTATAAGAAATAGTAAAAAAAGCTTGAGAGGCCAACTTAAGATGTTCATACCTACTAAGAAGATGTGCATGAGAACCTAAGGAGTTGGGAAATGATGAATGAGGTCTTGAAAATTATTTTTGTCCAATTTTTTTTCATATCTAACATCAGACCTTTATGAATAATCACTAAAGGTCAAAACAATTCAAAACCCTGATTATTGACCCAATGGGGAAAATGAGGAAGGAATGTCATCCAAATGCGATAGTTATTATGGAAAATGACATTTATATTATATAGGAATATCAAAGGTACCATCCTATAATATAGGGTTGTACCCTCTTTATATAGACAATGGGGAAAAAGGCTTTTCTTGACTATTTTTGGTGTTTTATAGGTTATAAGGAGAGTCAAAGGATGCAAACCACATTGGGAAGAATATTGGGACTTAAAATATATTAAAATTTCCATTTATTATAGAATAAAATATCCTAAGTTCTTCTAAAATTACCTCCATCTTAGCTAATTAAAACTGACATAGTGAGCAAGCTAGAGGGAGAGTGGCAACTTCAAGTGTGAAGCTTTTTAAGGATTACCTTAGAAATGTAAAGACATATAAGGTATTTAAAAGTGTAATTAAATATATTTTATGTATTTTAATGGAAAAATCAAGCCAAATTTTAGGCCAAGTGTGAGGGTTGAGTGAAAGAAGAGTTATTTGGACTACAAGAAGTGATAACTCATCTCCATAAGAATCTTGATGATTAGGGATGCAAAAAATGCATGGTAAAGAATCTATACAACCATAAACATTATTTTAATCATCAATTATATCCAAATTTAATTATGGGGTGCTCCAAAATGGATAAATTATGAGGGTAGTTTTATGAGCGAACAATGAGGAGTCATATGCCACATTTCAAGAGTTTAATTCCTTTGAGGGCCATTTGTCCTGTCAAACCTTGGATGGTCTATCTAAAACTCATTATACTACATGTATAACTCATTTTATTATAAATACACATGTCTTAGTGAATCTTGGACTTCATTCTCTTCTTCTCTCTTCCAATTCTATAAGTAGTGGCCATTTTGGCTATTGTAAGGTTATACCACACCATGTATGGTACATCCTACTAGAAAGACATTGTATTTTACCTTTAAACAATCAATATAAGTCTAGTTTTGAGTTCATGAACATTTTTATAAGTTTTCAAGTGATGTATGGTGAAGTTAGTGATAATATTCTATCCTTGTTTTCATTATCCTTTCATGTTTATACAAGAGTTCCTATTATAATAGGTCATATAGAGTGTAGACAAGTGTGTTAGGATAATTTAAAGTTTACAACTATTCTTTGAGTGTGAAATATACCCTATAGTTCATTTAACTTTTGTTGCTTTCATACATCTCACCTCTATAATAAACCACTCCTGCTTGGATCCCTTTAGGACTATGAAACTAGTTTGTATGCCTTATTTCATTATGATAAGAGTATGATTGTCATGTGTAAATCATATTGGTGTATCACCCCCTTAGAATAGGTATATTTTATGCAAACTTATAACTCTTTTCCCATAAGAAAACACTAGTTTAGGTGATAATCATTTCTAGATACATTCAGGAAAATAACCCTTAAATATAGAGGCTTAATTCCACCAGAGGTACACCCACATACCTGTAAGTATTTCCATGTTTGCCAAATTTCAAAGAGGATTAAACGCCCTCTTTTAAGTTTCAAGATTTGGTGACAATAGTTTAGGCATGCGTGATGGGACCAAGGTCCAAGAGAGTGTAAATATTATTGGTGTGTATTTCCTCTAATCAACTTTTAAAAGAGAGCAAGCTAACACCAATGGTGACTCCAAATGATAACTTTTGGTTGTGATCAGCCCAAGTATATCTAATTGAATAATTTTATTAGTTTTTGCATCTCATTTGACATATGAGGTTGATATGAATAGATATGGTGAATACCCCTATCATGAACCTACCTAATAACCTTGATAAGACCCATGTTATACCCTTCAATAGTCCTATCATAATGGCTACCAATCCTATGAGATATGGTAGACATATAGTTATCAATTTCAATCCCTATATATACATCATGTTGTTAGAAAACCTTATGAGGAAGGTTACCAAGAAACTTATCAAAAAATGCCTCCCTAGCAGCCCCAATATGAGCCCTACCAATCATGTCATAATACCTATCAACCTCAAGAGGATTCCTATGAATCTTTTCGTGAATAATGGAGTCTAAGTCAAGATATCAAGGGGTAAGAATTGAATTCTTACAAGTTCAAATACAACAAGCTAAATCTAGTCCTGATCCCCATCATTACCCTCCCCCTCATTCATTATTTCCATCTTATATCAAGTCTTTATTGGCATCCATACCATAGTTACTAGTTAATGAAGATGATATGAGAACATGGGATGAGGAGTATGATGTACTCCCTAATCATCTCATGGAATGGTTAAGAAGATCTACCCAAATTTGTATGTAAATTTTTAAAATGTTTGAAGAGATAGAAGGAAGTCAATGGGAGATCAACGAACAAATGGAATTAGAAAATAAGTGCCTTCAATGCTCAATAGATAGGATAAGGATGTGGGAGGACAAAAAACTTGAAAATGAGAGAGCCTCAAGGAAGCTATTGGAAAGGTGCCACTCCTACTTATGTAGGTGTTTTACCTTCCAATCAACCCAAAAAATCACTTCCCCATGAGCTTACTAGTATAGTCCTATTTCCTAAATCCATTCATAAACATTCCAATATACCTCATATTTCATCTCCTTCACATGAGCCTATCCATAAGCCTTCCACATTGCCCCTTCTTGAGATGGAGCCCATTTTAAGGGAAGTAAATGAAGAGGAAAAATCCCAAGTCATAGTTGATCAAGAAGATATCATGAGTGACTATAAGTAAGAGATCACCATAGGGACTTCCCTTAGTTAACATAAGAGCAATTCAACCCTTTTGAATGAAGAGAAACATATTGAAGAATCATTTGTAGTTTTACATGAAGAATGTGGTAAAACCTTGAAGAGAGAAGTATTTTAATAAGACTTCATATCTAATTTTTAAGTTATTGATGATCCTAACAAACATAATGTCTAGTGTGTTATTAAGGATGAAAATGAATTTTAAGCCATTTCTTAAGAATTTCCAATCCCATAAGAGTCTCATGAGACCAAGATATAATATGTAATTGTTGAGGAGCACTCAATATCTCAAATTGACTTTTAATCACCCTTAGATGCATTAGATCATCAAGAAGAGAAGGTTGAAGAGGTAGTGGTTCTAGATAACAAGGAGGACAAAAATGATTGATGGTTGCAAATGAAGATATTTCAAGAACTTGAAAATATTTACCAATTTGAAGGTTAAATACTTGAGAAGGTGGAGAAAGAGTTTTACATGGAGGATAATGACCAAGATTGGGTGGATTATATAGATCTCCTTGATGAGCTTGAAGAACTTGTAGCTGAGAAGAAACCTAGTCTTATGGAGAGCACCATAGAAATCAAGAAGGTATGTCTTGTTGAACCACCATTGGATGTTGTAGTTAAAGAATCCTATGAGAAAGATGAGGCTATTTTGATGTATGAAGAGTTAATTTACATAGCTAACCTGATTAGAGCTACTTTATTTTCATTGAACATCATGCTAAAGAAGCTGGAAAACACCATGAAGAAGATGGAGGCATCAATGCCAAGGGTTAAAAGAATACATGCATAATTAAATCCTTCATTCCATGAATCAAAAGTGTTTTCAAAATTACCCTTTTATTATGGAGGAAGTATTTATTTTAGATTTGTTTGTGTTTGGGCTAGTTAGTTTAGTCTAGTTTGTGTTTGTGTTTCATAAGTACTCATAAAGAATAAGTGTGTCTTTGTTTAGTTTCTTATATTGTGTGTTATTCCTTGTTAGTTTTATATTGTTCGGTGTGTTTTAAAATGAAATCTATCTATCAAACTTGATGTATAGTAAACTCCATATTCTAATGGATAGGATTAGGCTACTGGTCATAACATAGAAAGCATGCCACCCTTGGGAAATCACCAAGAATGTTGACCATTTTGACCACAAGTCAAAATAGTTCAACCCCCTATAGTGTAAAAATTGATATATGAGTATATTATAATGTCGTAGGGTGTTTCATAGTGTATTTTATGTCATTTCATATGTTTTTAGACTTGGTCATGGTCTAATTAAGTCTTTATGTCATTTCAAGTCATTTAAGGGTCATATTAGAGTCATAAATGAAAGTGGCATAGTTTTATAGGTGTAAAAGTGTTATAGTTTTCCTTCCAATATATAATATGTTATATTACTTGTTAGGAATGTTATTCCTATCCGAAACTTGTAGGTTTCCTAATTTAAAATCAAGAAAACAACTAAAAAGGAGTTTTGGCACTTGTATGGCCTATAGGGGAGTGTGACAAATGTTGAAACATTATGGTATGAATATTAAACTTACTTGGACTCATATAAATGTTTTATCATATTTTGAAGTGATAAAAATGGTAAAAAACCATTCTACTCCTTCATCACCCTTCTAGATATGTAGAACCAGTCAACAGGTCTTTGGTTGGTACAACCAGTAGGAAGACTTCCAAGTCAAATGACTTTGGGGGGTGATATCAAACTTAATAATATTCAATTTAATTCTTGGATTGAAGTTATTTGTCAATTTTTATTTATGAATCATCCTTTATAAGTTGACTATGTTTTTCTGCTTTTTAAACCCCATACCCTTCAAGTTTCCTTCTTGTATGGCTAGATCCATATAATAAAAATGATGAAATTACCTCCAAACGAAATGGAAATATTCCAAACATGGTTTATATATTTATTTTCATTATTTGCGATGATTTGTTGAGTACAACATCTTAATATTACAAGTTGGTCTCAATTAGGATGACAGGTAGGTTTCCACTATTTGTAGAGTCTTCATGTCTTGATAGTGGTTTTATAGGATGGTGATAGGTTTATTTTAATGTTTAAAAATGTGATAATAATCCCATATCCTCTAAAAAATCACTCACAAAATAAATCATACATGGAGTTGCAGTCATAAGTGACACATAGTCAAGTTTCCTGCAAGTGTTCATTGACAGTCATGTTGGGTCATGTGTATGAAGCTTGTCTAACATGTTCATAGAGGTGTAGTTAGTTATTAAGGTAATGAAAATTATATTTCAATAAATCAATAAAGATATTCCACTCTATATTTCATGTTTTCTTGTGGTAGTTTGCTTTCCAACACACTCAAGTCTGCAATGTTAATGTGCACCTACAGGTGCCATACAAGAGATATTCACATTGGTAAGAACACTTTTGGCCTTATTTGAAGTTTTAATAAGATTTAAGGATCCATATGAGAAATTTAAATGGTTTAATATTATGGTAAGGTTATACTACATGCTCATAAGCCATACTTATTTTGTAATGTTCTTGTCTACTACTAGATTCACCTTTAGGTACCTCACAGGAAGATGAACATGATAGAAAAATATATTTGAGTGGTCTCCAATTTCTCAAGGGTGAAAACATATATTTTAAGATTATATAAGGGACTAAAATTGATAAAATATTTACACATCATGAATTATTTTAAATATATCTTCACTGCCTGTGTCACACCTATAAGTGTCACCTACATGATTCCATAAAGACAACAAGTTTAGAATATTATTTCAGAGTCTGGAACCCTCCTCAAGGTTTGTAGGGTTTTAAGGATGTCATAGTTTTCCATGGTAATATTTTGATTTTTATATATACTTGTAGATTAATTCCCACATATGAAAGAGATTTCAAAGATTAGTTACCTTAATCTATCCAAATAGACACCTAGCCATGCATGTAACATTTTCATGATGAGGTATTTTTAAGTGCCAACTAGTATGGGGTTTCCATTTTTCATACCAAGTGTAAAATTAGTGGTTTATATTGAGTAAATATCATTTTGTGACAAGATAATTCTGATATAAGTTTCCCATTTCATACATTTTTACACTATAGAATGTGAAGTGTTATCTGTAGTGTTGTATGTTCAAATAGCTCTTCAATGGGTTGAAATGCAATGAAAGCCTAATTATTAGATAGGGGGTATTTGTGAATAAAAATTACACCATGATCCTCAAAGGATAACCAAAAGGGTTCCACATTCAATATTAGGTATAAACCATCACCTATAAGCTTCATTTGGTTACTAAATAGTCATCTACAGTTTGACTATAGTATGATAATTAGTGAAAACAAGTGAGTCAGACATTAGAAAGCCTATAAGTACATTGAGTTGAGTTAAAACCAATATTAAATGAGCTAAAATATTTATAGGAGGTATTAGATAATAGATACAATTCCAAACATAAAGTTTTATATATAGGTGGGTCCCTATTCTGAGGTAAAACACATTTAGGTCTGAGTTGAGTAGGGTATGCATTGAAGGAGTCAATATGGATGGTGGAAAGTTTTTAAATATTATGAATAAATTTAAGATGATAATTGGATCATAATTATATGTTGAATATAGTAAACAAATCATAAAGTGAGTTTCAAGCACACTACAGTCCACATTTGTAACCTTACATAGTCAACACTTGTACCCAATCAAATACAAGTTATGCTATGGACAGATTGGTAAGGGTTAAGATGATAAATGTGTTTTAAAGGACTCCATATGGTTGTTAAACATCCCAATATACTATTATATATTTAAATAGGACATGATAAGGCTCCAACAAAGCAACCTACTATATACACATAATATTTTTAAACTTTTATCATATATTGACACTTTGTATCTTACAAGACCCCATTGAGTCTCAATCTCTCTGAGTGAACATTATTAGGGGTGCACCAAGAAAGGGGTGGGTAGACAAATGGTTATTTTTTTGATTTTTTTCCCTTTTTCCACTTGTTATCTACACACTTATCTCCTAAAAACCTTATTCTTAAGGTTGTTCTTTTGTATTGTACCCTCTCTAGTCATTTCACACATTTTATCCTCCTTTTCCTTACCTTAAATCCCTTTTTATAGTTGGTTGGACTAGGTCAAATGGGTTGATGTTGTATAGTTTTGGGTGATTTTCACTTAGGAACTAGTTTGGCTCTTGACCGACCTAGCTCATGACCTAGTGAATTATTGTCCAAAATTGTGTTAGGTCCACTAGGTCGACCCTATTGGTTGAGATTTTTAGAAGGGTTTAAGGTCAAATACACCTATATATAAAAGTTAATTTCACCATTATTTAGAGAATAAAATAAGAAGTAAGAGCTATTGTGCATCTTCTATTGACCATTCTAATTGAGGAACAAGCATAGGGTTCCAAACTTTCTTTCAAGATACGGTTATTATCTTGTGGAGAAGTCTTCTAGATGCATTGATAGGTTGTGTAGCCTAGAGATGATTTATCCTTGTCATCCTTACATACCACAACAACCTCTTACAAATAACCTTGGTTAAGGGAGAGATTAATGCTCAGTGCATTTGTCTTCAAAGGTAAGTATTCCTAACTTTGTTCCTTCTTTCTAAGAGTAAATAGATATGCATTTGTACTTATCTTCCATACTTTAGGATTATGTATACACTGATGTGAGTATATGTCTCTTATTCATGTTTAATTTTATTTTTTATAACCCCCACTTTGTGCCATAAACTTTGGTGAGCACTAGATTATATTTTATTTACTTGTTATTAGTTTGGTGAGATATCAAAACATAGGAATCCCTAGGGTTATTGCATGATTGTGTTTGATTAGAGGCCTTGAAATCCTACCTAACATGGTGTATTTTGGTAAGATATCCCCTAATCAAGTTTAGCTAATCACCATATTGGTCATGATCATGCTTAGAAAATGTGTCCCCAATCAGAAGTATATGATATCTTATTTAAGTTAATATTAATTTATAGACATGATTCATTTCTGATTGCATAAATTTTGGTGAACCCAATGTGAATCTAATCCTTACAAGTTATATTTCACATTTTTAATTATTCTATCATTTTATTTTTATATATTTGTGATATTGGGTTGATAGTGTCAATATAGCTCTAAATTCGGTGCATAGGTTTAACACACAATCACATCATTATGAATATTTTCTATTTTTGCAAGTTTTTCATTAGGTACAAGCTACTAGGTTAACTCTATCCACATAGTACACTTTTAGACTTACAGATCAGATTAATAGGTTGATCCAGTTGACTCTATACATTTTAGAACATTTAGAAAACATACTAGGTTGACCTTGTTAACATAGTACATTTTAAAGTTTGAATTATAGAGCTAAGTCAACCCAGTCGATCTAGTTGGCATAATTTACAAGTATAAATCAAGGTACTTCAACAATAATCTCATTTTCCTATGTATCCTCCAAACCACCATGGTTCCTTTCTATCCTTCTCTGTCATTTATTTTATTTATTAAAGTTCTATTTTTCATAGTTTTCAATATTTAAAACTACCCCTGTATAATCAACTAGCTTAACCCTATCAACATAGTTTTGTATTCTATATTCTATCTAGAAAACTAGGTTAAGACTATTGACTTAGTTATTTTTCAAACCCTTGATTCCATAGTATAGAAGCAACACTTTTGACTTTGTTATGTAATCTCTACATACATTGTCATATAAAACAACACTATACTATGTTTCAAAGTTAGAATTAACACTTATATGCTAGTAATTAGCTCACGCTTTCATTTCTTGTTGCTTGCATAATTAGAATAGATCACATATTCTAATTAGGTGGTTTTAAATATACCATTTAGTTAAACTATTTTATATTTTATGCACACACTACCAAATCACAAAATCTTAAAAATCATTTTAACAATTGTATACCCAAGGCCTACCTACTTGGATTTCATCACCAAGGGGGAAGCTGACTTAGTTTTTTGGCCAAATATAAACATGTGGTTAATGGTATATATTATGTAATCATCCAACAACCTTATCGTTATAGTGTGTGAAGTGAGGGGGTAGGCCCCAATACCTATCCAATACGATTACCAATACATATCTTTTTTAGCCTAAACATCTTGAAACCATCCTTAGATTAATTTCTAGTTCCTTACTTATATCCAACTTCTTATCACATCTAAAATCATATTTTAATAATCTAACAACATTCAGGATGACCACTTAGTTAGCTTTTACTTTCCAAGTTGATTTCTTATTATTTGCTCAATTGTATGTTGTATTGCAAAACCTTAAATTTAACTAGTGTTGGTGTAAGGTTTTGTGATATGTGCCTCAAATGGATCAACCTCATTGACCCAATTGATTGTGTGCTTCCCTTCATTTCTTGATTTCAAAAGTACTTGAATTTTTTTAATTGTTTTAATACACAGTCATTCTTGTCGACACAGTCTCTTATAGACTATCTATTTTTTCCTATTCAATATACTAGATTGACCCTATCAAATTTGTACATTTTTAGCCCCTATTTTTTGTACTAGGTTGACCCTATTGACTCTGTACAAATTTTAGCCCTTTTTTTTATACTAGGTTGACCCTATTGACTCTATATAGTTTTTAGACCCTATCGACTATGTATAGTTTTCTATCATTTCTTATTCCCTTGTTTTTGTATCTCTCTTGCCTTGTTTAGTCCTCATCCTTCATCATGAAATTTATGCTTGAAGAAAATGTTAAGTTGAGTTCAATAGATATGATGAGTTTTACCAACCCTCATAGGGTTTCCCTTAAGTAGAGTAGGGTTCCTCTCTTGAATGAGAGTAATGTTCATATAACCACTCACACAATAAACTATGGGACCCCTCCTCATTCATATTTGCTTTGTAATGATCTCTTCTCACTTGAAGATTAACTTGAATTAGAGTATACCCCTGAAATGATCTTCTTTGTCTTTAAGTTTCCTCAATATCAAGGAAATAATCTTTCTACCATTTACCATCTCATGATTAGTGGTCAAGTTAAAGAGCCTCATTTACTTTCTCCCACATTATCACATGGATTTGGGGGTACTAGTTTATTTTATTCTCAACCTCTTCCCTATATTATGAACCCTTCTCATACTATGACTTCTTCTTCTTTAACTTCTTCCACCTCCATGCCTAGTATATCCACTAGCATGGTAGGTTCTACATCTAGTGGGTCTCTCCTGAGACCCACTCTCCCTAAATTTTATAATAGTGCATCATTTTCTACCTAAGGTAATCATGCTTCTAGTTATTCTTCTTCTCATTCCTTCACTAGTTCATCACTTTCCACACAAGCAAATTTTTCCACTAATGCCTCACATTCTAAGAATTATTTTCAAGATCCTATCAACACCAATAGTGGTATCCAAGCCACTCCTTCCAATGCTAATTATTCAAGTATTGATAGCAAAACCAATCAAATCCATCAACTTTTATTAAAAAAACTTAATAAAATGAATACTTTTCAAGTTTATAATACAAATCAAATGTTGAGAATAAAAAATCACCTTATCCATATTCAAACCCAACCTAAACCAATGCCTTTGGGCATGCATATTGAAAATGTTTCCTAACCTCCTCTTCAAGATTCCCATGGTATCTCATCCCTCAACCTCCTCTTTTCATTAAGACAATTAATAATCTTCAAAACTAACCTATTACAACTCAAATTTTTAATATTTATATAGGAGGTATCACCCCTACCATTTCTTACAATGGGTCAATTGATCCTACTCTTCATCTAAAAACATTTGGAAATCTCTATAAAGATTGGGTCAAATTGAGTACATTTGTTGCTACCAAACTCTTAGCCAAAACTCTCATAGGTTATGCCTTAGATTGGTACAATCAACTTAAAACTCATTCTATTACTAGTTTTTAAGATTTAGTAAATGCTTTAGTCCAAGAGTTCCAAAATAGTGATCTTCTTAAGAATATCTTGGCTGATTTTATCAATTGTAAGTAACTTGAAAATGAAACTACCCAAGATTTTGTTAAAAGGCGGAAAACATTTTCCAAAAAATGTGAACATAACATGGCCAATGATAACCTTTTCCACATCTTTACCAATGCTCTTTTTCGTAAGTTACAATATTGTATCCACGCTCTCTCTTCATGTACCTTGGAAGAGGTCATTGTCCAAGCAAAACTTCAGGATTTCCTTATGCATCAATTTGATCCACCCCAACCTTCTACATGTACTCATATCTTACTTAATAATAAAAATTCTAATGTTACCAATGATGGTGTCACAGACTCTTATGACACCATTCACGTTATTCAAGTTGTTGTTCCTAACCAATCTTCAAAACCAACTCCCCATTCCCAATAATACATAAATCCTCATTTATCTTCACCTAATAAAATTAATATTCACAAACCTTTATCCTCATCCAAATTACTAAAATATTAACCTAGGCCTCTACCATGAGAACTTTATCCCATTCATCCTATGAAATATTGGTATGATCCCAACAAATTTTGTTGGTTTCATGCTAGTTGGGGTCATTCTCATGAGATTTGTAGGAAGATTCATAATTTATCTATGGATTTTCTTCTTGGTCATGATTTTTATCATGATTATATCATTCAAAAAAGTCAAAAATCCTATGACATTGATTTTAAGGCCCATGAAGCTCATACTAAATCTCAAGCCTTGAATCAAGATAATGCTCATTTGTCTATCTATAAAGATCCTTTTCCAAATCACTAACCTAATCAAGCCAACCAAGACAAGCCCACCCATGTAAAAAGTCTTGTTGACCTAACTCCTAAGGAGAATGTGGTTAATATGACTTATATGTGAAGGATGGCTGCTTTCATTGATCATCAACCTATATACACCCTTCCATTATCTCACATATTTTGTGTTATCCAAGATTCTTCTCTTACTCATTTAAATGAGTTAGGGAAAGTTTAACTTATAAATTTTGATAATCCAATTACAACTCCTCCCTTGGATAAAAATTCCCATTCTATTTCTACCATCCCTCTATATTATTTACCTAACACCAATGACAATCAAGCTTCTATCAACACTTCTACTAATTCTCAAACCAACCTAAACCAACTACTTCAACTTCTCAACATAATTTATAACCTTGATCTAAATGTTCTCCTTCTTATCAACATAAATTCAAATATACTTCAGCTCCTCTTTCTGAGGACCTCCTTCAGTACTATGCACATATTTCTAACAACCTTCTCTATGGGTTATGACAAGTGGGATCCCATCATGGAAGTCATTAATCTCCCATACCAAATCCCATTTTTTGATCTTATGAGGACCTATTCATGTCATTGAAACTTTCTTATGCAAATCTTGTTCAAACTGAACATCCCTTGTCCTCCCCTTATAGGATGTGAATCAACCTTATCTGGATATGCAGATAGCATATTATAATAATGTGAAGAGATATCCATCCATGTTGATGAAATAATAGACACTTCTCTTTCCTTAAAATTTCCCATTACTTCTATGATTCTTGATGAGATTCTTCTTCATTCAGATGATTCACCTCTATTAATTAGTGTCCAAATTCATGATATCTAAGTCAAGCATGCCTTGATTGATGAAGGTTATAGCTTCTGTGTTGCCTCTCTTGATTTTATCAAAACCCTTGGATATTTTGAATGCAATCTCAAGTCCACATATAACATATGCTAAGGATATGATCAAAGGAAAATTCTTCCTTTAGATTGTATGTGGATTCCCATTACCATTCCACCTATCTTTGTTCATGTGAAGGTGATGGTATTTAACTTTCCTCTATCTTACAACATCTTGCTTGGTAGGTCGTGGAATCACCGTATGAGCGCAATTACTTCTTCCACCTACCAATGTGTTAAATTCACTCACAATAGAGCCATCTATAAGATTTAGGGTGACACTAACACTTGGAATTTATATCAATTCTAAGACCGTGATGTCTTTAAGAATCCTATTCTTGAAACTTTGCCCAGTGTTCTATTCCATGAGTCTCAATGATTCAACTTTCCCATTAATTCCACTCGAGGTTAAAATAGGCATCTTAAACTCATTAAGAATATTCCCCCTAACCTCTTAGATTATAATGATGATGAACCTAATGGGATAAACCTAAAGAATAAAACTTTTTATCTCTCACCTCATCTCATCTCTCAGCTTCTTGCTTCTTTGTAGCCTCATTCTCATAAACCACCTTATGATGATATCCCTGTTGTCTTGATTAAGACTCACTTGACATTTTATTCATCACACCTCATCAAATGACAATGTAATCCATACCTACATCATTTATCTTCATATACCTAATTATGATTATGGTTACACCTTAGATGATCCATTCTTAGGTATTTTTGTTTAGACCCATGATGTAGAGATTATCCATTATCATTGCTCTTTACTTCAATATTTTAATGCTTCTTCCTATATTCCCTCATATATAGTTCTTAATTTTATCAATTTTACTCTTTATTTTAGGGTAGAGATGGTGAAAACACCTTTAGTTTTTGAAGAACCACATAAGATTATGCTTATGGATTGTGTTATGACTGGGCCTTACCACTTTGCTAGGTACCCAGAACCCTATAGCATGTTTATCCCTAAGATGCATGTAACCCTCCTTCAGAATTATATAGATCCCACTCCTCCATTAGTAGAGACCAATTTATAACCCATTCCTACTCCCACTTTATCTGAGTCTATTCTTGCTTTTGATCCCATTGCTCCTTTCATTGAGCCTAGTCTAATTCCTTCACCAACACCACCTTCCCTTGGTGATGGTTTGATTCCTTTATCATAAATGGATTCATTTCCCATAAAATGCGCTGATGAGACTTCACAAACTCCTTCCATTTATGTTATAACTCCTCCTATGAGTACATTTACTAAACCTACTCATAGGTGTATTTGTTGTTTCCATGACATAGATAATCATTCATCCATGCATTGTCGTAAGTTGTGAAAATATATTGATACTCTATGTCCTACCCCTCAATCATTATAAAAATCCATACCTCCTTTAAAGTTATTACTTGAGTATATTACTCAGTATAAAGGTGTATTATCTTTAGCACCAATGTGGCACCCATCACACCGATCATTGTTGCATCCTTCAACAACATCTTAAAGATCACCTTATAGATATTTTTAGACCTTCTACCATTCCTCCCATAGGTCATTCTTAAAAGAAGGATCCCCCTTATTCTACCATGGTTCCACCTCCAATGGATCCATCCCTTATTATGGAACCTCAATCATCTCCTATTCCTCCACTCGTGAATCCTTCACATGTGGACCTTCCCTCACCTATGGATCCTTCTCCACCTACGAGTCCCTCACCTGTGGATCCTTCCTCATCAGTGATTCTTTCATCTCCTATAGAGTATACTCCTATGCATTCTTATGATCATACTTTACCTAATATCCCTCTTAACCATAATCCATCAATCATTCCTACCTTTTCTATTGAGGATATTAGACGTGAAGTATTTTCCTAGTTTTTGTTGAAGATAAATGAGACATTAGCTACAATTTGATTTTAACTTCATAGAGATCTATCAGATGTTTTGGATAATGTGTGTGGGAAAATATATCAGTAGTTATGAACATATGCATCATGTTATTTAAATTTTTATTTTGGATTGGATGTGTGATCCAATCTTATCTTTATCTATTTTTTATATCATTTGACATTGTGTCAAATTATTATTTTTCTTACATGGTAACTTTAATTTTGCATTTTATATTTCTTATAATATCATTTATGTTTACTTATGGATCTCTTATTTATCATTTATTTCTCTTTATTTCTTGAGTTTATTTCTTGCAAACTCCCTTATTTCTTTCCATAATTGTTTGCTTGTTTATCTCTATATACATGGATAATTCTTATTATGACTTGGTTATACAAACCTAGTTCCTTTAGTCATTTATTATTTACAACATGATTAATTAGCAAATAGTTAAATATCACTAAAATATCCTTTCACTAGTCCACTTTGGATCTACATTTTACCTTTATTCCTTTCTCACAAACTAAGCATATACATGGTTGAGACTTGAGATAACATGTTGGTTCATTATTAAGCCTAAGTGTTCTAGTCAATCTTGTCTTTGGTCACCTAGCTTCCTTTAGCCTAAGCCTATAACTCATTCATGTGTATCACTCTATCTCTCATGATTGGTCATTCCAAGTTTATATGGAGGAGGAATATTAAAAATACTTAAAAAAAACCTCAAAATTCAAAAATTATTTAACAAAAGGCAATGGTATAAAAGATAAAAACATTAAAAATTTCTTAAAAGTCAAATCATATTAAAAGACATGATTCAAAACACATCTCCTCTTTTATTTGAAGCTTAAACTCCAAATTTGGTCTCATGATAGATCTAAGTTCCATTGGGGTGTGGTAGGTTAGTATATTAGAAAAAGATAATAAAAAATATCTGAGTACTAACTACTTTCTCATGCAAGTACCCAATCTTTGTAGTAGACCAAAGACTCTATAAGGGTCCAGAGGAATGCGAAACATGTCATGGGAAGGTATGTCCATTTTAATTTTATTTTACCAATCTACCTTCATGATTTTATCTTATTATCATGTTTATTTTCCTACAAAGCTTTGTGTCTATAATGAACATGTTTCCTTTTTACAGTGATCATCACTAGTCACTTAGTGTCTTCTCATGTCCTTAGTATGCCTCTTGTCTCCTAAGGTATTCTCATACATTTCCTAATTTATGATTTTTACATTTCTTTTTTCATTCCATATATTCCTCATATTTCCTCTTGAAAAATATTGTTTTGTTCATTGATTACTCCCCTAGGGATTCTATTTATGAGTTGCAGTGTAAGACCATAGATAGGACCTGACCTTCCTCACAAGTTACCACAATTTCACATTCATATTAATAAAATCCTTTATTACCATATTTTCACATTTATTACACCTCATTGGTTTTCCCTTTATGATTTTTAGTGTAATACCATGGATAAAACTTGGCCTTCCTCACAAAATTTTCCAATAATCCAAGTCACAATCAAAATTACATGTGTTAAATATGAGATAAGATGTGATTGATTATAAAGTTACACATCATTGACATGATTTCCATCTTTATTTAGTATGTTTAATGCTTATTTCATTTCTCTTTCACTTTTATCTTCTCATTTTCCAATTGTATGTAAGAATCAAACCATTTATTGAATTTTTTATACTTCCCAGCTTGAAATAGTGTGATAAATTTAAGACCAATTTTGCCAATTTTTTTTCTCTTATAATTCTCAACATGATTTAGTATGATTGATTGAATTAATTAATTTGTTTCTATACCATTTTTTAATTTTACATGCTTTCCATTTTATTACATTACTTTAATACTTCCCAACTTGATTTAGTGTGATTTTACTTGTTTTAATTTGGTGTCAATTTTTATCTTGGTTTAAAAACAAAACTTTTTACCATCTTGTTTTCCATCCTTTGGTTCTTTATACTTAGTAATTTTCTTGTCATTGCACATTTTCCAACTTGAAATATCATGTAGTACACTTTTTGATTATATTTTACCAAATATTTTTTGCTTGTTTCTTTTTAACCATACATGTGTTCCACATAATGCTAGAAAAGAAACCACAACTCATATATTTCCTATAACATATAAAATAATAGATAAATACATATTATAGAAATAAATATATCTAAGCCTCCACAACCAACAACCATAATGTAAAAACATACAATCAACATCTAAATTCTAAAATGAGACACCTATATATATCATGAGTTTCAATACAAAAATATAACCATATACAAAGCTTTAGCTCTATGGTTGGGCCCCATCATGCCCATCTTATGGCCTATCCATGCTACTCATAGATTCTTCAATCTAACTCATCCAAAAAAAAAAATTTAAAGAGGCTATCTAAGATCTTAGTCCTAATACCAACCCTTGTAGAAAATCCACTTGAGCCTATACCTATGCCAACTAGGCTAGGGTCACTAGATGTGACACTATGTCCTTAGCCTATGCCTATCCCATCTATGTCATGCTAGCTAGATGTGCATCTCTCTCTTGAGCCAGGGTCTTCCCTACTACTACCTCTCCTAAACCCACCCCTTATGATGGTTACATCCCCTCTCTATACACCTATAACCACCTCATGACCTCTCCTACTCATCTAAACTAACTCACCTAAGCTGGGGAAAATGTTACCATAGGATCCTCCAATATGACAAGGTTGTATAACATTAGTACCTCATCTAGGGTATCATGGAGTACTCTCCTCACTAGGGACCCCCATCTAGTCTCATCTTCATCTATAATACCTACAAAAATCACACCAAATAGATATTAGATCAATCATATATCTCAAAATCTATCTATCTTTAGTCTATATCAAGTAAACTTAAGCAAAATTTAATCATCTCTTATTACCTAGTTATGTGTTAGCTACCACTATGTTGCCATTTGTGCAACCACTGAGCATGGTATTTCCATCCATGCATCCTTTGAGAACCTCATCTTTAGGTCATCACCCAAAATAAAATATTGGAGTTGCCACTCATGCCCATCTCAAGCTACATCTAAGTGGTTTCTCTATCACCCAAATCTATCCTAGCCCACTTGATGGGTCATATATGATGACTATATCTCTACTCCTTCCTACTCTTACTACCTCGATCGATATCATGTCCATGGTGGTCTTTGTTTCTCCTACTATAAAGCTGGTGGTATTACCTCTGATACTCCTACCTCTACATCCATTTCCTCCCACTTTGTTACCTATCATGATTGACCTATCCATGCTCTATCACATCATGGCCTGAGTGTTATCCTAATCACTAGTGGCCTTAATATTCCTCTCCCACATAGCTCTCTCACATGGTAGGCCCAAAACATGGGCACTAATATTGGTGCCACTAGGTGAGGTGATCCTATCTATCCTAGTATATGTGCCACTAAATATGTCTCATCCATCAGGTATAGTGCCCTATCACCTCTATCTATGCTAAAGCTAGTGCCACTATCTTCTAGCTAGGCCATATCATAGTGATGTGCCTATAGGATTACCATATAATATCTACTCATCTCACCATATATAGTACTAACACATGGGGTATGAACCATGCTACCTAGTCTTGTCTCCATCTCTATACCCAAGACAACCTATCATCTATCACATGGGGTAACCCAAATGACCAATACATGGGAAACCTCTCATATATCCATGCCATCAATAATATAATTAGTCCCACAAACTTATAACCTATAAACAACACTTCATACATGTCATGCATGAGTTTTACCTAAATGATAGATCCCAAGTCATATAATACCCTCTACCATAATATCATCTGGCATAAGGCTATCACAAATAGTGATACCTTGCCATTCAACTTGTGACATAGTACCCATGTTACCATAAGTCCTATCACATCCTTCCAGATATCCAAAATCTATGAGGCATAGACATCAAACATGCTCACCCTTAATCTAGGGTATATCTTCTTTGAAACCATCACCCATATGGTTAAGGCTCTCCTCTCCTCCTGATTATTTGGTACTCCTATAACCAAGGGTGTACCTACTATATATAATCCTAGGATAATATGGACATCCTCTAAAGTGATACCCACCTCTATCATATCCCCCTCCACATCCCACCTGAACATATTAGTCAATTATTCCTAGGTTCTTAGGAACATGACTAATAAGTCTAAACTCAAAAGAATCCTACACATGTCTACTATGCCTCCTAAGCCTAAGGAGATCAATCTAGCTTTATCCTCAATAGACAAGCACTCCAATAAGTCTGGGAGCCATGATGCATCCACTAAGTACCAAAACCTCGAATGCCTCTAAAACCATAAAATGATGAGATGTATTAGAGCCTACATGTCATTCATAATCAAAATACATTATTTTTAAAATTTAATAAAAATAGGCCTAATTTGCTTTAATCTAGTCATTTTTCATCAATTCAACCTATTTTTAACCTACTCAGCCATTTTAGACCTCAATCGGCCATTTGGGCCTTTTTATCACTCTTTTGGCCTATTTCATGCATTTTTGTACTATTATGGTCCCTTGGTCAAACACTAATTTGACCAAAATTTCCTTATTTTGACCTAGATGACTTCATAAACTAAGTCAACCCCTCTATTTTTTCCCTCTTAGTACTAAGTTGTCACAGTGTATTTTTCTACTAGGTTGGCAACAATATACTAAGTTGGCAGTCTGGAAAACACACTAGGTAGACACATACCTACTAGGTCGGTAGTGTGGAGTTTTCCAAATTTCAGCCTGCTAGGTACTTAGTTATTTTTACCCATTAACCCCTTACATTTTGAGTAATAAATGCCTTACAGTAGTTATTACTCTAATTTATTCAAGCCCATTTCCCTAAATGGTTTTTCCCACCCTTATCAATTTTTTTGGGTTCATTTTAGTTCCTAGAATTTATTTAAATTACAAATTTCTAATAAACACTTAATTTCAATAAAATATTCAAAAACTAGTTTGAGATTCTCAATTGCCTTCTTGTGCTACACCCACTACCGCTGTTGAGAGTCCTCATCTCATCTTTCATATCCTTGCCATCCTTGCTCATTTGGTCTCTCAGAGCTCTTTTTCTCTCTTTCATAAGTCAAAAATAACAAATGACTTCCATTTTCACCCTATTTAAACTTACTTCACAAATCTTAATCTTTCAAATATTTTTTGTCAGATTCCTTGTTTTGCCTATATCTTTGTTTCTACTCATCCTTTTTCAAACCATAAAATGTTCTAGAATCATGATGACACAGAATATTTTCCACTACTAGATTACTCTCTTCAAAAAAATTGATTTTTGGCTATTTTTTGCCTAACTTCTATAGGTTCGCCTAATATTCTTCACATTTGGATGCCTTCACTTCTCTTGTAGTCTCCTCTATATACAATACTAAGGTAAGCAAAGGTATGTGTTTTTCAATTTTTTCCTTTTATTTATCTTATTTTATCTTTACTACATTTTAATTAGCATCAATGGTTTATGTTATCTATTCTATTTTTTGAAGCACCATCTCATGTTTCACTTACATGACACGTGATGAGCTTCAAGTGGGGCATATATATACACATAATATTTTAAATTTTTTATCACATACTAACACATTGTATCTTACAGGAACCCATCGAGTCTTAATCTCTCTGAGTGCATGCCCAAAGGGGTGTACTAGGAAAGGCATGGGCATACCATTGTTACTTCATAAGATTTTTATCCCTTTTACCACTTGTTATCTACACACTTGTCTCCTAAAAACCTTATCCCTAAGATTGTTCTTCTCTATTTTACCCTCTCTAGTCATTTCCCACATTTATGCTCCTTTTCCTCACCTTAAATCCCTTTTGATAGTTGGTTGTACTAGGTCAACTAGGTCAACCCTATATAGTTTTGGGTGATTTTTACTTAGGAACTAGTTTGGCTCTTGGTCGACCTAGTTCATGACCTAGTGAATTATTATTTGAAATTGTGTTAGGTTGATTGGGTCGATCCTACTAGCTGAGATTTTCAAAAGGGTTTAGGGTCAAATCTACCCCTATATATATAAGTTCATTTCACCATTATTTAAACAAAATAATAAGAGTGATTGTGCATCTATTTATTGATCATTATACTTGAGGAGAAAGCTTATGGTTCCATACTTTCTTTGGAGATATAGATATTATCTTGTGGAGAAGTCATTTGAATGCATTAATAGGTTGTGTATCCTAGAGTTGATTTATCCATATCATCCTTACATACCAAAATAACCTCTTGTGAAGCACCTTATCTAAGGGAGAGATTAAAGATAAATGGGTTCATATTCAAAGGTAATTATGCCTAACTTTGTTCCTCCTTTGTAAGATTAGATAGATATGCATTCGTACTTTTATTTCATGCATTAGGATTCTATATACATTGATGAGAGTATATGTCTCTTATGCATGTTTACTTTTATTTTTTCTAACCCCCAATTTGTGACACAAGCTTTGGTGAGAAATATATTAGATTTGATTTAATTTTTATTAGTCTAGTGAGATATAAAAACATAGGACTCCCTTAGGGTTATTGTGTGATTGTGTTTGACTGGAGGCTTTAGAACCCTCCCTAACATGGTGCATTATAATAAGAGATCCCCTAATCAGGTCTAGCAGATCCACATATAGGTCATGTTCCTACTTAAAAATGTGTCCCAAATCAGAAGTGTATGGTATGATCTATATTCTCTTATTTAGGATTTATTTATAGACATGATGCATTTTTGATTACATACACCTACAATCTAATATGTAACGTTTACATACAATGGGCTACTCAGGGGTCTTCCTCAAGGTTTTAAGACATTTTGAAGTGATAGAAACTTGATCAAAACTTGAAAATTTATTTCAGAGGTATATATGACCTATTAAATCCTCTCATGTATTAAATAAACCTAAATAAACAAGGGAGATGCCCTTTATTCCATCTTAGACAGAGGGCACTCCTAAGAGGACAAAGCCTAAAAGTTTTGAGAAAGAAGATGACAAGGTGATTTGAAATCTTGATGAACCTTGAAATAAGATGTTGAAGGTTGTGAGAAACATGGAAAAACATGAATAACCATGCACAGGTGACTAAAACTGATCAAGGTGTTCAAAACCTAAAATAATGTAGGCTAAGCCTATTAGATCTTGATCAAGCCTAATGGCTAAAAGGGTGATAATATCATTTATATGATTATATGAACATTATGACCTATTGGAACATGTGTTTAAGGATATAAAAGGTGTGTTCAAACTTCCACCTTGCATAAGAATACACAATGAAGCCACTTTTGGATCAGACCAACATTAAGCCTATAAGAAATAGTAAACAAAGCCCGAGAGGCCAACTTAGGATGTTCATACCTACTAGGAGGTTATGCATGAGAACTTGAGGAGTTGGGTAATGATGAAGGAGGCGTTGAATATTGTTTTTTTATAAATTTTTTGTAGATACAATTTCAAACCTTTATGAACAATCACTAAAGGTCAAAATTGTTCAAAACCCTATAAAACCCTGATTCTTGATCTAATGTGGAAAATGAGGAAGGAATGTCATCAAAATGAGCTATTTTTGTTGGGAAATGAATTTGAGATTATAGAGGACTCTTTAAGGCACATTATTATCATATTGGGTTGTACCTTACTTGTATTAACAAGGGGAAAAAGTATTTTATTGGCTATTTTTGGTGTTTTTTAGGTTATGGGGAGAGTCAAAGGATGGAATTTACATTGGGAGGAATATTGGGACTTAGCCTAGCTTACCATGTCCATTTATTTCAGTATAAAATATCCTAAGTGTTTCTAAAATTACCTCCATCTCATCCACTCAAAATTGGCATAGTGAACAAACTAGTGGGAGAGTTATGACTTCAAGTGTGAAGATTTTTAAGGACTACCTAAGCAATAAAATGCACAAAAGGGTATTTAAAAGTTTAATTCACCCCCTTTTATAGATTTTCATGGAAAAATGAAGCCAAATTTGAGTCCAAGTATGAGGGGTGAGTGAAATAGGAGTTATTTAGACTTTAGATAGTAATAAGTCATCTCCAAAATAATCTTAATGATTAGGGATGAAACCAATGCATGTTATAGCATGTATAAAACCCCTCCCCCTCATTTTAATCATCAATTATATCCATAGTTAGTTTTGGGATGGTATAAAATGGCCAAATGATGAAGGCAATTTTTTGAACAAACAATGAGGAGTCTTATGCCACATTATAGGAGTTTCATGCCTTTGAGGGAATTTTTACTATTATAACTTGTATGGCCTATTTCACACTCATTATATTACATGTATAAATTATTTTATCATCATGATACATGTCTTAGTGACTCTTGGATTTCATTCTCTTCTTCTGTCTCTCCAATTCTATAAGTAGTGGCCATTTTGGCTATTGTAAGCTAATACCACACCATGTATGGTGAATACCTACTATAATTCCATTATATTTTTCCTTTTAAAAATCAATATAAGTCTTTTTTTGAGTTCATGAACATTTTTTGAATTGTGCAAGTGATGTATGGTGAAGTTAGTGATAATCTTCTATCATTGTTTTCCTTAGCCTTTCATGTTTATACAAGAGTTCCTACTCTAACACGTCATATAGAGTGTATAAAGTGTTTTAGTATCCTTTAAAGTTTAAAAATATTCTTTGAGTGTGAAATTTTCCCTTTGGTTCATTTTCCTTATGTTACTTTCATACATATCGGCTCTATATTGAAACACTCATGTTGGAATCCTTTAGGACTATGAAACTAGTTTGTATGCCTTGTTTCATTATGATAAGAGAATGATGGTCATGTGTAAATCATCTTGGTGTATCACCCCCTTAGGGTATTTCCATTTCATGCAAACTTCTAACTCTTTTCTCACAAACAAACACTAGTTTAGGTGATAAGCATTTCAAGATACATTCAAGGAGATAGACCTTAAATCGAGAGGATTACTTCCACCATAGGTATACCCACATACCTAGAAGTATTATCATGTTGAAAAAATACTGAAGAGGCTTGAACACCCTCTTTTAGGGTGCAAGATTTGGTGATAACAGTAATTAGTTATCATAGTTTTACACTTTTCCTTATGACCCTTCCACTTCTCTCTCTTCTTCTATGCTCTATAAATTGAAGCCTTTTTGGATTTTTAATCTAATAAATACCTGATATCATGAAGCCCTTCTATTTTTAATACTATATTTGCCTTTGAAATAAAGATTTCCAATCTAGTTTTGAGTTTATAACTTTTTTGTCTAAGTGTGTGAAGTAGTAAATAATGGAATTTCAAGTGATAAGTATCTATCATATTATAAAAAAAATAACTAAGAGTGTGGGTAGGTGAATCAGTGTATTCAAAACAATTTTTCAATTTAACTTAAGCATACATGAGCCATTAATACAAGCATGAACATCTAAGAAAGCATATGCAACCATACAAGATCATAAAACACATTACACATGTGGGAAACCCTAAAGGGGAAGAAAACCAAATAATATATATAAATTAAGTATAGTACTATAAGACAAAATCCAAAATTTAGTGAAGCACCAACTTTACATAGAGCACCAACCCCAACTAGTCAAGCACCCACTAAACTAGACTTTAACAAGCACCAAATTATAAGGAGAAACTAACCCCTAGTTGAATCATCACCAAATCATCCATCTAAAAAAAAATATCATATTAAAATACCTTGTTTCTCACACAATAGATGAATATCACCTTCTTTATCTCTTCTCACTCTTTAATCCCTCTCAAACTACCTCATAGGCTTCTTCGCTCAATTAGATCTCTTCAAGACAGATTAGGCCATCTAACCTTTATATTAATATAAATTGCCCATGTTATATCTTAATGATAGTTTATATACACCCATATAATGGTATATAATACCTCCTTCAAATATTAAATATGATATATCCTTCACTTTACTTCACTGACTTTCTCACTTACACATTAGGCCTATTAGGCCTTATTCTTATACCATACTCTAAATCATACACATCTGGTCATCCATACACACTTTATCACTTATATTAACCTTAAAATATGTATTATAACACATTTAATATATGAATAAATCATTTCAATAGGTCATCCTAAACTTAAAATACCAAAACCTCTTTTAGGTGTTAAGGAGAACTAATTCATTTAGGCCTTCATCTATACACGTTACCCTTTTATCCACTTAAAAAAATTTAAACATAAATACATAATAGTAAAATTTCATATAAAACTCAAATATACCCCCAATAATCTCATATTATATCCATGACACTTTCTAGCTCCAACCACCACTTTAAGCACACCATTGCTATTGTTCACAATTAGGCCTACAAACTTATAACAAGTCTACCAAACAATACAAAAATATATAAAAAAATTAGTCACATAAAAATGAAAATAAACTCCATCACCTTAAAAAAATAACCATGTGATTTATACTTCATAACTCAGGGCAAATGACTCAAATACTTCTCTGCAAATAGCCTACTCAGAATTGCCAAAACACTCCAAAACCCAATCATAAATAACTTGATCTTCAACACCTATATAGAAAAATTTAATGAATTATGAAGAATTTATATGATCATATGATATAATTATACCACTATAAAATATAAATATAATATATTAAAATGACAATATGAGTCTTGCACACCAATCTCATAACCTTATATCTCACTGTCTCATTATGAACCAGATAGATCAACTTGTGAAAAAATTTTTCACTACAATCACTAACCTCTAAAACATATAAAAAACATTAAAATTTATTAAAAATACTAAAAAAACATCTTTTTGCACTTGGTTTCATCACTATATCATGGTAACATATTCCTAATCTTCTTCTCACTACTACCTGGGCTTTTCATTGTTTCCACCATTCGGCTTGTTAATGACTGGCTAACTTAGATGACTTGTTTATCACACTTGAAGGATATATTATATCCATAAACCTTAATTAACATGAAATATGATTCTAAATATTCATCCTCTATTCATTTTCATACTTTGACTAGGTCAACTCTGATTGTTAAAGCAAATTTCTAAGAAACTAGCACTTTTTTATAGGGTCTACTGACACACATGACAACTCAATCACACCTATAGGTACTTGGGAGAGTTAAATACAACTTCCAATATCTTACCTAAGCATACCAATCCATTATAGGCACTTTTTATCAATATCTTCAACATCAAGTCCTTATTTGGGTTATAAGAGGGTTTAAATCTATTTCCATTCTTAACAATCATTCATAAATCATAGCCCCTCAATCCAAAAACTAGTGCCTATAATTTTTATCTAGGACCCTTACCCATATATCATTAATATCTCAATTTCTCATGAAAAGGTTTGACAAGATAACTAACACAATAAAATCCTTTTGAGGTTGAGAACCCTTCATTTTATGCACTCAAGAGACCTCAAAGCACTTTTTCTTGTCTTAGATTGTAAAATTATGCTAACAATTCATGAATACACCTAGGATAACATACCTCACCTATGATAATGCTTATATGATATAAATCACCTTGAAATCTAAACATGACCCCTCATTAGGCCACATTCTCTCTCTTTACTCTTTTAGACCTTGAACTATAAACCATATTAGGCTTTAAACCTGACCTTCATGTCTCTTTCCATGCACTCTCCACCACTCTCAAATACTCAATAAATTTCATACATGTTTAAACATTATCATACATCATATATCTTGACAATAGATCATGATGCCTCATTTGGCCAAGTAGGGTATAGAAGGGGTCTAGTTGCATACTTAATCTATAAATCCTACCCTTGTAATCTCATCTTAAGACTCTTATGAGTTATATAATTCCTTACATTCGTGATTAAACAACCTTATTAATCCATTCATGTCTATGTGTGCTCATCTCACCAATCCATCATGCTCCTTCATGCACAAGACTAGGAATCCTATACACATACCTTCTTAAGACACTATAAGGCTCAAGCACTTAACAAATTTAACAATAAGGACCTTCCATGCTAACCTTCACATCACTCATGAAGTCATAATGATGTATACCAATCATAGCTTAGACTTTCAGAATCATGCAATATTGATCAATATTCACTCTCATAGCTACACTTTCAATGACCTCATGAAGACATTTTCAAGAACCTTTGACATTAATGACAAACATCAACAATAGGAACAATGTTAAATGATATCCCCCTTTGTAATTGATGGCAAAACACACTACAAATTAATATTTCTTATCTCCCCATGTTGGTATTTCTCTCCCTTTGACATAAATGACAAAGTGATGTCTACAACTCCTTGGATCACACTCCTTGCAACTAAAATACTTAACACATAGGACTATGAGTTTATGATACATAATACAAACACGTTCCCCCTATATCCATGCATACCTTCTTGGAATAACTCACTTGTTCTTGGAGATAATTAACTTAATTATCTCCCCTAAGTGTTTATATTATTTAATGATTGCTAAGGTAGGAATTACATCCAATTCCTATTTTAGGTGTTCAAATGTTATCTTTAGAAGTGGTTTGGTCAAAATATCTAAAATTTGATCCTGTGTGGAAACATATTCAAGTGTGACACTTTGTTCATTACTTGATATCTTAGAAAATTATACCTAATGGGAATTTGCTTAGTCCTTGAGTGCATGATAGGGTTATTTGAGATGCTTATATCACCTGTATTATCACAATAGATAGGGTTAGGACCATCATACTCCATCTTATAGTATTTTAGGGTCTATCTCATCCTTAGGACATGAGTACAACATAAAGATACTAAAATTTACTCATCCTTAAAAGTGGATAATGCTACTGATGGTTGCTTCTTTCATATCCATGAAAATAGGCACCCACCTAAGAATAAAGTTCCTCCACTAGAACTCTTTCTATCATCTAGACTTCTTACCCAATCTACATCTATATAGGCTATCAAATTGAACTCCTTACTCATTGGATACCACAACCCATACTCCATAGTCCCATTGAGATACCTGAGTATCCTTTTGATTGCTTATAGATGATTTTCCTTTGGATCTTCTTGAAACCTTCCCATAAAATTTACTACTTTCATGATGTCAGGTCTAGAGGTAGTGGCATATATAAAAATTCTAACCATTGACACATATGACATCTAATTTTCCTTTGGAAAATTATCTTCCTTGTTCAACTTACAAATTGTGATAATAGTTGTACTAACTACCTTGAAATATTCCATCTCAAACTTATTCATCTCTCTTATGTACTTAGCTTTTGAAATGAATATACTTTTTTCAAATTTGGTGATTTACAACCCAAGAAAGAATGATAGTTCTCCTAGCATGGACATGTCAAACTCTTTCTTCATCACCTCTAAAAATCCCTTGGTCATATTCTCATTGTTTTAACTAAATATGATGTCATCCACATAGACAGCTACTGTCAACTGATGGTCATTTCTAGCTTTATGTATACATTGCTATCTACAACTCTTGTTTTGAATCCTTGATCTAATAGATACCTATCCAACCTAGCATACGAAGCTCTAAGAGCTTGATTTAGACCATAAAGATATTTTTTTAACATGTAAACATAGTCCTTACCAATAGATAGTGATAACCCTTTAATTTTATCTATACACACCTTCTTTTCCAAATTCCCATTCAAAAAGGTAGATTTAACATCTATATGGTATACCTTAAACCCTTTGAATCATGCATATGCTAGAAACAATTTGATGGCCTCCAATCTTTCTACTAGTGAAAAGTTATCCTCAAAGTCTATCCCTTCAACTTGTGCATATGCATTTCATAATCCTTTTTCCTATTTACTTCTCCATCTTCATTCAACTTGTTTCTAAACACCCATTTTATCCCAATGACATTATTGTCTTTAGGCATAGGAACTAGTTCCTAAGTCTCATTCTTCTCTATTTGGTCTAACTCCTCATTCATAAGACCTATACAAAATTTACCTTTGCTTGATTATATAAGATTCTTAGGTTCAATCTTAGATAATAGAGTAACATTATCATGATTTAAATTACTTACTAGTCTCCTCCTTGTTTGCATACTTGCATTATTATTTCCAATTATTTGAAATCAAGATGATCTCTTTTAATCTATCTTGAGGGGCCTTTTGAGTCCCATATCTCCTAAACTTATTCTTCCTCATAAAACTCTATAATTTTCTCTTCATTATTTAAGTCTATATTATCTAAAGTATCCTTTAAATCTAAGTCTAATTTCCTTGTCTCATCAATAGTCACATTGGTGCTTTCCACTATCTTCTATAACCTTTTGTTATAACGTCTATAAGATGAGCTCATTAATGAGTATCCCAAGAATATACCTTCATAATATTTAGATTCAAACTTTCATAAGTATTCATCATCTCTTTTGATGAAACATTTTCTCCTAAAAACTCTAAAGTGTTGCACATTTATAGGCATGCCTTTCCATAGTTCATAAAGAGTCTTGTTACCATTAGTCCTTATATATCCTCTATTCAAAATGTAAAATTCAATGATTATTTCCACTCTCTAATATCCATTATATAATACAGACTCATTTAGAATAGTTTTAACCATCTCTTAAACTTTCTTATTCTTTCTTTATACTACTCCATTCTACTAAGGTGTCCCAGCTACTGAGAACTATCTTGTTATTCCTTGAACCTCACATAAATAATCAAACTCATTGGCCCAAAAATATCCTCTTCTATTATATCTTAGACACTTTATCTTCCTATTATTATCATTCTCAATAAGAGACTTGAAAGCCTTGAAATTTTCAAGAGATTATAAATTTTCTTTCAAGAATGCTACCCAAGACATTCTTGTGTAGTCATCTATGAGAACATGAAGTAGCTATCTCCTAGAATGCCTTGAATTATTATAGGCCCATATATATTAGTGTGTATTAACTCTAAGGGTACTATAGTATATTAATCCTTGTACTTAAACCTTATTCTAGTTTTTTATCATGTTAGCATGCCTTGAAAAGTATGTTTGTAGGTTTGGTGGTCTTAGACATGTTCTTTATAGACTTCTTAGTGCTTACCTTGACTAGATTTTCAAATTTTAAGTGACCTAACCTTATGTTCCATATCCAAATTTAGTACATATTTATCATAAATCATCTCTCCTTCTTCATCTCATTCAAGACATATAAACTATTCTCAGTCCTCTTAGCTTGGGTAATTATCCTTTTTGATTTGGCTATTCTTATCTCACATCCTCTATCATGAAAGGTTAGTGTGTGTCCTTGATTGCACATTTGAATTGAAATAAACAAGTTATGTTTCAATCCTTCCACATAGAACACATTTTTTATCTTGCTCTTCCCATTGTCCAAACTCAAGATACCCTTGCCAAATATATTGGCATTTGTGTTGTCTCCAAACCTCAGTATTCCTATAACATTATTCTTTAATGAGATGAACTTATTTTTATCTCCCATCATATGGATTGAGAAACCAATATCTATATACCATTTCATTCCTTCATCATGAATCAAAAAGGTAGTTTGGGCTATTATATAATCCACTTTAGTCTAATATTCCTCATCAAATATTCCATCTTGACTCTTGGTCTCAATATGATCAATCATAACTTGTTTTGGCTTCTATACCAATGTTTGAACCTTCTCATGAATTATAAGAGCTTAATATATCTTGCTGAATTTTGAGGGACTTATAATTATATTATAATAAAATCTTGTAATGTGTCCTTGGTTGTGACAACCATAGTAAAAAACATTTTTTACTTAACTCTTGACTGATCACTCCTTTTCCCATGGTTTCATGATAACTATCCCTTACTACATTAGGCTACCTGATTGGTATTTTCATGTTCGTACTCTTGGATTTTTATGAATTCTCACTCTCTTTATCAAGATTAATCATATTTTCTTTGAGATACTCATTCCCAACCTTCAAGGAATATAGCTCTATCTTCAACTGATCGTACTCAACTTCCTTTGACCTAAACCTTATGTTAACACCTTCTAACTAATTTATGAGATCCTTGATAGTCTTATTTTGATGCTTAAAATAATCAAAGTCACTTATGATCTTATATTTAAGGTCTAGTTTATTTTCTCCTTCTTCATTATCATTTTAGACTTATTCATCATACATGTTATCTTCTTCTTTTTGATCACTAGACATTTTGTGTTTCTTAGGATCACCTTCAAAATGTTAGACTTAATTAAAAGGACCAAGATCTAATACTAATTATTGGAAACATAATAACTAAGATGGGGGGTGGTGTGAATTAGTGTCTTCAAAAAAATCTTTCAATTCCACTTAAGCATACATGAGCCATTCATACAAAAATGAATATCTCGCAAAGCATATGCAACCATACAAGATCATAAAACACATTAAATATGTGGGAAAAACTAAATGGGAAGAAAAACTAGTAATATATACAAATTAAATAAAATACTATAAGACAAAAACCAAAATTTAGTGAAGCACCAACTTCACATGGAGCACCAACCTCAACTAGTCAAGCACCTACTCAACTAGACTTTAACAAGCATCAACTTGCAAGGAGGAACCAACCCCTAGATGACTCATCAAAATTTAAACCATATAAAAAAATTTATCATATTTATAAAACCTTATTTGTAACATAATATATGAATATAACCTTCTTTATCTCTTTTCACTCTTCTATTCGTCTCAAACTGCCTTATAGGCTTCTTCGATCAATTAGGTCTCTTCAAGATAGATTAGGCCATATGACATTAATATTAATCTACATTACCCATGTTATATCTTCATGATATTTTATATACATAAATATAATGGTTTATAATACCACCTTTATCTCTTCAATATGATATATCCTTCACTTTCTTTCATTGTCTCTCTCACTTGCTCATTAGGCCTATTAGGCCTTATTCTTATACAATCCTCTAGCTCATACAACTGTTTGTATTCCATACACAATTTATCACTTTTAATACCCTTAAAATATGTTTTATGACACATTTAATACTTTAATAAATCATTAAAATAGGTCATTCTCAACTTAAAAGACCAAAACCTCTTTTAGGCCTTCATATGTACATGTTATGATTTGATCCCCTTGAAACACTTTTAAAATATATAAATGGTAGGAAATATTAATATAACACTAAATTAGACCCCCAGTAAGTTCATCTTAGATCCATGAAATTTTTTAGCTCTAACCACCACTTGAAGCACACTATTAGGACTATTCACAATTAGGCATGTGAACCTACAAAAAGTCTACTAAACAATACTAAAACATGTACACAACTTAGTCACATAAACATGAAAATAAATTACATGACCTTAAAAACATCACCATGTAATTTAAAATTCACAACTCAATTCAAAATGACTCAAATATTTCTCTGCAAATAGCCCACTTAAAACTGCTAGAACACTCCAAAACCCAATCATAAACAACTTGATCTTAAAAACCTATATATAAAAATTTAATAAATTATAATTAATTTATATTATCCTATGATATAATTATAACATTATCATAAATAAATATAATATGTTCAAATGGTGATATTGGTCTTGCAGACCAATCTCATAACTTTATATCTCACTATCTCATCTAAACCAGATAGGTGAACTTGTGAGAAACTTTTTCACTATAATAAATAACCTCAAAAAAGTCTAAAAAAAATGAACATGTATTAAAATTATTTAAAAAATATATTCATGCACTTGGTTTTATCACTATATCAAGGCAACACATTCCTCATCTTCTTCTCACTATTACTTAGGTTTTTCACTATTTCCACTTTTAGACCTATTAGCTACTGGTTAAATTTTATGATTGGTGTATCACACTTAAAGGATATATTATATACAAAAACATTCATGGACATGAAACATGAGTCTCAATCTTCATCCTCCATTCATTTTCATACTTTGACTAGGTCAACTCTTACTGTTATAATAAATTTTTGAGAAACTAGCACTTTCCTATAGGGTCTACTCACACACCTAACAACTCAAACACACTTTGAGGTGATTGTGAGAGTTTAATAAAACCTAAAATATCTTATATAAGCATACCAATCCATTATATGCACTTTCAATCAATATATTTAACATTAAGTCCTTATTAGGGGTTTAAGATGGTTTAAACCTATCTCCATTATTAAAAGTCATTCATAAAGCATATCCCCTCAATCCAAAAATTAATGAATTAAATTTTGAGATATTAAACCTACCCATATACCATGAATATATCAAGTTCCCATGTAAAGGTTTGATTATCTAAAAAACATAATAAAATACTTCTCAGGTTAAGAACCCTTCATTTTGTGCACTCGAGAGACCTCAAAGCACTTTTTCTTGTCTTATATTTCAAAATTGGAGCTAAAAATTCATGAATACATTTGGGAAAACATACCTCACCTCTCATAATTGCTATATGATCTCAATCACCTTAAAATATGAACATGACCCCTCATTAGGACATACACACTCTCTCTCTCTCTTTGCTCTCTTAGACCTTGACCTATAAACCATATTAGGCCTTAAAACTAACCTTCATGACTCTTTCCATGCAATCTTCACCACTTTGACATACTCAATCAGTCTCATACATCTTTAAAATTTTTGATACATCCTTAGTATGTCTTGACAATAGATCATGATGCCTCATTTATCCAAGTAGGGTTTGGAAGGGGTCTAGTTACACACTTGAAATATAGATCATACTCCTGTAGGCTCATCTTGAGAATCTCATGAGTGATCTAATGCCTCACATGCATGATCAAACAACCTTATACATCCATTAATTTCTATGTGAACTCATCTCACCAAGCCATCATGCTCCTTAATGCATAAGACTAGGCATCCTATGCACATACCTTCTTAAGACACTATAAGGCTCAAACACTTGACAACTTTGAAAATAATAATCTTCCATGCTGACATTAACATCACTCATGTAGTCATAAGAACAAATACCAATCATACCTCACACTCTCATTATCACTACAATATTGATCAATATTCTCTCTCATAAATTCACTCTTCAATGATCTCATGAAGACCTTCTCAAGAAACTTTGACATTAATGACAACATCAATGCCAATCCTCAACAACAGGAATAATGCTTAACATATTATTGTGTCCTCTTAACTCTTTCATGTTTAGTGCAAGTAGTTTTCCCTCTAACAAGTCACATGAAGTATAGGTAGTGTATTTGTCTATCTCTAAGTGTAAGGAGTAGCATTAGTGTCTATAATTTGACCTCTTGTTTACTCACCTTAAATAAGTACAATGCATATCACCTCCATGTTTGAAACACTTATGTTATAGAAATATACAATGTTGGGACTAGTATTGTGAGTCATGTTTTATAGTACAAGTGTATGGTATTCTACTAGAGATTTATCTAGTGTATCACCTCATTATCATAGGTTACTTATTATGTTGCTTATATCCCTTTTCAAGCAAGAAATCAAGTAGTGTAGGTGATAATATTTTAAAGACTAATCTATGGAGCTAGCCCTTAAACCTAGCAGTTTAAATTTGTTATAGGTAACTCATAGGCCTATAGGTAATCTAATATTTCAATCAATCTAGATAAGTCTTGAACAACCTCTCTATGATTCAATATTGAGTTATAATAGTTTTAGCATGCCCTATGGGACTATTATCTCAAGTATATCTTGTCAAGGTGAATGTTGGTCTTGACAACATCACAACTACATATGGTGTTCTACTCAGCATTTGGCAACTCCACTCAAGGTGATATTTGGCTGTATACCAAGTTTTATCATTCTTTTTATTCATACTTCATGGTCCTTACTAGGTCAACTACTAGTATAGGAAACTATCCTATAGATCCACTCTCTCAACTTGAAATTCATCTTGAAGTTTAACACCCTCAACCTATCTTGATAATTAAAGATCAAGAAGACTTTGAAATCTAATAAAATCAATAAATTGAAGAGGAAGTTGAGGAAAAAATGGCTAGGAAACATGCTTTCCAAGTCTTTAACACTAAAAATCCTATACACCTCAATTCATATGATGATATTCCTCTTAATGCTATCAAGAGTGTTGCCACTTTCAATAGGGAAGGTCCAATCACCCCTAATGAGCATATTAGGGACATTTATAACTTTTGAAACTTTCTTAATGTCACTAAATTTAACATTTAAATTAGGTTTCTTGCCATGTCTATTTGGAGAAAATCCCTTGACTAGTATAGGACATTTTTGGGAGGATGTATCACCACTTAGGATGAGTTTGGAGAATTGTTAATCCAAATATTTGAAGAAAAAGTGATCACACATCACATATTCATCAATTGAATGTGATTTAAAGAGGCCTTAAATAAACTATGCATGACTTTAATGAGAGGTTTTAAATAATTTGGTATAGGTTATGTATGCAATGGGAAATAGAGAAGATCTACAAATCAATCCTAGCTTGGAGAAGATAGATCCTAATTACACTTTTGATTGGGGATACATTAGATAATAGGGGTCATGAAAAATATGGATCTAGTAAACCTAATCAAGGGATCTCTTATCATAAATAATATCACTAGGGAGGGTTCCAAAGCCTCTAGTCAAGTAAAACTACACAATATCCCTAACTAGGGCCTATGTTTTCATATTCACTAAACTAAAAACAAGTAAAACAAAATATAATATAGTGCTCATCAAATATTTTGCCACAAAGTATGGGGGGGTAATAAAAACTAAAATTAAACATGCATATAAGACATATACTCACATAAATGTATATGCAATCCTAATGCATGGAATATAACTACAAGTACATAGCATTATAATCTTACAAATGAGGAACAAAGTTAGGAATACTTACCTTTGAGAAGGAACCCACCGAGCCTCGATCTCTCCCTTAGACAAGGTGATTCACAAGAATTTTTTGTGGTATGTAATGATGACAAGAATAAATCATATCTAGGTTACAAAATCTATTAATGTATACAAAATACTTCTTCACAAGAAAAGATCTATATCTCTAAAGAAAGTATGAAACCCTAAGCTTGATCCTCAAATAGAATGGTGGATAAGTAGATGTGAAATATATCTTACTTCTTCTCTTCTTATAGAAATGGTGAAATTATTATGTTTATATAGGTGGATCTAACCCTAAACATTTCTAAAATTTTATGTTGATAAGGTTAACTCGATCAACTTAGTACTATAATTGATAAAAATTAACTAGGTCATATACTAGGTTGGTTAAGGGCTGACCTAGATCCTAATAAGTTTTATAAATAAGAATATAAGGTCGATGCAGCTGACATAGTAATGTAAACTACCAAAAATAGATTTAGGTTATGGAAAGGGCTAATAAAGGTGGAAAATGAATAAAGGAGAGTAAAAAATAAGAGGCAAAGCTTAGGGAAATGTTTTTAGGAGATAGGTGTGTAGATAATAAGTGGAACAAAAAGACAAAAATCTTGTAAAGCTCTAATGGTCTACCCACCCCTTTCTCAATGAACCATTTAAGGTGTGTGCTCAAAGATATTAAGATTGGATAGATTCCTATAAGATAAAGAGCATCATTAATTGATAAATTTTAAAAATATTATATGTATATATATGCCCCATTCAAATCTCATCATATGTCATGTAGGTATAATACAGGATGGTGTTTTGGCAAAATAACATGACAACACATAACATTGATGCTAAATAAAGTGTAGTAAAGAGAAAATAAGATAAATGGAAGGACAAAATTGAAAAACACATACCTTTACTTAATTTAATAATGTAGATAAAGAAAGAGATACTAAAAATGTGAAGGTGCCGAATGTGAGGAATATTAGGGAAACCTATAAAGATTAGTAAAAAAATATCAAAAAATCAAAAAAATTACAACATAAGCATATAATAGTTAAACATATTCTCTATGATGTCAGGATTTGAAAACATTTATGGTTTGGAAAAAGAGCTAATAGAGGAAAAGATATAATCAAAAGAAGAAATTTTATGGGAAATACTTAAAAGGTAAATAATTTTGAATAGTAAATATAAATAGGTTGAAAAAGAATTCTTTTTATATTATTTACTATTTTAAGAAAAATAGAGCTCTAAGAGACCTAGTGAGAACCTAGAGATCCAAGATGGTGAGGAGATGACAACTCAGATGGGAAGGATCCATAAAAATTACAATGAGTGCAGCATAGGCAAGCAACTAAAAATTTCAAAAAAAATTGAGTATTTTTATTTGAAATTGAGTGATTTATAAAAATTTGATAACTAGCAAAAATCTAGATATTAAAATGACCCCTAGGGAATTTTTAGGGACACTAAGGGATAAATAGGGTATTGGGTAGGAAGGATTAAAAGAAATAAATGCCTTAGGCATTTATGTAAATTAGTAAAAAATTCATCATAATAAAAAAAACAAGGTCAACTAGTTTGACTTCGTTAGTAGGAGATAAGAAAATCCAGTAGGCCGACTTAGTAGTAAGTGGCTGAATATGTTATTTATGGGAAAAACTAATGGGCCAACTTAGTAGTAAGTGGTTGACTTAGTTGGTTATGGGATAAAAAGGGATGACATAGTACTATTAAGACTCATATTGGCCAACTTAGTACTAAAAAAGGTTGGAAGGGGCTGATATAGTATTATTAAGCCTCATAATGGTTGACTTGCTAAAAAGGCCAGAAGGGGCTGATATAGTACTGTTAAACCTCATAATGGTCAACATAGTACTAAAAAGGTAGATTTTACTTAAAATAGTTCAATTTGGTATAAAATGAATAAATTAGATCAAATTAGGTTATTTTTGTGAATTTTATAAGAATATATTTTGATTATAAAATGACATGGAGGTCTAATACATCTATTATTGTTGATATTTTGGTGAGATGCCAAAGATTTTGGTGATTGGTTGATGACTCATGGTTACCTAGTTTATTAGTGCATAATGGATGTGGATAGAGATATATTGGTTGTGTTAGGCTTGGGCACCATTATGGAGATGAGATGCATCCCATTGAGTGTTGATCTTGTTATCATGTTCCTTGGAGCATGAGAATGATTGACCAATAATTTTTTATGGGTGGTAGATGGGGATACAATAGAGTTAGGTATCAAATTGGAGGATGTCCATTATTTAATTAAACTACTTATAGGGGGACACCAGTGATCATAGAGACATCAAATGATCTAGAGGAGAGATGATCACTAGCCCAGTGGGTGACATGCTCAGATATGATCTACCCTAAGCTAAGGGTGAGTTTGTTTGATGTATACATTGCATAAATTACATATATTTATAATGTTATGATTTTACTTATGATAACATGCATGTTGTGTCATAAGTTAGATGATAAGGTACTACTATACATGATAGCCTTGTGTCAGTCCATTTTAGATCAGGGGGTACTCTATGACTTCGGGTCTATCATTTGGGTTTAGTTCATACATGATATCTATGGGATGTTTTTTAGAGGGTATAATACCATGGGATGAGTGGTAATATTTTGTGCTTATATCAATGAGAGGTTATTGATGTATCATCCAACTAGGTTACCCCATGTGGTCAATGATAGGATACCTCAGGTTATGAGATGGAGATAGGACCAAGTAGCATGGTCCAAGCCCTATATTATAGAATTATAAATAGTTATATGAGGAGAGATCATGTGGTATCCTTATACACATTTTATATTATTTAGTTGAGTCAGATGACTGTGGTGTTAAGGTTGGCTTGTGTGGATCACATGCCACTATACCTAGTGGGTAGAGCCATAGCCAGTAGCACACTTACTAGGATAGTTTTGAATCTTTCACCCAATGGATCCTATAGTAGTGCCCACTTTTTTGAAATGTAATGTGATATAATTGAGATGGAGAGGATGAAGAGGAGCACTAGTTGAGAGACTAGAGAACATACCATAATATGTGAGACCATGGACCGGTCAAGCATGATAGCTAATAGTTGGAGGAGGAGAGGGAATAGATGTGGATGTAAGGGTGTAATAGATACCATAGTAGGAGTAATAATGAACACCTTGTTCATACCACTGATGGAGATTATAATGGTGGGATTGAGAAGATATGGTGTTCATATAGGATGACTTAGCAGCTAATCTAGGGTAAATATGGTCAATAAAGGCACCTCTGAGGAGAGGCTGAAGATGTGTATGGGTGGTGACTCTAGGTTTTGATTTAATATGGAGGCATCCCATGGGTGATTTTTTTTGGGGATGTGTTGATGGAGAGACTATGCTCAATAGATGAGTAGATAGGGAGACAGTGATTGGTGACACTAGGACAAGTAAGAAACGTGTAATTTTTAATCTTTGAGATAAAATACTAGTTATATATGATTATAGATAGATATATTTTTAATTTTTAATATATCTAGTTTGAATTTTATAAATCATATGGATTAGGAGATCAAATGGGGATCCCTAGTCATGGGAACACACCATAACATTTTGGACAGAGTGTTGGTGCCATACAACCCCACCATGTTGGATGATCCTATGGTACAATTTACCTTAGCTTAGGTACGCTAGTTGAGATTAGTGAGGGAAGCTGTGAGGTACTACATGCATGCAAATATGGATTACATCCACTAGTAGGGATAGTAATAGGAGAGGTAAAAGTGTGATAGGAGTTGGCTCAAGAGATAGTCATGCATATGGCTACCATGATTTAATTATGATAGGTTTAGGCCTAGGTGGCCAATATATAGTGACATGTAGTAGGTTTGAGCTATCAAACAACCTCATTATAACATAATATGAAAAGGGGAAAGTTTGAGGCATCTATGGAAAGCATGGTGAGGCCATGAGAAAGAAATGATAGAGCACAACCATAAAACTAGAATGATGTATTTTTGTATTGTGTATTATTTATATAAAACACATGATATATAGAGATATTTTGTTTTGATATTTGGATGTTGATCTTATGAGTTATGTGTTGGTTGTGGTTGTTGATGCATGGATATATTTTTTTAGCATGTGTATTTTGGGTTTATGGTACATTATAAGGGAAATATATGTGGGGTGTTTTCTTTTCTAGCATTATGTAGTACACATGCATGGTTAAAAAGAAACAGGCAAAAAGATTTTGAAAAAATATACGTAATCATAAACAAATACATTACACACTATATCACGATGGGAAATGTGCAATAACAAAAGGTGACTAAGTATAATGAACCAAAAAGCTATAAACAAAAGGATAAAATGTTATTAAACCATAAGAAATATTGGTACTAAATTAAAAAAACTAAAATCACACTAAATCACATTAGGAAGTATGAAAATGATGTAAAAAAATGGAAAGCATAAGAAAGACAAATGGAATTAAAATAAATGAATTAAGTCAATCAATTATACTAAATCACATTGGGAAGTATAAAATATAAACAAAATTGGAAAACAAATGGTCTTAAATTAATCACACTAATTCAAGTTGGGAAGTATGAAAAACTTAAGAAAAATGGTAGGATTCTTACATACAATTGGAAAATAAGAAGATAAAAGATGATAGATTAATTAATTAGCATAAAACATACTAAATCAATATGGGAAGCATCTAAATTATGTGAAATCCATAATTAATCATATTTTATCTCATATTTGACACATTTAATTTTGTTGTGACTTGGATAATGGAAAATTTTGTGAGGAAGGCCAGGTTTTATCCATGGTCTTACAATGCAACTCATAAAGGAAACACCAATGAGGTGCAAATAATGTGAAAATATGGTAAAAGGGGATGTTTGGAATGGTAATGTGAAAATTTGGTCATTTGTGAGAAAGACTTGGTCCTTTCCAAGGTCTTACAGTGCAACTCACAAATGGAATCTCTAGGGGGAGTGATCAGTGAAAAAAACAATATTTATCAAGGGGAGATATTAATATTTTAGGGAATAAAAAAGGGAACGTAAGAAGTATAATGTAATAATATAATGATAATATCTGAGGAGACATGAGGCATACTAAGGACATGAAAAGACACTGAATGACTAATGAAGATCAATATACAAAGAATACCTATTGATTATAGGCATAAAGCTATGTAGGAAAATAAGTGTGGTATTAACATCAACACATGTTGGTAGTTTTTAACAAGAAAATTAAAATTTACCTACCTTACCATGACATGTTCCCCATTCATCAAGACCATATAGATATCAGTCTACTATGAAGATTGGGTACTTGTGTCAGAAAGTAGGTAGCACTAAAAGATTTTTTTAGTCTCCTTTTCTAATCTACTAGCCTACCACACCCTAATAAACCTTAGATATATCATGAGGCTAACTGTAGATTTTTAGATTCAATTATAGAAAGGATATCTGCTTAGAATCATGTCTTTTATTATGATTTAACTTTTAAAGATTTTGAATGTTGCCTTTTAGATCATTTCCCTTTGTTAAATGATTTGGAGTTTAAGATTCCACCTCCATATAAACTTGGAATAACCAATCATGAGAGATAAAGTGATACACATGAATGAGCTTTAGGCTTTTTCTAAAGGAAGCTAATTATCCAAAGATATGACTGAATAAAATAATTAGGCTTGATTATGAACCAACATGTTATCTCAAGTCTCAACCATGTGTATGCTTAGTTTTTGAAATGGAATAAAGGGGAATAAGAGGAGATCCAAAGTGGACCAATAAAATGAGATTATAATGGGATGAATTGTTTTCTAACTAATCATATGGTAAATTAGGAATGACTAAAGGGAACAAGGTTTGTATAACCAAGTCACAATAACAATTATTTGTGTTTATAAAGATAAGATAACAAACAATCATAAAAATTAACAAGGGAACCATAGAAATAAACTCATGAATAATTAGAATGTAATTATGAATAATAATATATAATATAATATGAGAAAAATAATTATAGTATAATCAACATGTAATGTGAAACAAAAGTCACCATGTAAGATAGATAAAAATTTGACATAATGTCAAGTGATATAAAATAGATAAATTTAAAGTTGGAGCACATGTCTAATCCAAATAAAGAAATAAATGAAATAAAATCATGCTTATGTTCATAAGTACTGATATATTTATCCACACACATTATCCATAACATCTAATAAGTCTCTATGAAGTTGAACTATGACTGCAACCAAAGTTTCATCGATCTTTAAGGAAACTTGAGAAAATACTTCTCATCAAATCTCCTTGATGGAAAATGTAGGAATATCAAAAGGATCATGCTGATAAGGGCTATCATGTAGGGGGTGCTCAAGAGAAGGAATGGGAGTGGACTCTATGGGAGATGAAGGGGTCACCAGTGGATAATATGCCACCATGGAAGGAAGATCCATGGGTGAGGGAATGATGGGTGGAGAAGTGGTAGGTTAAGAAGGGACCATAGGTGTTGGATACATGGGGGAAGAAAGGGGAGCCTTCTTGAAAGAGAGACCTATTTTAATAAGGGTATTAGGTTTTAGAATGGTCATGAGGTGATCTTTGAGATGTTGAAGTATGTGATAACAATCAATGTGATGAGTGGTGTAATACTTTTAGAGGAAGTATAACCTTTTCTATGGGTTGAGGAGTGGTGGGATTTAAGGTGTCAATATATTACCATAACTTATGATAATGTGTGGATGAATGATTATATGTGTCATGGAAGTAATAGATATGCCTATGAGAAGACTTGGCAGGTGTACTCACAAGAGAAGTGGAAGTGGAAGATGAGGACAATAGGTATAAGGAACAATCTCTAGTCTATTGACCAAAAAAATTATTAATATCACAATAAGGTTGATCGGCCTATTTAGTGAGCATGAGAGAAAGATTTGGTAAAGGGATAAAACCATCACAAAGGGAAGGAGGAGTTCATGGAGAGACTAGGCAAGGATCAACTAAAGGATTAATAGGATATGAAACATGAAGAGACTCAACTAGAGAGGAAATGGAAATAGGATCTGAACTGGGCTCTATTGAGGAAGGGGTGAGATGCATAGAAGGTTGAAGGATATTTTCAAGCATCTCAAGGATAAGTTAACTATAAGGTTACTGGTATCTAACAAATTGATAAGGACTAGTCATAACATGATCCATAAGCATATTCGTATGAGGGCCTTTAGAAACTAGAGGGTGTGCACCATCTCTACCCTATATTCAAGAAGAAAAATTCTAAAATTAGGAATGATATTGGATGGAATGCTAGAATAAATACTAAAATATTGAAGCAAAGAGGAATGATAGTGAATAATTTTAGCATCTTAAGCTTGAACAAGACCTCTTAAGAATGGATCATCTAATGCATAACTATTATGGAATTATATGCACCCTTGAAGAGAGTTCTTTGGGATACCTTTATCTAATCCATAATATTTTAACAACCTCAGGCTATGGGTATCCTATGGTGGGGTTAAACCTCTAGAGAAGGTTAGTTTCCTTCTGATGAATCACCTAAACTAGTGCTATTATAGGGAAAAGGGTTATAAAGGGGGAAAGGGATCCTAAAAAAATTAACTAGTTAATGCACTAGATAAAAATGGTAAACTCCCATAATGTTGAACCTAGACTAGATTATCACAAGATAATACTAGCTCACACAACCTCAAAATCAAACTAATTGAAGTATTTCATAGACTAGGTTAGGAAGCAATGAATACAAGCAAAGATCAATTCTAAGACTCACTGAGAACTTACATCAATGTAAGAAAAAAATAATCTAGACCTACAGCCAACTTGAAAACACCCTAATAGAAGTCATAAAGGAGGACAATGGATATGGAAGAATCTCCTTCACAAGGCCATCATGCACAACTCATTAAACATAGATCCAAGATAAGAGATAGGTAAAGAATGTATTTTATTGCATTAAAAAGTAATTTTTACAAATTCTTGATAGGATTTAGCCTAATCAAGATGATCATATCTGACAATATCTTAGAGTCCCATGCTCTTCAAGATCAAAGAGTCCTTGTGAGAGTCTAAAATCTAAGAGAGAGCTTACAAATGGGAAAATATGAGTAATATAGGAGAAAGGGGAAGAGGAGAGGGAGTACACCATCCCAAATAATTAAATAAGATACCACCTTTTATGAATACTTCACCACTTTTTGATCAAATCAACACAAGTTCTCTATTGACAAGTTATCTTTCATTTTTACAAATAACCTTTGAATCTTCTCATTAGCTGAGCAACACACTAGAGGAAAAGAGTTTTTTAAAGGTGATGAGTCATGATCTTACTATTAAGGAGAACCTTATAGTCCTTAAAATTTTAATCAATGATCCAACTACTTTCTCCAATCCCCAAATCCCTTTTCTTTAATCTTTTACGCCATCTCCACTTGCTTTCATTATGAGGACAAAGTCAATATATCCATGGACTTGATAGAGCCATGCCATGTCTACTTTGAGCTATGGTAGGTACCTTATTTGTTGAGGATATAGCCATGTTGATAGATGAAACACTTCTCCATAAACATAAGTCTACTCCTGACTCAAATCATGAGCAGAGGTCTTTACTATAGATGGAAATCCAATTCAATTATTGGTTTTCCTATAGTCAATATGTCAATGAATAGCTTACAGACCACATAGCTTCTTTCCTAAGCCATATTAGGTCTAAATATACCTATTCTACCTCTATAACTTATGAAATTCAAGGACTTATTATACATGATGTGGAAAATACAAGAAATCCAATTTTACATGCTCTGGATTCTTCTTCAACATAGGTCTTGACTGAGCTTCAATAACACCATTTGAAATATTTTCCTTGGTTTAACCTGAGTTGAATTCATTCTCCATTGAAGTATATTAGATTTTGACTTTTAATATTTATCATCGATCAACTTGCTTGTACACTTTTGTATTTACTTTATCAGCTTACACATGTACCATTGATTTTATTTTGTAGGAACAGATGCAAGCTATTGAAACACTTGTCACCCATACATTTACTCCTAGGATATGTTGAACTTTTGACTTGATACTCACCATTGATCTTTGATGCATAATCAAATGTGATCTATTAGATCTTCATGACCCACTAACATCATCAAGTTTTTGATCACTATTATATTTTATCTTAGCTTCCACAATCTTGACATCTATTAGCCTTTCATTTTCTTTTGGGATCCACTGACTTATCAACTTGATGCTCACCATTGATCTACTTTTGTATGGTTAAATTCACATCATAGATCTATTTGGGGCCATCAACTTTATCAATTACCATATGTTGTAGATATTCTACTCAATATCCCAAGATCTTAACATTTTTTAGCTTTCTATTCAACTTGAGAACATTTGAATTTAAATGGCTATTTACTGCATCTTAAACTTGATGTTCACGTAGTTTGTTCAACTTTGAAGCTTTATATCTTGAGATAGAAAGACCATCAAGATACAAAATTTATATGGGATGTTATAGGCATGAAATACATCATTTCCATGCCATATTTTATCCTGAGAGACTTTCCCAAGTGTATTTATTAAATGCGTAACCTGACTAACTTGTTTACTTTTAGAATACATGTTATGATAGTCTAGTCCATCTTCTTCCCTTGCTCAAGTCATTTGATCATTTGGTTAATCAATAACTTTGATAAACTAATCTATCTATGTATAAAATTTGTATATGGGTCAAAACTGGTCAATCATCTTTGGTGACTCATAGGGAAGCATACCTACTATGCTTCATAACCTAGACCCTTTGTCTTGACTAGTCCATTGGGCATAGAGTCTCCTCTCTAGTTCAATAATTTGATCTAAATTTAAAACTAACTAAAAACCTCTAAATATATATTCTTGAATAAAAAAGGACAAAAATAATAAAATAAACAAAGTTCCCAAGGCACTTTGGAAAAAGAAACACACAACAAGAAAAGAAACTAACTTAAATAAAGTAATGGAAACTAACCTACTAAACAAATGTGCACATATGCACTTAGATAAAATCATGAAATATAATCTAAGATATAAAATATTATACAATAATTTACAATCACCTCCCTCCTAGGTCAAATGGAAAGCTTCTAGTATCATTCACTTGTAACAAACCAAGATAAAAAATACCTTGTTTTAGAGGTACCATAATTGGTGAATCAGGTAGCTTGATGGCTAATCCTTTTGAAGTAATCTCTAATGGATGAAATGGAAAAAACATGTCTCCAATGTATACATACTAGTCCAAGTCTTCCAATATTGGTTCATGTTAGACTACAACAACACTTACTTGATGTTGTTCATCACCCTTGAAAAAGCCTTACATGAAGACTTCATTTAAGATCTTCGGAGCAACTGCATTTAGTTCACTTGGTGAGTCAAAAAGACTCTGTTCTTCCACATTGTCTTTATGAAAATCAGGATTGATCATGCTTATAGTAACATTCTCATAGGTTCTTAGAAGAAGGACATATCTCTTAACCTCTTTAAACTTTTTGGTTATGGCATTGAACTGTTACCATAACTCTTTAGGATCTTCACTAGTATGTTCATCAAATTATATCACTTGAGCACTTGAGATGTCTCATTCATTAACCTCATTCAATATTTCATCTTTTTCTTCAACTATAAATGAGGGTTGATTAGTCCATCCAAGGTACAACATCACACCTATCTTGCTTAAGCTCTGATCTACTTTCCTCTTGCTCCAACATATCAGGGCTATCCTCAACAAATACCTCATCTTGAAGTAGACCAACCTTAGGCACCTAGTTATAATCCTCTCCTTCATCTATATATAATAGACCTTCATTAGTCCATTCAAGGTTTGATCCATGTTCTTCTTGATTATTTTCTCCTTTAGGCAAGTTTACAACACTAAGTTGCTCCATTTCACTCAATAAATCTGAGCACAAATGCTCCATTGATCTTATAAATGTCTTGATCTAACCTTGACCTTTATAATAAGTTCATGAAGGTTGTCCTCTCACTTCTCATCAATCTCCTTGAACTCAAAAGCTAAAACATGCTCTTCCTTATGAAGTGGTTTGCCTATCATGATTTCCTCATCATAGACACTTGCATTATCCTCTTCAATTCCACCTATGACTATAATCTCCTTCTTTATCCTTTGTTAAATAGGTTATTTTTATAAGAGGGAGATGGTGGGAGGGTGAAGAATTTCACCTTGCTTGTAACATAGGATTGTGTCCTTCTAGCTAGGTACCTTGTAAGGTCTCTTTGGTGGCTCTTAAACTAGTGCTTAGACCTCCACATCCAACACCTCCTCCTTCTTCTTTATGCCTTTTTGAAATAATTTCCATAATGTAAATGAGTAGGGAATAAACACCCTTTCTTCCTTTTGAATGGTTATAGGAGAGGGTGGACTCACAAGTGAGGGTATGACATATACAGGGTTGAATTTGTTAGAGAATATCAATGATGGAATTACTACATGATCTTGAGTGGGAATGGGCATAGGGGTAGGAGAGGGAAAAATAATTAGTTTAGGTTTGACATACTCTTTCTTCCGCTACTCAAACAACTTTTAATGGATAATAGCCACCCTTTCAATTATTGATTCTCATCATGTGGATATTCAACTTATTCAATGGATACCCACACATTCCAATAACTTATACAAGATCCTTATCCCTTCCATGACATGAATAAGGAAATCTTTTCATAGTTTAACCCTCTTATTTATTTTCATGATTATTCTCCCTTGGTCCAATATTACCTCTCTAAATTTTAACAAGGATGGACTTTGACAAAGATGACTAGGGGATGATTAGGAATTCTTGAAGGTTGAGTTTTAACCTCTTGGATGAGAAATGACACATAAGAATGATCCAAATGAGCCTATTTCTCTTCATAAGATATAAACACACTATCTACATTTTGGATCATGCTTCTCATCATTGATATGCCATCATTCTCACAAGATGACAATTGTTTACCCTCACAAACTGACCATCGATTCTTGACCAATTCAAGAACACTCCTTGCCTCTTATATAACATGGATAGGGATGACTAGAGAAAACTCTAAACCCCTACCAATCTCCCTTATCAACCCACTATAAACTAAAATTGCTTGTTTGACTCCTAACAAGGATGTAATAGGATAAGCTTGGTATTGACAAGGGGAATTATAAGATTTATTTGAATGCAAATGAGTATAACCTTAGTCATATGTATGGGTGGGAGGAGGAAAAAGGCCATGATAGGTCTGATAGGCTATTTTAATACCACTTGGTGGGAACACATAAACATTATTTACTTGATAAGTGTGATGTTGAGGTAGAGAATAAACATAATGATCAAAAGATGATTGATTTTACATGCCAAATTATGATTATTAGGCACTTAATCTACTTAAAATCACTGATAGATGCTTGAAGTCACCATTGATTTTTGAAAACTTGCCTCCAAAGGTTGATTGGATGAATAGAACATCAAAACTCTTCACTAGTGAATAATGTAGTAAGTCACACTAGGCATGCTATAAAATATTATGGAATTAATAGACACCCTTGGAGAGAGTTCTTTAGGCTCTCTCTGACTAAGCCATAATATTAGGACAACCTCAGGATGTGGGTATCCTATGGTGGGGTTGAACATTTGGAGAAGGCTGCGTTACTTCTGATGAATCACCTAGACTAATGCTATTACAAGGAAAAAGTTTAGAAAGGGATATTAATAAAGTTAACTAGATGATGCATCAAATAAAAATGGGAAAATCCCATAAGCTTAAACTCACACTAGATCATCAAAAGATAATACTAGCTCACACAACCTCAAAATAAAGCTAATTGCATTAGTATTTCATAGACTAGGTTCAAGAAGTAATGAATAAAAACAAAAAGGAGCTCTAAGACTCACTGAGATCTTACATTAATGGCATAAAGAACACTAATTTATACCTATAGATAGCTTGAAAACACATTAAAATGGTTCAAAAAGGAGGATAATGGATATGCAAGAATCTCCTTCACAAGGCCATCATGCACAACTCACTAAACATAGAACTAAGGAAATAAATAGGTAAAGAAAGTCTTTTATTGAATCAATAGGTAGTTCTTAAAAATGTTTGAAATTTTTTAGCCTAATCAAGATGAGCATATCTTAAAATATCTCAGAGAGTCCCCTAATCTTCAAGATCAAAGAGTCCTTGTGAGAGTCTCGAATTTGAGAGAGAGCTTACAAATGGGAAAGAATGGGTAATATATGAGAAAGGGGAAGAGGAGAGGGAGTAAACCATACCATATCATTAAATTAGATACCACATTTTATGAATGCTTCATTAGCTTTTGATCAAATCAACACCAATTCTCTATTGCCAAGCTATCTTTCATTTGTCTAAATAGCCTTTGAATCTTCTCATTGGTTGAGCAACACACTAGAGGACAAGAGTTTACCGAAAGTGATGAGTCATGATCTTTCTATGAAGGAAAACCCTTTAGTCCCTAAAATTTTAATCAATGCTCTAACTACTTTCTCCAATACCCAAATCCCTTTGCTTTGATCTTCTATGCCATCTCCACTTGCTTCCATTATGAGGATAAAGAAAGTCTTTATATCCATAGAATTGACAAAGCCATGCCATGTCTACTTTGAGTGGTGGTAAGTACCTTCTTTGTCAAGGATATATCCATGTCGATAGATGAGACAATTTTCCATAACCATACATCCACCCTTGATTTAAATACTGAGCATAGGTCTTTACTTTAGATAGAAAACGAATCCAATTATTGGTTTTCATATAGTTAATATGTCAATGAATAGATTATAGACTACATTACTTATTTCTTGAACCATATTAGGTCTAAACATACCTATTCTACCTCTAAAACTTATGGAAGCCAAGGACTTATTATACACAACATTGAAAAGACAAAAAAGTCAAGTCTACATGTTATGGATCCTTTAACAGATATCACACTAAGCTTCAATGGTGTCCTTTGAAATATTTTCCTTGGTTTGACTTGAGTTGAATTCATTCTCCATTGAAGTCCCTTAGCTTTTAACTTTTAATATTAATGATTGATTAGCTTGATTGTACACCATTATATCTACTTTCTTAGCTTATATGTGTACCATTGATTCTCTTATGTATGAATGGATGTGATCCATAGATATTCTACTAGTTTAACATGGGTGAAACAATTGTCACCCATTTATTTACTCCTAGGATATGTTGACCTTTTGACTTGATGCTCACCATTGATCTTTAATGCACGATCAAATGCACTTTCTTAAATCTTTGGAACCCTCTGATGTCATCGAGTTTCCACTCTCTATTGGATCTAATCTTAGCTTCTATGATCTTGACATTTATCAACCTTTCACTTGTTTTTAGGATCCACCAACTTGTTGACTTGATGCTCACTATTGATCTATTTTTGTATAGTTAAATGTGCATCATAGATTAGTTTGGGCCCATTAGCTTTGTTAGTCACCACACATCATAAATATTCTACCCATGCTCTCAATATCTTTACATTTGTCAACTTTGCATTCAAGCTAGGAACATTTTAATTTAAATGATTATTTTCCATAACTTAAACATGACATTCACATGCATGTCCTAGACTGTTTATTCAACTTTAAAGCTTTATATCTTGAGATAACAAGCCCATAAAGATATGAAATTTGTATGGGATGTTCTAGGCATGAAATAAATAATATCCATGAAATATTTTGTCCTAAGGGGCTTTCCTAAGTGAATTTATTAAATGTGTAACCAAACTAACTTGTCCATTTTTGTAAGATGTGTTGTGACACTTTGGTATATCTTCTTCATTTGCTCAAGTCATTTGATCATTTGGTCAATCAAGAACTCCACTCAAATGATATATCTAGGTAAAAGCTTTGTATATGGGCCAAAATTGGCCAATCAATAACCATATTCATAATCAAGGGTATTAAGATCAATGGCATAGGTAAGGATGACCTTATCATCCAATGAATTTTGATAAATGGAATGATGAGTCTTAGTTAAGATAATGGGTATGTCATCACTGTATGGTTGATGGGAATAGGGTTGTAAAGAAGGGGGAAATTGGGAAATGAGATGAGGTGAGAGATTCAAGGTTTTAATCTTTAGGTTGATCTCATCAAGCTCATCATCATCATAATCTATGAGGTTATGGGTATATTCTTGATGAGTTTGGGGTGACCATTGTAACCTTAGGTGGAGTTGGTAGGAAAGTTAAACTATTGAGATTTACGAAATGGAATGCTTGGAAAGGGTTCAAGGGTGGGAATAATGAATACACCATCATCTTGGAATTATTCAAAATTCTAAGGGTTAGTGTCACCTTGAATCCTATAGATGGCTCCATTATCAGGAAATTTTACACATTGGTAAGTGGAAGAGGTAAATTCTCTCATGTGATGAGTCTATGGCCTACCAGTAAAAATATTATAGGGTATAATAAAGTTAAATATAATCACCTTCACATGAATGATGATAGGTTGGGTGATGATAGGGAGCCACACATAGCCTAAAGGAGGCATTTTCCTTTGATCATAACCTTTACATGTACTACATGTGTATTTAAGATTACATTCAAAATATCGAAGGGTTTTGATAAAATTGAGAGAGGAAAAACAAGTGTTGGAAAACTTATCAATCAAGACACATTTTAATTGGATGTCACCAATTTGGACATTGATAAAAAGGTAGGATCATCTACATGAATAAAAATCTCATCAAGAATCATTAAAATAATGGAGAATTTGAGGGAAAGAGAAGTGTATGTGGTTTTATCAACATATATGGACATCTCTTAACACTCTTGTAAAATGATATATTCTAATCCAAATAAATTAACTTTGCATCCTGTTAGGAGAGGATGAGGGATGTTCGTTTCAAATAAAATCTGCATAAGATGATTATGATGATGTAGATAAGTTTTCATAAGTTCGATGAATGGGATTAGAGATGGGAGTTTAGTAAGTTTTATGATAGGATCCCATTCATCATAACCCATAAGAGTATTATTGGAAAGAGGTGCATAGTGTTGAAGGAGGTCCTCAAAAGGAGGAGCCAAAGTGTATGTGATTTTATGTTAATAAGATGTGGAAGGTTTAGTTAGAGGACACGTTTTTTTATTATCTTGAGAAGATGGGGTAGTTGATGCAGGTTTGGTTTGAGAAGAAGTGTTGATATAAGTTCTAGTATTATTGGTGATGGCTAAATAGGTTAGAGGAATGGTAGAAATGATATGATAAATATTATCCAAGGGAGGTGTTATAATTGGTTCATCAAAATATATAAGGTCTTCTTACCCCAACTTTGTTAAGTGAGTTAGAGAAGAGTCTTGGATAACAAAAAATATGTGAGGTAATTGAGGAGTGTAGATGGGATGAGGATCAATGAAGGCAACCACCATTTTCATATTATTCATATTGACCAAACTTTCTTTAAGAGTTGGATATAGAAGACTATCAACATTATTGGTAAAAGAGGTAGGATTTTCTTAGTTATCTTGGTGATTTTGAAGAGGATCTTTATAGATGGCCAAATGAGCATTAACCTTGTTCAAAGCTTGAGATTTAGTTTGTGTTTCATGGGATTTGTAGGTAATTCCATAGGATTGTTGACATTTTTAAATGATAGAACATGGTTAAAATTGAGATTAAGAATGAAATCCATAGCCAAATTATGAAGTTTCCAACAAGTTTCATGATAATGACCCCAACTAGCATGGAACCAACAAAATTTATTGGGATCATACCAAGATTTCATGGGATGAGTGGGATCAAGTTATCATGGAAGAGGCCTTGGTATTAATTTTTGTAGTTCCACTAAAGATAAAGGTTTATGAACATTGATGTTATTTATTAAATATAAATTAGGATTAATGATGTGGTTAGGAGGGGAAGCTTGTTCCAGAGCCTAGTTGGGAACAATAACTTGACTAATATGAATGGTATCATAAGAGTTAGTGTCACCATAATTATTAGCATGACAATTCTTATTCTTAATTAACATGAGAGTACCCATAGAAGGTTAGGATGGTTTGAATTGATGCATGAGTAAATATTTATGCGTGGATTGGTCAATGGCCTCTTCCAAAGTTCATGGAGAGAGATTCTAGACTTGATGTTACAACTTGGGAAAATGAGCATTGGTAAAAAAATGAAAGATGTCATATTCCATATTATGTTCACATTTTTTTAGATAATTTATTCCATCATTTAATGAATGCTTGTGTGGTTTTGGTATCAAGTTGTACACATTTGATAAAATGGGCCAAGTTATTTTCATTTAGATCACTAGTTTGGAATTATTGGACTAGAACATTGACTAAATCTTCCAAACTAGTGATGGAATGATATTTGAGTTGGTTGTACCAATCTAAAGCATCACCTATGAGAGTCTTTGCTAATATTTTTGTAGAAAAAAAAATATTTAAATTGACACAATATTTATATATATTTCTACATGTTTTTAAGTAGAGAGTAGGATTGGTTGCTCTATTATAAGTAATGGTAGGGGTGATACCTCCTATATTAATATTAGCAATTTATGGTGTAAGAGGCTTATTTGAGGTTGTTTGATTATTTTTTTTATGATAGGAGGTTGAGGGATAATATTACCATGATAATCCCAAAGAGGAGGTGAGGGAGAATTGTGGGTATGCATTCCCCATGGAACATATTGAGGGTGGTTTTGAAGATGTATAAGATGATTTTTCATTTGAATCATTTGATTTGCCATTTCAGCTTAGAAATCATTCATTTGATTATGATTTTTTAATATAATTTTATGGGTTGGAGTGGCATTATTGGTATTCTTTGAAGTATTAGAATTGGTAATAGTGGCTTGGGTACCATTGTGGGTGTTAGTAGTAGCATGAGAAGATTTTTTGGTAAGTGAGGAACTAGTGGCATGATTTTATTATGTGGTAAAATTGTACTAGTAGAGGGATGAGAAGAAGTAGTACTCGAGGCATGATTAGTATGGGTATAAAATGATACATTAGTGAAATAATTGAGAAGAGTGGGTCTTGGGAGAGGACCACTAGATGTAGAACCTACCATGTTAGTAGATATACTAGACATGGAGGTGGAGGAAATAAAATAGGAAGATTTCATGGTATGAGAAGGGATCAAAAGAGAGGGGGAAAGTTTAGAATCAAATAAGCTAGTGTCTCCAAATCTATGTGAGAATGTGGGAGAAGGTGAATAGGGCTCCTTGACTTGACCACTTATCATGAGATGGTAAATAGTAGAAGGATCATTTCCTCAGTGTTGAGGAAATTTATTGAAAAAGAAGAGCATTTTTGGGGTGTAATCTAATTTGGTTTGATCTTATAAGGAAAAAAGAGGATTAAGAAGTGATGAGGAATGGTAAGGGGTCCCATAGTTTGTAGTATGAGTGGCTACATGCAATTACTTTCATATAAGGTAAGACCCACAAGATACTTATGGGAGAACCTATTGGGATTGGTAAAACTCATCATATCTATTGAATTTAACTCAATTTTATCTTCAAATAGGAGGTTCATGATGAAAGAGAGAGATTAGGGAAGACAAACTTGATGCAAAATCAAAGAGATACAAAAGATAGATAAGAGTATAAAGTTGACCAGGTTGATTGAGTACTATAAATAGGGTATGAAATTGAGCTAAGAAAGATACAAGGTTGACCAAGTTAGCTTGTTATTATAACCTGGCTTATAGGAAAGAGTACAAGGTCAACTAGGTTGAGTTAATATTATAGATAGGAAAAAATATAGTTTGATAAGGATACATAGTTGACTAGGTTGACTTAATACTATAACTTGATTGGCAAAAAAAATTATTGGGTTGACGAGGTCAATGTAGTATTGTAGTTATGGAAATAGATAGTTTGTAAGAGACTATGTTGAACATAATGACAATGTGCTCAAAATAGAGATTTTTTTTTAATGCAATCAAAGTAATGAATGGAAGGAAACACACAAACAATTGGATCAATGGAAATGATACAATTGGGGTACACAACATAAAACCTTACACCAATGCTAGTTAATTCAAGTTTTTTTAATAAAACACACAATGATTAGAGAGTAAGTAGTCAATTGAAAAGTAAATGCTAACTAAATGGTCAACCTAAGTGTTGTTATATTAATATAAAGTGTTATTTTAAGTTTGATAGGGAAGATGGTTGAAAATAGGTAAATGAAAATCAATCTATGGATGGTTTTAGGATGTTTAGGCTAAGAAGAATCTATGTTGGCAATAGTAATAGCTTGGTATTGGGGCCTACCCCTCACTTCACAATCCTACAATGATAAGGGTATTGGGTGCTTTGCCAATATATATTATTAACCACATGTTTATAACTTTCCAAAAGATCAAGATGGCTTCCCCATTATTGATGAAATCAAAGTAGGTAGGCCTTGGGAAGATAAATGTTAAATGAATTTTGAATATTGTAAAATTTTTTAGTGTGTGAAAAAAAATAAAAATGGTGCAACTAAATGGCAATTTGAAAAACCACCTATGTAGACTATGTGAACTACTTTAAACATGAAAACAACTAAAAATGAAAGTGTGAATTAAATACTAACAAATAGTTGTTGATTCCCAAATTAATAATGGTATAGATTCAATTTAGATGACACTATATTCAAACATTATAGAACAGAGTTGACTAGGTTGCTACTATTCTATAGAATCAAGAGTCTTTAATAACTAAGTCGACCAAGTCAACTTAGTTTTTTACAAGATTAAAATTTTAAAGAGTATAAACTTGTACAAAATAGAGCTATAATGAAGTAATAAATTCATAGAGAGAGAAATAGAGGAACCTTGGTGGGTTATAAGATGATTAATATTACAAAATTTTTGTTGCAATAATTTGAATGTTACTTGCAAGTTCTAAAAACTAAGTCAATTAGTTTGACCTATTTCTATGAAACCCTATTTGTTAAAGCTTGATAAGATGACTAAATCAACTTGAACAATGTAGTTTGGTGTTCTAGATGCTGACTGGAAGACTAAGTCAACCAATTCAACTTAGTTTGTTGTTTAGGATGCTGACTGGAAGATTAAGTCAACCTATTCAAATTAACTATGAATTCCTAGATGAATCTGTAGCCTCCACATCTCAAATAGATATTTAATACCAAATGATTATATTCTTTGATGGATCCAAATGTGAGTGTGATGGGGGATATGGAATTATCTTAATCCCTCCTGGGGGACACTTATATCCCTATATTTTAAGATTGATTTTGAGTGCATTAATAATACGGTAGAATATGAGGTTTTGAACATAAGTCTCCAAACCACTTTAGCCTTAGGTATTAAGACATTTAATATCTATGGTGATTCATAGATTTTTAGTCAATTAGATTAAGGACATATATCAATGTAAGAATGATACCCTTCAAAATTATAAGACTTTGGCTGACTAATTACTAGATACTTTTGAGCATTATGTTATTCAAGCCACTCCCCAATCAACTAACAAGTTTACAGATACCATGGCTTTTTTGGACTCATTTATCCCATATTCATCTCAAAAATCTAAGTTATTTTTCCTTATCCATAAGGTTAATCAACCTTCTTTTACCAAAATTGATCTTCCTTCCATCCACAGTGTGGAGGAAAATCCATTAGATCTCTAGTACACATAGATATTTGATTACTTATCAAGGGGGATTATTCCTTCAAATCTATCTAGAAATGGTAAGCGAGCCTTCCAACATTGTATCATGAATTTTATCATAGTATGGGGTGTTCTCTATAAGCATGGTTTTGATGGTTTCCTTCTTTGTTATCTCTAAAATCATGACTTTACCCTCACTATCAAAGAAGCTCATGACATCTCATGTGAGGGACATTTTAGTGGCTGTATCATTGCTAAGAGAATCTTATGATTGGGATATTATTGGCCCACTTTAAATTAGGATTTTTGTGAGTATGTTAATAAATGTATAAAGTTTTAGAATCATGCTAACCTATCGCATGTTCCTAGTCAAGCATTACAGGTAGCATAAGACTTTTTCTTGTTTTCCAAGTGGGGTCTTGATCTTATAGGTTAGATCAATCCTAAATCTTCCCAATGTCATGGATTTATCATTATTGCCACTAAGTATTTTATTAAGTGGGTGGAGGTTATACCTCTTAAATTAACTAAAGCATATAAAATTGTGGATTTTATTAGTCATCATATTATTTGTCACTTTGGTGTTCCTCATAAGATCATTATATATAATGGAAAATATTTTAAAAATAAAAAGGTTAAAGAGCTCTGTATTCTTTTAGAATTAATATAATATTATCCTTTCCTTTCTATCCTCATTCTAATGGATAGGCCGAGGAATCTAATAAAACTCTTGTCAAAATTATAACTAAAGTCATAAATGAATTAAGAAAGAACTAACATCTTCATGTTCCTTTTTCCTTGTGGGCTTATCAAACTAGTATTAGAACCTCTATAGGTGCTACTCCTTTAACCCTAGTATATGGTATTGAAGTTGTGCTTCCTCTTGAGGTTTAGATTCCTTCCCTTTACATCTCCCTTAAAGATATCATTTTTAAGGATGACTTCCATCAAGAATGATTAGCCCAACTCAAACTCTTAGATGAGTGTCAATCAACTACTCTTGATAATATCCATGTATATTAGGAATGAATAAAGTGTGACTATAATAAACATCTAAAATAATGTGAATTTAATATTGGTAACCTTATCTTAAAAGAGAATCAACATGTTACTAATATGGAAAAAAGCAAAATGGGAAAATTTTCTCTGAATTGGTTCAGACCATACATTATCACCCATAAATATGGATTTGGAGCATATCTCTTGGCCTCTCTTGAGCTAATAAGTCTTAGTCACCTTGGTCCACCTAGTTTCTTTTTTTGGGTTTGATTCAATAAAACCATATCCCTATTATTCTTATAATAAATAATGATATATAGAGTCATGTGGTTATTTGGAAACATTATCTATTGTAAAATTGAATATGAATACCTTAGATCTATTCATAGCATGCTCTAATTGGATAATCTCCACCTATAATGGGAAGGAGATCCAAATCATTATTTCCTGAAATAAATCCCTATCACTAATATATTTTAAGAATAAGAGTATTATCTAGTGCAATGAAGCTTTGAGAAATTATTATAGGATAGCTAAGGCCAATAAATAAATAAATAATTTCACTTGGATTAAAATAAAATAAAATCAAGAAAAAAACTAGATTAATCCCTCAAAGGACAACTATAAAATCTATGAAAACTACAAAATATATATAGAAAAAAGTGCAGACTGCTCAGTTAAAGGATGACTGATTCGAAAGGCATCTCTCAAAATATAAACCACTCCCTCAAAGTATGGCTATCATGCATAAAATATCCCAATAAAACTTCTTACATTGATCAGCTTTCTTTAATTTAGTGGACTTCTTGCATTGATTAGTCCACATGGATTGACACAAAAGGATTCTAGATTTGACCTTAGTTCTAGGTATACAATATGAAATCATCTTATTCTTAAAATAATCCATTTTTTATCAAATCAAATCCTAAGTTTTTTTTTAAAACCAATAAAATCTTGAACTTAGTCGACCTAAGGTTGTTAGGCTATTTATTAACAGTTAGTTAAGGACGCACATGCATTCATTTCAAGTGGTTTTATTGGGTCATGGTATGAGATAATAATGAGTAATAAAACCCTTTCTAAATAATATTTTCCATATGTATCAAAAAATATCCTAATCTCATAATCTAGAAATCTATGAATCTCATGAAATCTGTAATCTATAAATCATATCCATAATAATCATGATCCATAATCAATTTTCATAATCCATAATCTAGTTCACATCCATAATAACATAATCATAATTTATAATATTTTTAATATCTAAAATACATAATCCATCATCACATAGAATACAATCTATAATCAATTATCTAATGCACATACATAACCCATAAACATTATTTAAGGCACATAATCGATAATCTAATTAAATACATAATCATAGAATCAAAATCACATCCATAATAACATAACCATAATCTATAACAATTTTAATATATAGCATTTTAATCCATCAAATACATAATCTAAACCCATAAACATATCACGTAAAATTCATAAAATCCATAATCCATACTCTAATGCACATCCATAATAACCATAATCCATAAACATTTTAATATAAATCTATAACATGTATAAATCATAGTCTATCACCAAATTTAATAAGTTAAATCCATAATAACATAATGTACATACAAACATCCATGATAACATAATCCATATGAACATCAGAACTCATAAATCAAAATCATGAGTCATATATATAAAATAATCAAAGTGTCCATCACAAATATCCATATACATGTATGTGACTCTTGGGCTAGTATAATGAATAAATACAATAAATGATTTAATCATTAAGATGTATCCTACTCAAATGGATACTCCCTAAATCTCCACCACCATCTCCACTCCCATCTCATCTCCTCCCCTATCTCCATCTCTATCCTTATCACTCCTCTGATCTATCCTACATGATACACTTCCCATGCAATTGACCCTTTATGAGTCTACTTGGAAGACCTACCCTTTATGGCTAAATGGGTATCATAGAGAGGAATCTCTAAATGTATATCTAGAATGATCTACTAATAGTATCACATCTCCACTTCTAGTTCCCTATACCTATTAATACTCACTATCCATGCCTACCTTGTGTTAGGATCAGCCATCTTTGTAACTATTTGAATTTATGATTCTCCATCACCCCTCTATATATTATCCCTCTCTACTTAGTAATGATATCAAGCCTCCACTTCCATATCATGGCTTAACTATAATGAGTGTAACTCCACCCATAGTGTATCCAATCCGGTCTAGAGTGTGTCTCACTCCATTGGCATCATAGTGAGAGCCCTGTATGCTACAACCACATGTCCTTATAAGGCAATACACTAAGCCCTTAGTGTATTCCTATCTATAATGATCTTTAAAATATCAATCTCCTCCTAAATCTCCTCCTCTCTCCCATCCTCTCCCCTCTCCCCCTCATCTCCCATCAGTTCTTCTCTTCTTCCATCCTCCTCACCATCCTCCATCTCATTGTCTGTTCCCTCCTGGTGAGGTCACACTACCCTCTCCTACCTCATCACCCACTATCCTTCCCACCAAGATATGAATGTTAGAGCATACCCTACATCCTCTATGTTTGATCCCACTACCTTGCCCTCTTTATCCTTTTACTATAACATCTATAATTTATGGCTCCAAGAGTGGAGGCCGTACCTCATCCTACTTGTATGTGCATGGGGCCCATGATATGTCCTGAACCAAGATGAATTATCTTCTAACTCACCTAAAATATAGGTTCTTCATGTACTCTATCCTCCTCCTTATCACCCACCTATCCCTCCAAATATATAAAATATTTATCTCAACTTCAATCCATGTAAAAAATCTTAGATAAGGTTTCTAGATGATATCTCCATCTCACAATCCCTCTAGGACCCCTTGATAGTACTCTAGGTCTTATACAATGCCATCTATGAAATATCAAGTTAAATATACCTTCCATAATAATAACTTCATGTTATACTTGATCTCATACCATTGTATCCATGGGGTACTAATGGGACACACCGCCCTAATGTGTTCATATGCACAACACTATAGAAATATGATAACATCCAACCCATACATCCTCTAGGTCTTCCAACCCCATAGCTCCTTATATACCTATGCCAATAAGGTATACATCTATGAAAACATTTTCCTTTACTCTAGCATCTTTATGACCACACTTTTCAGGCTCAAAACTTGCCTCCTATTGAGTGTAAGAATGCATAGCAGGAAATTACCATCAACATCATGGTCAGAACACCCCTCCTTACTGCATTGATCTCACATAGAAGCTAAAACACAAATCCACCAATAATAAAAGTGATATATATACAATCCATACCATATAAATGTGTCACTACTACTCCATGTCCTCTCCCATCCATAGGTACTATAGTCACTCCCTACAAAAGAAGTCAAAAAATCCTATATATAACCTCCTCTATAATGGTTATCTCTCTTATGGGTAGCCAAAATGTCTTATTAGTCATATCCCATCACTCCAAAAAGGAAACCAACAAGCTCACATCTTGGTGAATTCATTGATAATAATGCACTCCTCCTAAGCCTATGGCCTCCAAGTGTATCTAGTCATCATCACTGAGTTGGTCCTATAATTTCTCTAATAAGGGCGTCACTCTATCCCACATCCATAGTAGAGTCTATGCCTATTACCATAATCCCCTATAAGCCTAAATTATCCTAAAAACTCTACTTATCCTAAACTCTAAACATTATAATCTAACCCTTCACTTTTTGAGTAAATTGACATTGATCCCTCATAGATTAATGTCATTATATTAGGATCGATGTAGTTTTAGGTGAAATGACATTGATTACCTAGTGAATCATCATTGATTTATGAGAAATGGAACTAATTATTTGGCTCTATCCTACCCTACTCTTAGCATATATCCTGATCCTACAAAATCAAAAAATTAGAAAATTAGAAAAAAATTAACAAATAATAGGGCCTACCTCATCCTACGATCATCATTGTCACCTCAAACCACTACTATTAGCCTCCATTTTATCTCACAGCATAATTGTCATTTTAATTCTCACTCATCATTTCATTTTACACAATAGCAACTGAGCCCTTTTTCATGTTAGATTTGCTTATATACCCAACTTTGGATTGATGCTAATCAATTTTGAATCGATGTTGATTAAGTGGATTAGCATTGTTTCATTATAGATCGGCACTATTTTGCCTATTTTTCACTACTTGTATTTTACATGCATCTAGTCCTACTCTTATCTTCATATTGGTACTTTGACACACCTACCCTCTTATTTATCATATACCATTTTAGGTTTGTGTATTTAGACCCCCTGTTAGTCCCATAGCCTATGTAAGGCATGTAATTTTTGGGTATCTCCTCTAAGGAGGTCTGAGAGTGTATTTCATCTTGAGAATAGATATCTATAGGTAGCATGCAAACCATATATCACACTATATGCTTTAATCATCTAATTACCATCACTTATTCTCTTGTTTAGATTTTGTTTAAGCCCATTGATTCATATTTATAGAATTTGATTATGGGAGTTTAACTTGGAGCATCTCTACCTATATTACCTTACATCTTATTAGTGAAAAACATATATTTCATGTTATGCATCTGCATTATTAGCTCTCATTTGTTATTTATCCATCCCAACCACTATTTCATTTTTTAAATCCATCATCCATTCCTCATCTTACGTTGGCTCCCAGTTTGAGGGGGGATCCCTCCTCACATAAAATTGGGGCATTATATCTTTCTCCGTTTTTGTCTCATTACATGTATTCCATACCACTCCATAAAAGGGGGCAAATTTAGAATCTATAATTTCATATACTATATAGAATTTATTAGGTTTTTTAGGCCCTTATTATTATTTTAATCTCCTAAATATCCCTATTATGAAGTTTAGTTTATTTACCATTAACCACTTGATAATTTACTTTTACAAATTACCTTGTCACCTCCCAAACCACCTAAATCTATTTAAAACTAGGTAATCCCAACCTTTTAAACCACTTCACTCATGTATAACCTCATCCCCAACAAACTCACATGCACAAAACCAAATTTACCCATGGTTGGAATATACCAACATGGACAAATCCTTTAGCTACCAATTTGGGTGAATCATTGTTGATTATCCCTTGATCAACACTAATTTTCCATATCGACATCAATTCATTTGTACCCAACCAACCTTTGGCTTTGGGACAAAAAAATCTAAACCTCAAAACACTAATTAGATTTTTGGATAATTGAGGAGACTATAACACCACTCTACCAAAATTTTGTTTCATCTAATCTATATCTATCATTATGAGCCTGAAGGACTACTTGCACTTGTGGGAAGGAATTCATTTTACTTGCAACCATGTTCAAGGTAAGCACTTGTCTTATTTATTGAATTTCTCATTATTTTATTTGCTTTTGTATTCTTATCCAATCCTTATAATACAACCTATATACATCTATGCCTATTTATTATCCTCATCATCCTTTTAGTCTATATTTTATTTAAGTGTAGTTTTAGATTAGAGTTGATGCCAATTCATTCTAAATCAACATTGATTCTAAATAATCAACACTGATCCTATAGGATCAACATCAATCCACTCTACTTGGTTTTTAAATCCAAAACTTTTAATCTTAGATCCTTATCTTTAAATCATTCTAATTTTCTATCCTTTTAAACATGGCCTTGTTATATAGATGAATCTTCTAGGCATTGTGCATGATGTCATTAACATCATTGATCTTCCTATAGTATCCCACCCCCTTTTCAATGGTCAAAGTGACATAGCCTTTGAGCTAGCACTTTATTCCATTATTTACTCTCCCCCTATTAAAGCCACTACTGACCAACTTGATGTTATACAAGGAGATGTGAATGCTGCTATGGCCTATTGGGATGAATACTTTGCTTACATTAATAACTTAAAGATTAAATAATAATCATTATCATTATCATATCTTTATCTTTTGTAATTTCAAGTGTTGTTTATTCACTTAATTGTGAAAATAGTGAGATGGCATCCACTTGAGGAAGCTCATAACTTCTTGGGGACTGGTTCTTAACTAGGCAACTCACCCATCTTTTTATTAATCTATTTTTGTCTAAGTTGTTTATTTGTGTGTAGGTTATTCTTCCAAGCCAAAAAAAAGTTCTCTCATTAATTGGATTTGAGTGGTGCACAACCATCTTCATGTCTCTAGGTATTATTCATAAACCCTACATTTCTTTAAGTTTATAATAAGTTAATTAAATTAAAAATAAAAATGAAAAACTACTCTAAAATTTATTAAACAAGATAGCTTCATATAATGTTAGTAAAATACTTTGTTTGAAGATGTCTTGAAGTTGTTTTTTTTCCATGGAGCTAGTCAATTTAGCTAATATAGTCTTGTATCATATGATGTATTCTATAATATGTTTATTTGACTTTTGTTTCAATTATGCAATTTGAGCATATGAGATCTTGTCACTGATATTTATAGAGAAGAGTGCTAAAAGCATTTCTGCTAAAGGATTGAATGTTGTGATAGATTAATTCGATAAGTCATAAAACCACTGTAAGTCATAATCCTTTAAACTACATGAAAAAAACTTTGTGAGTATCCAATCATTGGACATGAAGTCCAAACATGCTATGTGAAAGTCTTGGAGATGGTGCTTTGGTCACCCTTAGCATCATACAATGTAATTTTAGGTGCCACAAATCTAGACGAAAAGGGAGTTTCCATTATGTGGTGTGTAAAAGGTGTATGTAAGAGAAAATTAGAATCCAAGGCATGTGATGGCCTAGAGGCTTAATTATCAATATGTAACACCTTATCCTATAGAGTATGAACCTCATGCATAAGGGATTGTACATTTAGAGTGGAGAAACTAGCCACAAAAGGTGTAGCTATCATTGAAGGTTGTTGAAATGCAATTATAGGTTATGCTAGTTGAATTAGCCCCATTATAGGTTTAATAATTTTATTATTTAGAGGAGTTAATATTTATCATTATTTTATTTTTGGAGTTCTTCTTGAATAATAATGATGAGGTCATACTACATATCTGAATGTTTTGACATAAAATCTTACAATTGTTTCTTATCAGTCTCATCAAATCAGTTATGGAATTTTTCTATTGTAATTTGGGAAGTAGGAAAATAAGTTGTTATATATTTTAAAACTTTAAAGAATTTTAATCTAAGAAATATTGAAAAAAACTAATATTGAAACAAATCTAAAATTTTAGAAATAAAAAATGAGCATAGACATAAAAAAGATACAAATCCTAAGAGCATCTAGGGTTAGGGTTTGAGAAATGTTTGAAGTAGTTGGGTTCACCAAATATTTTAAAATTTTAGGATTTAATTTGATGTAAATCCTATTTTTTTATTAAAGGTATTAATATACTAAATCAAGGAAATAATAATCAATAAATACAATTGCTAGTTTGTTATAGAATAGACTAGATTTGCCTTTTCAAAAAATAGTAATAAATAATGTAAATAAAGACTTAGCTAGAAAACACCTAATACAGATTATCTAAGTGCTAAAAATAGAGATGGAAGTTGGTCTAAGTGTTATTAATTAGATCTCTATGTCATAACCCATTTTGGATATTAGTGCCACAATTAGACAATAGTTATATTATTGGTAAAGTGGTGGTAGTGTCCTCTTTGTAGGACTATCTTGAGCTTCTAGGTTCACTTATGTCTATATAATTAGGTGTTGTTTATATGAACATTAATTTTAGAAGCCTGTGTTATTCCTATAATGACTAATTTATTATTAAAACCCTAATCCTCCATGAAATTAGGGTATGAGCTGAAAAGTGTGTTCATTAGTAGGATAGGTTGGACATACTCAACGCCCCACTATGAAGAGAGTTGCATACATACCAATACTCCAAGGATGGATCAAACTTGGTGTATTTTTCACCACCCAAGTACTGGTGCAAGTGCAAGTAATGTTAGTATGATAGTCACCTTAAGTGCCTTGAGTGTGTGTGAGACTGTAAATCTAGAAAATTAGAGCTTAGGGTTATTGTAGATGGTAGTATGTAGATGTATAGATGAATAGGTATTTGTAACCTTAATTTTTCTCAACTTATTTCATGTTTTAATGTGTATTTTGCATGTAATTTCCATATAGTGGATAAAGGGCTAAAATTCATTTATATATAACATTATGTTACTTATGTAGATGATAAAATATGTCTAGGCTAACCTTAGGAGGATTTAGTTTTTAAAAAGACATTCATTTAAAAAAATTAGGGTAAAAGACATTAACACCATTTTGGAGACTTTAGAGCCATGTGGCTCTAGTGTCATTATATGACACTAGTGTCCAGTTGGCATAACAATAGGCACAAAGGGGTAGGATCAAGAAATAAGGTTCTAAAACTACTTTGGAGTTGACTAGGGATGCCTGTGGCCCACATGAAGGATAAATAAGTGTGATAATAGGCTCTAGGATAGTCTAGGTCCAAGATAGGAATAGGTAGCCTCAATTAGCACTCTTATCACTTGAATACCACTTTTGGGTGATTATAACAAGCTTAACAAGATGAAAAAGTGGGAATATGAGATGTCAAACTTATTGCATCGATTTAAGGAGTTTTAAATCATCTTATGAGATTTCAAGAAGAGCTAACAATGTGGTGAAGGAAGATATATGTGTGTCTAACCCCTTAGTCAAGGAGGGTTGGGAAGTTTCAAAGGGGATATGACACATATCCTATGCCAACCTCTTGAGGAATCTCCACAAATCATGAGTGACACTTGTGTATAAGGTTATTTGGATTGTTTCATGTCTATTCAAGACCTTTGTAATTAATTCATGAAAAGTGGACTTAATGATAAATGTTATCCACATCCCTTCTCTCTTTCCTCTCTCATTTATCATATATGTACTTGATCATGACATTATAATCATCCTCAATTTAAGTATGGTAAAGCCCTACTCAAGTTAACACTTGGTCTTACCTTTTGATATGAATAATAAGTTGGTTTTAACCTTCTTCAAGCTTGATTTTTAGTGTATACTTGTGATTATTCATGATTGATAGTGGTAGTGTTCTAATTCCCTCTCTTTTGTCCTCTCACCCTTACCTTTTTCAAAGTAGTTTGGCTCTTTCTAGGTCACATGAAGTGTTACAATTGGTGTTGTAGGGAATTAGATGTGGAAGTTTTCCATTAGTGTTGATTCAGTTCACCTCTTTATTGTCTCTCCTAATTCTCCCAAGACCTCCATGTTGAAATAATAATTTAAGGAGAACCTCAAGTTAGATTAATGTGGTTTGATTGGTATTTATTCATTTAATTTATAAGTGTATTAGTGAGTGGAGGTAAATATTTTGGTGCATTGCCCCTTTTACTTTCATATTTGTCTCTCTCTCCCTTTTCCTTGTCAGTTTAATATATTTACTATTAGTTTGGGTAAATCATCATGGGAGCTAATTTATATCTATATATTCACCTCATCAATTAGGCCACCCATAACCTATAGTTGTTTCCATTGATATCATCTAAGTAAGAAGGCTTGAAAAACATTTTTAGGGTTGCAATTTAGAGTGATAATAGTTTTGGCATGCCCTATTGGACAAGTGCTTCAAGTACATCATCCATTAAAGAGTTTTTAGTGTTGTTATTCAATATATCAGCCTTTAGAGGCATGAAAACAATAATAAATGTCAATTCCAAGTGAAATAAAGCTATTTTAAGTGGTATAAGTTTAAAGATACAAATTGGTATGTATCCCCATATTTCTTTATATGGAAATGCATATTTTATACCTCCATGTTCTCCATATCAAACTCATGATGTTTATGGCTTCTCTTCAAATATCCCTCCAATAGCATACCAACCCTATTTTGAGACATATCAATCCAAAAATTACCCTATTTGCTCTTCATATGGATCTAGTTAACAATATGAGTAACCTTGCTATCAATAACACTATCCTTTATTTCCTCCCTAACCACCTAATCAAGTTATCCCCTTTAATGAACTCTTAGGCATAAAAAACCTTGCTCAACACCTCAATAATTATTTGGATGTCATTAGAGGGAATCCATTCTAAATCTACCATCCTATCCAACCTATTCAAGTTACACTCAACCCCTCCAATGAGGGGTATGAGATAAAAAGAATAAATCAAACTATTGGTAGTGGGTTATTGGATTTGAAAGAGTAACAAGCTTAGTGTAATCATACCTATGAGCCCTTATTTTCCCATGTCAACATCCTTAGATCATTACTCCTATGTTTAATCAAAACCAAGAAGAGAGGAAGGTTTTGAATTCCAAGCCAAGGAAATTACCAAGCCTTCCAAGCCCTTCATCTATCCCTCAAGTTGAAATAACCTCTAAATATGAAATCATATTAGAATTTAACATATTTACTACCAAGTGGAAGGAATATAATAAATAATTTTTATCACAAATTTCTCTTCCCCTTCCCCAAGAGTACCCAAAGAAGTACTTAAATATCTTGTTATCATCAAAAGTTACATCCTTGAGGAAGTTGTTCAAGCCTCCTCACTTAAGTAATAACAAGGGAACAATCCTAGGTTGTGGGTGACCTAAAGAATGGATTAAACCTATAGATATGGATATCTCACTTGATTCATCACTTAAGAACTAAAAACTAAGTTACTACATGAAAGGCAAAAGGGAAAGAGAACATAAAGCAAACTAAACTAGGGAGGTGATGCACCAAACTTTGTGACCTCTACCACTAATTTATGTGTGAATTAAGACCTATAGGACTATAATAACATACACTTATCCTAAAATAACCTATCACATTAATGTTTTTCAAATATTTGAATCAATGTCATGATTTAATCGAAGACTTTTTCTAATTATAGTCCACTTAGAAATCTTGATGACACTCTTCATAACCTGTAATAGAGAACCAAGCTACAAGAAAGTAAGAAGAATAGGACAAAAATTAAGGTGAGATGAATCTACACTTACTTAGATCAACCATTAAAATATTCAAACTAAAAAAAAACCATAAAAAGAGGTAAAACCATCATATTATTAATAAATAGGCATACAAAAGAGTAGGGACACACTATACTATTAGTGGAAGGATCTTTTCAATCCCAAAATCAGGAATACATATAGAAGAGAATGAGAAGGAGAGGGAAGAGGTATTAGAGAGGCTCATGACAAGTTTAATTTCATGGATAAAGAATTTATAAACAATAATCATTTCAATAAATATTCCTAAACTCCCTCTTTAACATGTGTGCACTTGGTTTGATGATAGTCCTCGCAAAGTGGTGTAGGAGTTACTTCATTGCCTTGGTGACTCATCCATATTCATTGAAACTACCCATTAGGGTAATTATGAAGTGAAAATTCATATTATTGGAAAATAACTAACTGAATTTCATTGGACATCTTTTGAAGGCCCATATCCAATCATCTTTCCACTTTCATTTTGTAATTTTATTCACAATTCTCACATTTTCTCTCTAGAAAGGCCTTTTCCTTATATCCTTATTTAGACACAAAGCTAATTGTTTTTAGATATTAAAAATAATTTAATGGAAAATAAAAACATATTTTTTTACCCATAGTCACCCTATAACATCACCCAAATTTTTAGGGCCTAAATCCTAATGTAGACCCACTTTCTCAATCCCTATCTTTCCTAATTAGGCCAAATGTAAGCCTATAGTCCTATAAGCCAAAAAACTATGTATAGTACCACTATAAAAATAAAAAAATATTAATATTCATATTAAATTAGTTCAATTTGAATAGTTTCATGCATTTCTAATTTTTAGAACTCAAATTAGGCTAAAAACAAGATTTTTAGTCCCAATTGGCCTACACATAGGCTTGAATAGGCTGAGAGTGAATAAAAATGCATATAATAAGTTTTAAGGCATTTAAAGTTTATTTTAAACATTTTTTAGTTATTCCATAACATTACTCATCCCCAAAATATTTATTTTCCCTTGGACAACTCTTTATACCTCTCAAAACTACCATTTTTCACAATTATGTGTGTGTTTTAGGACTATGTTCATGGTTATAGGTGTTTTTTATATTTTTTATAAATATATAATCATTTAAAACATTATAAATTTTATATAATGAATCCTAAAAAAAAAAAAAAATCACCCAAACCACAACTCCAATTCACGTAGTGGATATTAACTTCTCCTTCTTGAAAACAAGCTCCTAGAAGGAGCTCTTTAGCAGGCTTAAAGGTGCTTTTTGGGTTTGACACTTGTTAGGGTTAAAGTAATGTTTATATTTAAATGGTTATAATTATACCATATTATATAGACATTTTATAATACCATCATGTAATTAACACACTTGCATGATCTTCAAACCATCATACTCACGCAAGGTTTCCATCTCAAGTTTGAGAATGTGGACCTACATGTCTGCAAACCTATAGGTCTAAATTAATTTTAATTTAAAGAAATTAAAGACATGTTTATATATACTATAAACCATTAATATTACTAATTTACTTATTATAAAAAATTTCAATTCTAAAAATTCCTTTGAAACATCTCAAATTGCCTTACACACCTAGTTTTGCTTACAAATACAAGGCTGCTCCTTAGGTCTATACTTGAAATCTAATTTAAAGAATGATTAATAATATTTTGGGTCATTGAATACTATTATCTGAGATTTTATCATTAATTCCACACTCCTCTTATGTTCATCAAACTCTTATCTCCATATCATCATTACATACCTTATTCAATTCATGGAAGTAAACTTGAATCTCTCAAGCAAGCTTGTGTATAAGAATTTTGAGTTAGATTTTACTAGGGTTAAATAAATGGTTTTACTTTAATTAATTTAATTATTATACCTTGAAAAAAAAATTCAACCTATTCTCATTGTCTTCACATTCCATTTGTTATACAAACTTCATATGATATGCAGGGTTTACCTTCCTTGCTTGAGGATGCAAACCTACAAATTTATAGACCTGTAGGTTTAAATTTCTATAAATTTCAAGCCATTACTGGCACCTTATGTAATTTTTAAAAATGGTATAAACTTAAATATGTTTCAATATCTTATTCATTCTTTGCATGCTCTTCAAACCCTTGTGTTTCAATCTCAAGTTTGGAAACACTACAAACCTTAAATCCTTGAGTATCATCATATCAACATGAGGCTATTGAGAGATTGATTGATATATTAATGTTAACATGGAAATTTAAAAGTGCATTAAAACTCTCATTTCATTCACAAGTCATGTATTTCTTTGTTCACTCTCTCTTGTAGGCTTGTTGATGACACTAAGACCAAAGTTTCTCATAACATGTCACCTGGCCCTAATGCTTGACTTCTACCACCTGAAGAGAGTGAAATTAGGAATGAGATATTTTTTTATGTTTTTTATAATCCACTTTGGGAAATAATCATGAAAAACATCAAAACCCTACCTGATACCTTCATAAATCAACAAAAAAGAGCCCTTTTCTTACTACCACATTACCCACACATGCCAAATGAATGATAAAAGTGATCTTTGGGGACTAAAAGGACCATATAAAACCTAAAAAAAACATTTATTTTTGTTAATTAACTCCAAAATTCCATAAAAATACATGAAACCTAGCTAAATGGGGTTTTAGAGCACTTTTATTGTTAATGATGGTTCATAAAGTTAAGCCCTTGTAACGTAGAATTAATGAATGGAATATTGAGGTAATATGGGCACCTATATTATCCTAATATCATTTGAGCCAACTTTTCATCTCCTTCATGAACCAATCATTTGAAAATAACCCTTACTTGCTTACAAATAACTTGAAAAATGGAGGATATTTTTGCCTTTTTTGGACCTATTACATAGTCCTAAGCATGGATATTACCTATATAGGATGGAGGAATCCATGTAGATTCTTTGAGACCATATTAACTTAGAAAACTTTCAACAATGCCTCAACATACCCCTTTTAAGCAATGAAGACAACCATATTTTTCTTAAAACTCTATTAGAGATGAGGAACAAGTGTTCATGGAGTCTCTTAAATCCTTTACAGAGATGGATAATTGTGATAAGAAAATCTTAAAACTATTTACCTTCCTGATCTTACATTATTCCTTCCTTGCACATTATAAAATGAACAAGAAAACACTTGAAATGGCTTATAATGCTAGAAGAGTGAAATGAGCATCATTTTTTTAGTTGTACAGACCAAAGAAGTGCAAATATGATCTTTGGCATGTACCTTATGGCATAGTAATTACCTTTAAACCTTTATCACCCTTTGACCAACTTTAAATTGATATGGAGTAACTTGGATAAGCACAAGACAAAATGGGTAATTACCTTAATCTTGTCAAAATAACCTTAAACTTTGTTAAACACCTTATGAAGGATCAAGTTATGAACATTGGTTAGACAACTAAGTGTTATGACTTAAAATTTTGACTAGGCCACCCTAGAAGACCTTGATCACCACTAGGAACCACACCACACCTTACGATGGTAAGATAAGATATGAACAAGACAAACACATTCAAGACTATCAACAAAGCTAAACATGGTCTAGATAGTAAGTTTTAATTAGACTCACCTATGGTAGCCAAATCTGGATAACATCTTTGGTGACCTCCTAGGATTGAATGTTTGTTATACACCTTAGACTAGTTGCCTTATCCTTTCATTGGGCTATGGAGTCACACATCACTCAACTTCAAACCTGATTAGACCTTAAACCTGATTATAAATTCCTTAAATAAGCAAATAATATTGATATACCTCTAAAAAACACAAAAAAATAAGAACAACACACTAAATTAAGACACACACACACACACACACTTGTGCTAAAAATTACTTAGGGAATGTGAAGCATAAGAACACTATTAACTACAATTAACCTTAAGACATCTTCCTCCTGGATCAAAAGGAAAATATCTGCAAACATATCCTCCATTAAATGTATAATGATGTAGAGCAAACTACCTCTTGAACATGATGTTTGATGGAGTGGACCTCTTACTTTCTAATTCTTTTGGAACACTCTCAAGTGAGTTATTAGTAAAAAAACATGCTTCCTATGAAAATATATTCATCTTTTAACCCAAGACTCACCTTATGTTGTTACTTGATGTTTTAACTCACCTCAAAAGTGATCACATCTTGATTGATAATGGTAACATTATCTTTAGCTTCTATAGGGTTCTTAAAATGGTGTTCTTGGTCTTAAATGACATGTTGGGGGTTCACACATTGTTATTCAAGGAATAAACTAGCTTCAAAATCATCTTCGACTTGCCCAACATGAGATATAGACCCTTTAAGAGTCTTAAACTCATTACAAATGTTCAAATAAATTTCCCACATGTTATCTTAACTAGCATCTTGAAGTGATCCAGCTTGAAATACATCTTCATATTTATCTTTAAGAGCCTTAAAATTGTTAAAAGTTTTAAACTCCTTCATGTGGTTATGATGTAGCTACAATTATTCTCTCTCAAGCTCTATTTATTCATCATTGGGAGCCATTTCAATCCCACTCAAGACCTCATCTTGTTCACTTGGGAGATCTTCTACCTCAATATCAGTTGCAAACCCCTCATTAAGAATCTCAAAGCAAATACTTCCTTGTGATTCATCTATTTCCAACTCAATGAATTCCTCTTTGTAACAAGAAAGGATGCCATCATTTCTAATCAAAGGTGAGAGTTCAAAACAAGATTTTACCTATTTTTACCACTTGATACATCTTGAAAGATATCCAAATGAATCTCTATTATATCTAGCTACTCTAATTCATCAAGAGGTTCTAATATTTATTGTTTTTTATCATCCATGATCTCATTGAGATGACTAACTAGTTGGGCAACTGCTACAACTATCTCAATTGAGATTTGTTCATCTTTAAGAGTGTTATCTCCTTCAAAATTACTTACCAATTCATGAAGATAACCTCTCCCTTTATATCTAAATTCTGATTTACTTCTTTCTTCACCAAGGGGAGTACCAATAAATATTCTCCATCATGTTCACTTGAAGATTCTTCATTATGTCTAATTGGAGCATTAGTCTCTTCACTTATCTATCCATATATCCTTTATACAACTATATTTTATTCCAAAATTGAGATGGCGGGAGGGAAAAGTTATTCATTTAATAGAGTGGGATGAATAGGTTCATGAATTAGATTGGGTATTGGGTAGGCACTCTTGAATCTTGGGATTTGAACCTTCTCAATAAGTACTTCTTGTTTTGGATGCCTTCTTGGATAGGCTTCCATGATGGGAATTTTTTGGGTTCTTGAGAAGAGATGGATGGGACTGATATAGGCAAAAAAAACTATTTAGCTTCAATTTGCAAAACTAGGTATTTTTAATCTTTATTTCCCCATGACTCTACCATTTACTTCTAACTTGGAACTTTGAACTTAGGATCTTCCTCTTGACGGTGTATTTCCACTTGAGGGATGGATGAAGGTTTTGGGAAACTTAAAAATTATCTTGGATTACCCTTCAACACCTCCTCCTTATTCATTTGGATACTTTCTTGAATTTACCTCCATAATGGGAAAGTTTGAGATTCTTGAGGAGGGATGGGTTGTGCTTGAATGAGCAAATTCTCCTCTTTTGCCTCAATTTTTCAATCTAATCTTTTTACATTTTCTTTATCCCAAGAATTCACCACTTGATTACAACTTGGAATATTAAAATACCTTTTGGGGGGCTATTTTGGAAGGTAAAGAGAGTTTTGTACCGAGATATCCTCATTTTTTTCCCCTTCCAAGCAACAATCAAACACTTCAATTTTGATTTATCTTGGTCTTCATGGATAACTTCAACTTTAGGAATGGGTGAAGGACTTGAGAGGATTTGAAACTCACTTGATGTGGTATTTTGTGTAAGAATGGGTTGATAAAAAGAGAGATAATGGTACTCAAATTATTGCCTATCATGAGCCATTAACTTGTGCTCTATATGCTAAATTAGGCCACCTATATCTAACATGTCATTACTTAGTCTTGGATAATTCTCTCTCTCATAGGTACCCACTTACTATTAAGCAGTTATAATTAGTCCCTCATATTCTAAATGAGATGAATAGATACACTTAAACCATACTCATTTTATGTATCAAGCTCTATCATATGCCTTTAATATCCTAAAATAGTTTGTTTAAATTGAACTAGATTGAGTAGAAATATAACTATGTTGACTAGGGGTAGTATGGTCTTGACAAGGCTAATTAAAGGAATGAATAGGCTACCAAGGAGGTTTAATTATGGTGGGATGTGTCATATAGGAATGATAGAAAGCTTGGGTATATTTTTATGAAGGTTGGTAAGCTTGGTAAGGTTGTTGATGTAAAGAGGAAGAATAAATTCTTGATAGCAAGGCTAGTATGGCTCAACATGGAGCTGATATGACTCATTATGATACTAATAAGGTTTAACATGATAGTGGTAAGGATCAACATAGGCTTGATATAACTCACAAAATTGAGTAAAATATAAATCCATTCTAAACTCATCCACGAATCCTCATGAGAAATGAAAAATATAAATAATACTTGTTTGAAAGAATACATGGGCTGATAAAACTAGTTGAATAATCTTGAAGTCGTTATTGATTCTTGTGTTCTTGCCTCCAAATGTTTGTATATTGAAGATAATCACAAATCACTCTTCAATATATGAATTCTCATGTCCCATCGAGTTTGATATAACTGTTAGCATAAAAAATTTCACCTTTAAGGAGGTTATTCAAGCCTCCTCACTTAAGTGATATCATGGGAACAATCCTAGGTTGTGGGTGACCTAAATAATGGATTGCACCTCTAGATAGGGATAGCTAACTTGATGCATAACTTAAGAAATAAAAACTAATATACTAATTACAATGGAAAAGGGAAAGAAAACTAAAATCAAACTAAACTAAGGAGGTGATGCACCAAACTTTGTGACCCCTACCATTTATTTACTTGTACATTAAGACCTATAGGACTGAAATAACATACATTTATCCTAAAATAACCTATCAAATAAATTATTTAAAAATATGTGATGCAATGTGATAATATAAGGGAATATTTATTCCACTTAGAACACTTAATAATACTCTTCACAACCTACAATAGAGAACCAAGCTAAAAGAAAGCAAGAAGAATATGACATTTAAACAAGGTGAGATTAATCTACACTATCTTAGATCAACCATTAAAATATTCAAACTATGAAAATACATATAAGGAGGTAATAAATCATATTATTTATTAGTATTCATATAAAATAGTAGGGCTACAACATACTCTTGGTGGAATTATCCTTTCAATGCTAAAATAGAGCATACATATAGAAGAGAATCAAAAGGAGAGAGAAAAGGCATTGGAGAGGCTAATGACAAGTGTCATTTCATAAAGGATCACATTAAAAAAAATAATTCATGTAAATAATAGTCTTTAACTCCCTCTTAAACATTTGTTCACTTGGTTTGATGATAGTCCTCTCAATGTGGCATAGGAGTTACTTCATTACCTTGGTGACTCATCCATATTCTTTGAAACTGCCCATTAGGAGTCATTATGAAGTGATAAGTCATATTATTGGAATCTAACTTCTTGACTTGCATTTTAAATATGTTTAATTCCTCTATCCAATCATCTTTCCACCTTCATTCTGCAATTTTATTCACAATTCTCACATTTTCTCTCTAGAAAGGCCTATTCCTTGTAACCCTATTTAGACACAAAACTCCTTGGTTTGAGAGATACACAGTGATTCCAAGGAAAATAATAGTATATTTTGGTACCCATTATCACCCTTCAACTTCACCCAAATTTTTAGGGCCAAAATCGCAATGTATACCCACTTTATCGACCCATATCTTTCCATATTATGCCTAATTAGACCTAATACAAGCCTACATTCCTATATAAAATAAAAATACATATATTAACACTAAAAAAATTACAAAATATGTTTATTAACATTAAATTATGTCACGTTACAAATTTTGATGCATTTCCAATGGGTGTAACTCAAGTTAAGCCAAAAACAAGATTTTTAGCCGTAGTTGGCCTACACATAGGCCTAAGTAGGCCGAGAGTGAATAAAAATTCATAGAAGAATTTTTATGGTATTTAAATGTGATATTAAACCTTTTTTAGGTATTAAATAACATTCCTCATCCCTTCAAATAGTTATTTTTCCTTATACAACTCTTTATACCTCTCAAAACTACCATTTTTCACAATTTTGTGCATGTTTTAGGATTGCGTTCATGGTTGTAGGTGTTGTTTGTATTTTTTTATAAATATATAATAATTTAAAACATTATAAATGTTATATAATGTCTCCATAAATATTTATTATTCACCCAAACCCTAAATATAATGCACGTATTTCATATTCTCTTCTCATTCTTGAAAATAGGATCCTATAAGGAGCTCTTTAGCAAGCTTGAAAGTGATTTTTGGGTATGACACTTGTTAGGGTTAAATAAAGGTTTATATTTAAATTGTTATAATTATACAATATTACATATAAATTTTATCATATCCTCATGTAATTAACACACTTTTTTGATCTTCAAACCATCATACTCATGCAAGTTTTGCCTCTCAAGTTTGAGAATGTGGACCTACATGTCTATAGACATATAAGTCTACATTCCTCTATATTTAAAGCACTTAAATACATTATAAATGTTATTATAACCAATAAAAATTCATAATTTAAATTTTATAACAATTTTAAATTCCAAAAATTACTTTGAAATAACTCAAATTGCCTCTTACACACCTAGTTTTACTTGCAAATACAAGATTGCTCCTTAGTTCTATATCCTACAAGCTCATGTCAAGAATGATCGATAGGAGTTTTTTTAATTGAAAAATGTTATTTTATACTTTATAATTAATCAAAAACTCTTATTTTTTTTATAAAACTCTTATCTCAATATCATCATTGCATACCTTCTTTAAAACTTGGATGTAAACTTGAATCTCTCAAGCAGGGCTGTGTATGGCCATTTTGAGTTGAATTTTGATAGTGTTCACGAATGGTTTTAATTAAATAATTTACTTATTATACCATGATTTTTTTTTATAAACCTATTATCATGGTTTTCACATTTTATTTATTCCTCAAACTTTATATGATATGTAGGGTTTACCTTTCTTGCTTGGGGATGCAAACCTACAAGTTTGTAGAACTATAGGTATGCATTCATCTCAATTTAAATTAATTGGTGGAACCTTATGGAATTTTTTACAAAGGGATAGACTTAAATTTTTTTTAATATACTCTTCATTAATTTTATTCTCTTCAAATGCCTTCTGTTTCATGCAAAACCTACACATTTTCACATTCTTGGAGGTGTCTATCTCAAGTTTGGAAACATTGTAGACATTGAATCCTTGAGTATAATAATATCACCATGACTCTAGTGAGATATTTATTAATATATTAATTTTAACATGGACCTTTACAAGTGAATTTAATCTCTCATTTCATTCATAAGTCATATATTATTTTGTTCATTCTCTCTTACTTTCAGGATTGTTGATAACACTAAGACCAAAGTTTCTCATAACATGTCATTTTCCCTTGATGCTTGAATTATTAAAATTGAGGAGATTGAAAGGATGATTTAGTTATTTTTTGAGTCTATTTATATTCTAATTTTGGCAATAATTATGAAAAACCATTAAAACCTTAGCTTTCACCTTCATAAATTAAAAAAGGCCCTTTTCATCCCACCACAAAACCCACACAAGATAAATGAATGTTGAAAGTTATGTTTGGGGACCAAAAGAATCCTAAAATACATAAACCATCCTTAATTCTAACAAAAAAGCTCCAAAATTCCATAAAATTGATTGAAATTGAGATGGCAGGGTTTCAAGAGGCTTTTAGAGCACTTTTCTTATTATTGATGATTCATAAAACTAAGCCCTATAACCTAAAAATAATGAATGGAAAATTGAGTGAACATGGGACTCTATCTTCCCATAAGATATTTTTAACCAAAATTTTTCTCCTTCATGAACTAAGGATTTGAAAACAACCCTCACTAGCTTGCAAAGAGCTCAATGGAGAAATGGAGGAGAGTTTTGCCCTTTTTTGACTTGTTACACACTCTTGAGCATGGATATGACCTGTATAGGATGGATTAATCCATGGAGGTGATTTTATACCATATTCACTTGGAAAACTTTGAAAAATGCCTCAACATACCCCTTTTTAGAAATGAAAATAGCCATATTTTTCCTAGAACTCTTTTGGAGCTAAGAAACAAGTGTTCATGGAGTCTCTTTAAGCCTATACATAGGTGGATCAATGTGATAGGAATATATTAAAAAATTTTACCTTCCATCTCTTACATTATTATTTTCTTGCACATTATAAAATGATCAAGAAAACACTTGAAATGACTTCTAACATTAGAAGAGTGAAATGAACTCATTTTTCTAGTTGTACAAACCAAAGAAGTGCAAAGATGATCTTTGACATGTACCTCATGGCCTAACAAGGAACTATAAACCTTTATCACCCTTTCACCAACTTTAAATTAACATGGAATAGTATGGACAAGAACAATAAAAAATGAGTAATTACCTTAATCTTGTCAAAATAACCTTAAACTTTGTTAAACACCTTATGAAGGATCAAGTTATGAACATTGGCTAGACAATTGAGTTTTATGAATTAACATTTTGAGTAGACCACCCTAGAATACTTTGATCACCACTAGGAACCATACCACACCTTATCATGATAAGAAAAGATATGAACAAGACAAACACCTTCAAGGATATCAATAAAGTTAAACATGGTCTAAATAGCAAATTTTTAATAAGACTCACATATGGTATCCAAATTTGGCTAACATATCCCAAGTTATAAATACACCCTATCAAGCTTCAAAAAAAGTAATTATCTCTCTTTCCCTCCCACCATCTCCATTTGTGAGGGAGGACTAGTGGAATAGAGAGAAAATGAGGAGTCTCTAGATGAACATAAAGAAGGGATTCAACCTTCAGTTATAGCTACAGAGTTTCATGGAAAATATGAGATTTATGGTGAGCATACAAATCCCATCAGGTATAGTGAAGATGTTATGGTAGTCATAGGCGAGCCTATTGAACCTTAAGAAGGCTATGGTAGAGATATACAAATGGTAGTTGAAATAAAGGTAAAATTGGACATTACCTAAGAGTTATTATGTTTCTAAAGTGAGGTATGTAGTGGGAATGGGTTATTTTCCTTCATTTAGGGTGAAGAGACTAATGTTTCAAATGAATATGTGGGAGAGACCTTTTTTTTTCATTCCTTCATGGATCTTTACATCAAAAGATTCAGATTGCAAACAAGAATAAAATGATGGTTATAAAGAGGAGAGTTTAATTCTCTCTAACCAAGAATGCCTTCAAGAACATGAACCATACTTTACTTGCATAGTTGATTTTTCATCCCATATGTGAGAAGAATAATAAAATAAGGTTGAATCAAACCTTGAATAAGATCACATTAAAGAGCATGATGAAGTCTTTTTTTGGTCACATGAGATTCCATTTATCATAGAAGAGGAGAAATATCAAGTTGTAGTTGAGCACAAGATAAATATTCATGAAGACGCCTTGGTTACTAGTCTTGTTGAGACTGATGAGCAAGATGTACAATTTAAATATGGAATTGCAATGACCAGTGAGGTGGAAGTAGTGATCTCACAAGGTGATGAATAAAAAAATGAGCAAGATGAAGGTTTGAAAGAATTTGTAATGGCTCCTAGTGAGCAAGAGATAGATCATGAAGAAGTAAACTTGTAGTTATCTCATGAATCCATCAAGGAGTTTGAAGTTATTGAAAAAAAATTACTTCATAAAAATAAATATGATGATGATACTCAAGTCGTCCTCCCTCCAAATGACTAAATAAAATAACTAAATGAATATTGGCAACAATACATTGAACTCCTTTAAGAGGTTGTAGTCATTTGCAAAACTAAATATCCTATTAGAGATCATGAACATGAATAGGTTGATCAAGACATATTTATTGAAGACTATGATGTATCTTGGAATTAATATTTGGATCTCCTTGAAGAGCTTAATGAATTTACAGCAACTGATAAGTAAGATGACACATCTCAATATGTCATAGAGGTCTAAGAGAAATGTTTGGATAAGTAATTAGAAGATGAAGTTATTAATGTCCTTATAGGTCAGAATGGGATCACCTTGGATGACATATTAAATATGGAAGAGAAAAATGAGGTAAACTTTTAACCACAAGATAAATCTATGTTCATTGGATATATGTTTGTTTTAGTTGATCTTCTTAGAAGAATGCCAAAAGGGTTGACAAACAAGAGAAAAGCTGATCTATCATGAGCTACATCAAAAGGTTAGATTTATTTATATCCTTATTCATCTCATGTAGGGGATCTAAGAATGTTCAATTTTAATCCATGGATAAGACCTTGGAGGTTAGTTTTACATAGTAGCTGATTATGTTTTATCTTCCCTAAGTGCTTCTTAGCACAGTGTGTGTCTTGTTTGGTCTAGTTGCTTTGTAGTGTGTGTTTTTATTTTCTTTGTTTTGTTTTTGATAAGGTATTATCATATATCCATTCATTTATTTCAAAGAATTTTGATTCATTTTATTATCTCATATAATTTTTAAGTGATGGCAAATGACTCCATAGCCCAATGGTCTAGTAAGGCTACTAGTCTAGAGTGCTTAACAAGCAAACACCATATGGAGGTCACCATGAATATTGTAAAAATTTACACCATTGATTCATAGTATGTTCAAACTAATTTTGAGTCATTTTAAGTGGTCATTTTGAGTCAAAATCCCTTCAAATGGCACGTTTAGCATTGTTTAAGGTTTCTTGTGTGAGTCAAGGTTTATGCTAGATATGAGAAGCCTAATGCCATATCATGATTATTTTAGGTTACAGGAGGGTGTTAATGATATATAAAGATGAAAATTAAGGTTAAATCCTTTATTTTAGGTCAAATTTTGTCTATATATTATTTTGGATAAATTAAGGTATTTTTACAAATGTTAAGGTAATGCAAAATTCAATATATCACCTTACAAGTCTAAAAGACCTTAGTGATGTCTTGTCAAGTGGGTCCAAATTCATATTTGAAGGTAACTTAAGTCATTTGAGTGTGAAATGTGTAAATTTCATGGTATAATCCATACAAACATGCTCATTTTAATATCCCCATGTTCATTTCCTCTTTGTAACTACCCTCTTACATCTTCAAATGTAGACCAAGTGTAGAAACACCTCATTCCAGTGCATAAAAGATATTTTATACATTCAAGTGATTGTTGAGGGTCTATGGAAGAATCCATTCCTAGAGTGAGGATTAAATAAGTTCTCTATTTTTTTAATGATATCCGTACAAGTATATTTGAGTTGTTTTTCAAGGTAATGTGACAGCTTGAGGTTACAAAGAAGAAATTCTAGTGTTGCAAATTTAGACAATGAGAGAAATGGGCAAGTTTTAAAGTTTATCAGGATAATATAAGATAATATTAAATGTGAGGTATCACCATTAAGGTATTTTCCAATTTTTATAACCTCTACAATAAGAGGAAATCAAGATGAGAGCCCATTAGAGCCAAAATTGCCAAGATGGTTTAAAACCCTAACAAACTCAAAATCAAGTATTAATGCCATATGAGAACTATAAGTGGATGAATAATAATATAAAAACATGGGTAATGTTTTTTTAGACCTCAAATATTCATTCATGGTAAAAAAATATCACTTCCAGGCTTCTTTTTGCTCAAACATACAACTCAGGTTGCCTAGTCAAGCTTACAAGCTTGAGAAGGTCCATTTGAAATGTTTAGATGTAAGAGTAATAATTAAATGGCTCAAAATTATATTAGGATATGGAGGTTACTCATATTAACTTATAATTTGTGGCATTAATTTTTAGTTTTAAGCCACATTCTTTATTAATCATCCTTAACAAGTTTGACCTCCCTAAACCCTCCTAAAACCCCTTGAGAGACCCAAAATTAGTGGAGGCCATATAAATGACTTAAAATTCACATTTTTTTGTCTTAAAACATATTTATGACATATATATGTCCTAAAATCACCTAATGGAGCCATTAACTAGATATGTGTGGCCCTAAAGGTGGTTGGAAATGGCCTAAAAGTTTTGGTTTTTGCTAGTCTTCTCGATGATTATTTGCATGAAACATCACAAAATATTTATTTAATAATATAAGGCATTTTAATAGGTTTTATTATATTCTAATTATCATTTAATAGTTTTTAAATAGGTTTAGAGATGAAAAATTTGGTTTTTAAGAAAAACTAGGCCGAGAATGGTGACTACTTCTTGCTAGTGTATGTAAAATGTATGTGCAGACCTCATAGAGGAAACTAATGGGAATTAAAAATTAATATCATGATTTTAAACACTCATCATAATCTTATGGGTGGTTCTCAAATCCTTTAAATCAAGTTGGATATCTCAACCATGATAAATTGATGAGAAATTGTAAGTTTTCCAAGCTTTTGTTTTTGGAATAAGAGTAAGTTGAGTGATCTGGGAATGTTGAAGGACACCCAAGATTATGGTATGGTGTATATATATTTTTAAAACTTTAATAAATTATCATCCACCTCAAAAAAAAAACAAAATGATCCCAAATCACTTTAAAACATCTCTATATTCACTATAGAGTAGCAAATAGATAATTTAGAAAGAATTTTCGTTTGGGAGTATTATGAAGTATTTATGATTTTATTAGACTCCAAAAATTCTATTCCATTAAAACCTATCCAATGAGACAAATAAGGGATATATGTTAACCTTAAAATCATTTTTGATCCCCAAAGCCAATTTAGGGATTTTTGAGGACTAAAAAGACCAAATTGGACATTTTTGGAAGTTCAGGTGGAATAGAGGGCTAAAAACTTTCATGGAGGTCTATGACAGAATTAAAATTATTTTAAAATAATAATTATTCCTCTTATATATCTAAATAATTTTAATTATCCAAGTTTCAAGTTTTCACTATGCATTTGACAAACTTGACAAGATGACAAAATGAGCATATGAGATGTCAGACCTATTGCATCAATTTGAAGAGATTCACATCATCTCATGAGGTGTCAAAAAGAGATAGAAACATGGTAGAGGAATTTATATATGTGTGTTACCCCTTAATCAATGAGGGTAGTGTATTTTAAAAGGGGAAATGACACATTTCTTATGCCAACTTCTTGAAAAATCTCCACCAAGCATGAGCGATACTTGTGTACAAGGTTATTTAGATTTTTTCTTGTCCATTTAGACCTTTTTAACTAATGAATGACATGTGGCCTCAATTATCAAATTTATCCACATCTTTTCTCTCTCTCCTCTCTCATTTATCATATATGTACACTTGATCTTGACATTGTAAGCATCCTAAATCTGAGTATGGTGAATCCCTACTCAAGTTAACACTTGTTCTTGACTATTGAGATGAATAATAAGCTAGTTTTAGCCTTATTCAGGATTTATTTTTATTTTATACTTTTTATTAATTATGATTGATAGTGTTAATGTTATAACTCCCTCTCTTTTTTCCTACTCACCCTTACTTCTTTATAAGTAGTTGGCTCTTTCCAGGTCACATGAAGTGTTGTAACGGGTGGTGTAGGGAATTAGATGTGCAATTATTCCATTTGTGTTTATTAAATTTTCATCTTGGTTGTCCCTCCTAATTTATGCATCTCCCAATACCTCTGTGTTGAAATACTAATGTAAGGACAACCTCAAGTTGGAGTTATGTGGATTGATCAGTCTTGCTTCACTTCATAAGTGCATAGGCAAGTGGAGGTCAAGATTTTGATGCATCACCCCTTTTACTTTCATGGTTTTCTCTCTCTATTTTCCTCATTATTTTGATAGGTTTATTATTATTTTTGGTGAAGCATCAAGGGAGATAGCCCATATCTAGAGATTCACCTCATTGATTAGGCTACCCATAACCTAGAGGTGTTTTCATTGCTATCATCTAAGTAATAAGGCTTGAAAAACCTTATTAAGGGTGAAATTTAGAGTGATAATAGGTTCATAGGCCCTCCATTTTGAATATGGGCATGATAAGGTTACAACACAATGTTGGATACAAGCACTACCAGAAACTAGTAGCAAAGAAATAAACTATGTTTGGGTCTTCCAGTTTAACTACACTTTTCGCTACATTCCCTTCAATGACTATTGGTTCAACCATGAAGGCCCCTACGAATAGTAAACCTTAGTGTATTAAATTATTATTATATGTATTTTTCATGTAAATTGACGATGTAACTAAGATGTGTAGTAGTTTATTAAATAGTTTTTTAAACATGCACACATTGCATGGTTTTGTAAGAGGAAGTCTAATTTCAAAAGACTCAATTTTGACTAAGTTTAGATATGCATGCACATTATGAATCAACTCTAAATCTCATTATAATTATCATTAGTTTGTAATTTTATAATTTTGAATGGGTTTAGAGGATTAGGTTGCCCCTCCCCAAATGTATTTATATTGTAATCCTCTTATTCTCAAAGGAAAGGAGGATGATTAGAAAATTTATCAATATAGGAAGAAATATTTTGATCTTTATGAAAATGTGTTGTTGTATTTCTCTTTCAATTCTATGTAATTAGTTATGATTATTTTTCTTGGTTGGTTGATTCAATAATTCAAAGTGTGCAAAATCTACAAATAATTCCTCTTGTTATTATCAATGTATGCTAGTATAATATATGTAATAGCTATTGCATAACTATCAAATATCATTGATTTTATGCAATTGGGTTGAATGTTTCATTCCATTGAGTTTTTAAAAGTGTCTCTTATGATATAGTTTTCTAGGAGCGAGCAATATATGCCTTAGATACCCCTTTGATCTGAGTTATAATCTTATAAATAAGGTTGTAAAACATCAACTCTAAATAGGATAAACCTTTAGTTGAGATATAAGAGTTTCCTATATCACCTTTTCCTTTTAATCTTAAACTCTTTTTGCATGTGTGTGTGCAATATCTAATAGCTACAAGCATTAGTTCTAGACACTTGTCCATAAAGAAGATCAACCTAGAAGTAATCCTTCTTAAGATCATAGAACCTTCTTTCCTACTTTCTTTCCTACTCTACCATTTCCCTCTTTTGGATTTTTTTTAGATCTATCCACTTTATTTATCATTAAAAACACTAGGGTAACCTATGTAATATCTATGCCCCATATTTTCATTGATTTTATTCTTAATATGGTGGAGGTGTATGCTGATGATCTTATCGAAAAGGCTAATATGAAAGTTAACTAGATTGAAATTTTATGCATTATCCTTACACCCCTAATCGAGTATGGTGATACACTTAATCTTAAAATATTTTTGTTGAGAGTTATAGGTGGATAATTCATAGGATTCATTATATTAAAGAATGGGACTGATATTGACTCTACTAAAATTCATGTAATTCTAGACATGACCCCCTACTAATGAGTTAATATTTAGGTAGTTCTTGATGAAGTTAAGGGAAAATCGTAGATTCAAACTTGACCTCAGATACATTTTTCATCCTATCCATCATTTTCTCAAAAGGTAGAGTGGTCTAGCTTAGACTGAAGGTTACAAATATGCATTTGAGGTGGTATAACATTTCCTTATGGCTCCACCAAATCTTATGGTAGATAAATATAATAGGCCTCTCATATATTATTTCAATAAAGTGAGGTATCCCTTACCTTCATGTTGGCCCCAAAGGATTATTATGGCAAGTAATGATCCATTTGTTTTATTAGTCACACTTCAGTGACTAGAAGACACAATACACATAAGCGTAAAAAAGTTCTTAATTATAATTTTTATGACTAAATAATTGAGACATTATATGATCAATCAAGAAACTAGGGTCCTTATAAGATCCAAATACCTGATTATGTTCTTAACCAACCAAACCTATCATGAAAGTATAACCATCTCATCACACTTTTGAGCAAGCTCAAACTACCATACATCAATCAAAAGTCTATCAAAAGATAAATCATTGTTGATTTGTTGGCATAATCCCCAGTCTAAGCTGGTGATTTCATTGAAAATGATTTCTCGGATGAAGCTATATGTTACATAGAATAATCCAAGGTTATATCATCCATATGGTACACTAACATAATGAACTATTTATTTAATCATAATTATCTTAAAGGCACCAAATAATAGTAGTTGAGATGTCTTCAAATAATTACATCTAACTATTGATTCTTGATGAGGTTTTGTACTAAAAATATTTTAGCAGAACGCTCCTTAGATGCATTGACCAACATGAGTATGATAAATCCATTTTATAATGCCATAATACTATTTGTGGTATACACTTTAATGGACATGGAAATACTCACAAGATCCATAGAATAATCTATTTATAGACCACCCGTGAACATTATGACAAAGAATACGTAAGGATGTGTGAGAAGTGTCAACATTTATACCATGAGATTCATAATATTACTTGAGCACTTCAACCCATTATCACTCCATGGCCCTTCTCCACTTGGAGGCTAGACTTATTTTTCAAGTTTTCTCCCTTTTCTTCCAATGGCCACCATTTCATTATCAAGTTCACTAAATATTCTATGAAGTGGGAAAATGTAATGCCCTTGATGAATTTTAATGGAATAATAACTATTAAATTCATATGAGATCATATCAATTGTAGGTTTGTGGCTCCATAAATCATAATCATATATCATTCATACCCTTTTTATAACCCTAAGCTACATTTTCCATGTAATAAATTCTATATATCTCATCACATAGACTCATTGTATTACCCCTAGGACAATGGTCAATATGACACTATGAACAAAACCTTTAAATTAATTTTGTTTAAGAACATGAAAGATAATAAAATAAATTGACATCAGCAACTCTATCTTATGTTATGGTCCTATAGAACATGCATTTGTATGCCCATGAGGTCAAACTTATATTCCCTTATTTTTGGATCTGATGTAATTATGCACCTTGAGGTAAAAATTCCAAGCCTTTGTGTTTCTCTACAAGATCTCCCCAACCATTAAGAGTATATAAATGTATGCTTGATTGAGTTAAAAGATGAGCATTAGCCTATAGCCATATTTATTACATATATAGTATGTGTTTTAGTATAATAATAATGTTCATAAGAGTTAAATTAAATCAAAATACGTCTTCCTAATAATAATTGATAAAAATGAAGGAGGTCAAAAATTTAGAACTAATTGGTTAGGCCCATATTTGGTAACAAAAGATTTATAGAATGGATCTTTTAAATTATGCACCTTGGAGGGTAAGTATTTAGATTAATCTATGGACTATGTGCACCTTAAACATTATTTAATATATATTTTACATTCCACATTTCCATCTTAACATTAATAAAAACATAATTATTGTTTTGTTTTTCTTGCATTGTGATTATTTTATTAGATGATTGTTTAGCTACAAATTTGTGAAACAAAAACATTCAAATGCAGCATATCATGTCACCCTTTTCATAATATCTTAATTCCACTTATAAATCACTCTCAAAATTATCATAAATATTATTATGGTCTTAGTCATTAAAAGTATTGTGAACCTCATTCCATCACACTTTCTTGCAAACTTATAAACTCTAGCCTACACCCTAGTCTAGAAGTGTCCATGATAAAATGCCCTTTTATGGCCCCCTCTAATTTAAAATACTAGAATTTTAAAATTAGGTAACCTTATATTCATATATTAATCTCTAGTGATGATCCATTATATCTTACTAATTACATGGGGCCAATATTTGGAGATAAAATCCTTCTCAAATAAAAGAAAAAAAGACACTAAACAAAATAAAGCTTATTCAAGTCTAAAATTAATTCCACATATCTCACCCTTCATTTTTCATTAATTATAAGCCATTTAATCCTAAAAATTACATGGTTTTATCATTGGGATGATATTCCCTAACCTAGCTTTATTTAGTCCTTGTTGATGAGCCCATGTATCTTCCTAGTTGCATGAAACTGAGTGTGAGGGGTACAAAAAGCAAAAATAAGAGAAAAATTAAATTCAAAAGTGTCTATAAAAAGTTATAAAATACTTATAAATATTTCATATATGTCTATTATATAAGGAAAGCCTCAACCCTTTCACAAATTATGTCGTGGTTGGCCATATCTTGATTTAAAGTCTAGATAAACCCAACAAAACTAGCACTTTCTAAGCCTAGAAAGAAGTACAATGATTACCACTAGTCATAAGGTTTAGTACAACCTATTGTTCCTTTTTAAATTTTGGTTTGTAGTTTTCCTATTCATTATTTGGCATATCCCATCTTCATTTCATTCTTTACTACAAGTATATGTTATTTGTCACATGAATAAAATATCTCTATCATTACCTACAAAATAGTTAGCAATGCATTTGTATTTTATAACCATTCATCATATTATGTGTGCCTAAATTTAGTTACCACAATTAAAATTCTAAGTATATCAATATAATGTTACTAAAATAAACATGCATAGTACTTCATCACGTTCATATCCATCTATGATGCATAAATTAAAAAGCATACATTAAAATAAATAGAACAAGATGCTAGATAATTTTAAAACCAAAAATAGGTCAAATATCCATATATAATTAAGTGTTTCACATACACAAAGTTTCAAGTATAAACACCTTAATATAAATCAAGTGTATCTCAAAAATTAAAAATCCAAAAAAGTACATTTTTCCTAAATAAGACCATGATCACCCTTGTCTTTGAGTTTCTCTTATTAGAATGTGCCTAGGGATCCTACTCCTCCTTTTACAAGGTCTAGATGCAAATTAATATGGGATCAAACTCTTAATCCTATGATGTCTATGACTCATACCTACCTTGGATGCCTCCCCTCCATCATTTGTCTACTAGAAGAATCTTTTCCATCTCTCACTACAAAAATGTCACTAAGAGTCTTCACCTGAGAATCTAACCTTGCCACCTTGGCCTGCAGGCCAATGCTATCTACCCTCTATTATATTAACTTATAAGTTCCATAATATTTATAGGTAAAAATTTTAGTATGTCTACCCAAACCCACATGAAAACATAGATTAGATCGAAGTTGTTCCTTGTTAAACCTAATGCCCACATAAAACAAGTTCACCACGGAGGCTCTAAGGATTCACCTCCACTTCATGGTTGGATCTAAAAACACATGAAAATATAAACATACATTATATATTGAGTCTAATATATCGAAAAAACTCAATAAACTATAAATCATGCCAAAATTTAGTAATGTGGTCCCAAAAAAAATTCATTGATTCAAATAGGTCTCCCTCCTAATAATTGGGGTAGACATCTTCATCATAATTCATCTCAACCTCCTCATATTTGGATATAATCTCATCTCCAATAGGATTTTATCTTTCCTCTTTTTCTCCCCCTATCCTCCCTATATTGGTTATGGTTGTGGTGTCTATTTGATGGTTTTTGTGGTGGCTACTATAATGGATGCAATTGAAGCTATTTTGATGGTTATTATGTTGGTTCTTTAGGTGGCCACTGAATACTACCACACATTCCATGTCCCACATTTCATGTCAGTGATAAAACCTACACCACACCTTTCCTCCTACTATAGGCTATTTTTTAGTGTGTTCTCTTCCTACTCAATGTTAGCCCCTAGCCACCATAATGATAAGAGTCCCTGGTATCAATGGAACCCTAGTCTCCTAAGTCATGTGTCCCTAACCTCATACTCTGATCTATATAATACCTTAAGATTTCATAGGTTGGATATGTGTTGTAACCCAAACTACTAAGATTCCCTATCAATAGAGTATGACTTGGCCTTATCATAGTAACCACACACCTATTGTGTACTCTCACATGCCACTTGTATAATAGCCTCATATGTCCAATGTTTAAACATCCCATAATATGGAATCACAATAAAATATTCTGCCATTAGTGTGTTGACTACTCAATGTGCATCCCCAAGGGGTGCCATCAATATCTACCTAGAGGCCCTAATATCCCCTACCCTAATAGCTACACCTATCTAGTACAGCGTCATGTTTGCATACACCTGATAGATGGTGAGTGTGAAGTGGTTGATGGATATAACTCATAACAAAGGTATCCTATAAAAATATATGAATGTTCTAGATAAAACATCTTATACCCATGGAAATATTTCTGCCCTTCTCTATGTTACTCACTATAGGATCCCAATTTTATATGAGATTATTTGTCCCCTTATATATTACTAACCATGAGTAAAATATCCCTATAATAACCTTATATATGTTTGATATCATATCCCACATAACCCTACCAACCTCATGCCTTGCTTAGCACCCACATAAATTGAATGTTAGTCTCCAAAATACGGTATCTAGACCTTGGACCTTAGTTTTGTTGGTAGCCTCTCTCAATTTCACCACCCTATCTATATTTGATAACCCAATCATACTATATACATCTATCAATGTGATCATCCACTCCCTAAGACCCTGATGGAATATAAAAGTGTTATATTTACATCCTAATAATTGAAAAATTCACAAAAAATAATGTGTTAAGAAAATAATCCCCACCTATGCAATGTTTAGTCTTCTATCTCTATCCAAAATGGTAATCCCATTTGTCATTAATAATATTATCACCCTTGGGAGCCACTCCCAGTCCTTATCCCTACTTCACCAAATGTAAAAACATTGTAAACATGAAATAAATAATTTGAATCAATTACTTAGCCTTCAATAACCTTTAAAAAAATTCAAACATAACTATGGAGAAATTTCCACTACCTCTAAATGACTATTACGAAACTATTACAATTTTTTTAGAACTACCAATATTTTTAGAACTGTGATTATACAATCATCACTACCACAAAAAATTATGGATCCACCACTATTCATAGACTAGAATTTATGTAATCACTATGGTGATCGTATAGTTTTCATACATAGCTAACAAATATGCAAATGATATAGAGATTATGTATCCATCAATACAAAAGTGTAATCATTGGTCTATAAAGATAAATAATTTTATCTTATGATTGGCAGTTCTACCCATGTATTTATACCTTAAAAAATATAAAATTATTAAAATCAAATTATTTTCTTAATCTACGTGATACTACAAACCCATCATGTAAAAGAAATAAAAAATTATTGGTCCTATAATAAATTTCCAAAAAACACCTCGGGCTAAAACACAAAAAATAAGATAAATTACCCATGTATGCATACCATCCACTGCCACTAGTACTCTTATCATCCTCTCATCACACTCTCCAATTTGACTATACTATCACACAATTATGTAACAAGAGCTCAAAATCCATAGACTCACAATGCACAAATGACCTCCTAATTTGGTATTTTTTAAAAAAAATTATTTCAATTTTATATCAATTTTATTTCAAAAAATCTATTTTTGGAAAATTATCTTAAAATCTATATTTTTCACATAGTGTGATGAATTTGTGATATTTTAAAACCTAGAATAACATTGGATAACATGAATTCTATAAAATATAATGTTTATTTCCCATTATTTTATTATAAAACATGTTTGTTGCATCTTAGTCTTACAAGTTGAAATCTCTTCACATAATATCAATCTTAGTCCCCAGACAGGATAGTTCAAATATTATTTTTTACCCCCCAAAAAATGGTAAATGATTCTTGCCCATGTTTTGATTAGTTAATATATTGTTCACTTTCATCTTAAATTTTTACTTGATTGTAATGAAGATGTCTCAATTAGGATTTTTATGCCACACAGGTAAGTGAGGTAAGTTTTGTAACCCTCTTTTTCCTTTAAATGCACCATTAATCAATAAACCACCATCACCAACTCATAATGAGGTGTATCACTAAGGGTACAATATGTACGACATATGTACGCACCCAAATGTTATTTGTGTAAAACATTTTGATATCTGATGATGGTATAAGGACCTAAAAAACATGCTTAGACCTAATCATCTCCCCCTTTCTATCTTTTCTTCTTTTTTGACTTTGTTTAGTTGTCAAAATTCCATTTTCTAAGTTTTCCTTCAAAATTTTAAGTCTTTATTACACATGATAAAACCTATGGTGTTTTTTTACAACTACCCTAGTTATATATGACACCACCACAATGGTTCTAAAAACCAAATCGGTAGTCACAGAACCACCTTAATAGTTTTTTTTAACACTACAGTGATTATAGAATGATTGCCTATATATAATGATGGTCCTACCATTTTTTCATGTTTTAACTAACTTCTAGGACACATGTTTTAATATGTTTTGAATGATTTTATTTGTGTGTTTATCATTTTCTCTTGTACTTAACTTTATAGTGTTATTGTACACTCTTATTCATGTTCAATTAAATATTAAATACCTTTAATTTAACTTTAATAAGATCTCAGTCAGGCTTTAGTTAACTTCTACATAGAACCTCTTATCCTTTTTTTTTTTTGATACTTGGAAATTATAAGGGTCCTAGGCCCTTTGTCAAAAAAGATACAACAAAAACATAAAGAGTCTGTCTCAGAATCCTTCCATGTAGAGGCATATGAACTTACCAACATTTTTAAACAAAAAAAATCCTTAAAAACAAACATTTTACATATACTACCATACTAAAAAATGACTATGAATATCCAAAGACCAAAAAAAAAAAAATCCTTTTATTCTAGAATTACCAATTCAATAATCTTCCCTTGATTGGTACAGATCTTCTTCTTCTCTGGCTCTTGGCTTGAATCACATATTATTACAGCCAATGCCACATGTTTCTCACTTTCCTTTGAGTATTCCAAAGCCACCAGCTTTCTACCATCCTTAGCTCCTACAGGCTAATCAAAGGCTAAAACAAATAGTTTTTTTTGCACTTTACCAAAATCCTCCCAATTCATCAACTACTTGCCTTTCCACCATGGTGGCATCTTAAAAGAGCCTCTCACCACTCCTTTACCCAATATTTTAATTGCATTAACCTTGGCTTTAGCATGCCTAGTCTCCCTCCATTCGACCAAATCAAGGATGGTTTTAAGAATATTTTCAACAAAAGTCATGCTTACTCCCTATATTTATTCAACCTTTAACTACACTTTATAGGTTTCTTCCACATCCTTTGTGAAATCAACTAAATCCAGGAATCATAACTCAACTTCTTGAAACATAGCCAATGAAATAAACCCTAAATAGTCTCTTTCAAAAAATGATGAAAGTAGAAATGGCCCAAGTGACAAAGATTCTAAAGCCTCTACTAGCTCAATCTTATATGTAGCTAGATGAATAATTCCACCATTTCAAGCACCTATTCTTTATCTATCATAACCAAGAAAAGATTTGAAGCAAATAGAGAAGCCCAATCAAAATTGACTCTAATTCATCTACTTTGAGCTAAGAAATCCATGCCCAACACCAACTTAATGTATTTTACTAATTCAAGAGATAGAGTCCAAAAAATGTTTAATAGATGCATTTTATAGACTATCCCAACAAAGCCCATCTCTTAGCTTTACCGAATGCCAAAGGCCCTCTGATAGATTCCAAACTGAAACTATTCATCCCTTCAAAATCACAATCTCGATCACCACCAAGCCAATAGATGTATTAAACATCCTACCAAAATGCCACTCCAAAAATGATTCAAGCCATAAATAACCAATTCATGATAAAAGATATGCCATAATGGAAAGAAGCGACCTAAAAAAATAATGAATAGTCTACATGATAACACTGGCAAAAAACATTCCACTAACTTCATATGACATCAGCCTTCACACCTAGGAAAAGCAAAAGAATGATTGACCTGCCAACTATACGCATGAAATTGATTAAGAAATCTTTTGGAAAAGATTTCAATTTCAAAAATAATGCTCTATATTAAAAAATATAGAGACACCAACAATTTATTTTTAAAAAACAATTTATAGAAAGAAAAAGTAAAAACCAAATCAATCCATAATATCAACATTAAAATTGATTTTATATAAAAGAAATATTAGGTTGATATATCTCAATCAAAAATCAATCTAATCAAAAACCCTGCAATCCTCCCAACTCTTTCTAAAATTATCCATCCTCTCCTCCTCACACTGATCAATCACCGCATTAGCCAAAAAGTCACCACTTTATTACTTTCTATGAAATAGTAGTTACAGTCCCAACCTTCAAATTCTTCCAATTTAAACTAAATAACATCCAAAATGTTAGTGATCTTCAAAAACATATATTTCATACTAGACAAAGCTAGTAGAATCACCTATGAATCTCTTTTAATTTCCAAAAGGGAGATTTCATAGTTTACTACCAAATTTACACTTGCAACTAGTACTTGTGATTTGGCTTCATTAATGGTACCATCCAAAATCTTAATCAAAAGAGATCTTATTAAGGATCCACTATAGTCTTTGATAACACAACCTGCTCCTAAAGCTCTGGGATTGACTCTATAGGCCCCATCAAAATTCAATTTAAACCATCCTACTTTTGGTAGAATCCAACAAGCTTCCTTTTTGTCCTTCCTATTTTTCTTAGCTACTATTGACCCCTAAATAGGTGGGACTTTAATAAGTTTCCAAACTACACACATTTGTATATCCCATTTCAACAACAAACTTTTCTTTTTTTTAGATGTGAAGAAACTACTTCACAAATGGACAATTCTATATCTTTAATAATGATAAAGAGCGATCTTTCTTTTTCTTCAAAAATTTTTGAATTTATTTCGTTCTAAATCATCTAGATAATAATTATTGAGCTACATCTCCAAAGACAAAACAAATTATTCCTAACATCTCCTATAGGCCAAGAGGCCAAAGCTTTAAACAAAGACTCTGCCCATGCACAATACCATTCTAGTCTATTACACAGCCAAACCCAACACCATCTTGTAAAAGAATAATTAAACAATAAATGATCCATCACTTCCTCTGCTTCTTTACAAAGACTACAATGCAAAGGACCCATAAACTTAGTTTTTATCAACCTATCTTGAGTCAAAATCCTCCCTTGAATTGCTAGCCAGGAAAATGCCCCAACTTTTTACAAACCCTCTTTACTTGAATACAAGAAAGAGCCCTAGCTTAATTCCTCTTTTTCCACTTCAACCATCTAATAACCTAATCTAACAGAATAGAGACCTGACTTAGCCCCTATCCAATGAATTTTATCCTCTTTTTCTTTAAGAAATATTTTCCTTGATTTCAAACAAGATTGAAAAAAATATTTTCTTCTTAAGGAACCAACACATGTAGTAAGCTTTTCCAACTATTAACAACCTTACTTGAATCAGAATCCTAGACTATATAATCTTTAATTGATCTACCCCAATGAGTTTCCAAATATGCTTTAATCTAACTATTAGCAAAATATTTTGCTAAAGGTCTATGACCATTCCATGAATCCATCCAAAAATCTACCTCTCTACCATTATTTACATTTCATGAAACATGTTGACCAACCATTGATCTGCACTTTAACATGAAATTCCAAATATGAGAAACCTTGGGAGGATATATAGTATAAATAATCATTTTGGGGCCTCAAAATCCAAATATTTTTCTCCAAAAAATCTACACCAAAGTCTTCCTGAATTAGATGCCATTTGTCATACTAGCTTTGCTCCTAACACTAAATTATGTAAGGAAAGATCCTTAATTCCAGCACCTCCTTTCCCTTTCCTCTTATAAACACTTTTCCACTTCATCAATGGAATTATTTTGTCCTCCACACATCCTTGCCATAAAAAATCCTTTATAATTTTATTCATTTATTGGACTATTTGCTTTGGAGGGGAAAGAACTAAAAAATAATAAGTGGGAAGAGCACTTAAAATAGATTTGATCAAAGTAATATGCCCAACTAAATAAATATATTTTCCTTTCCAAGACTAAAATTGAGATTTAAATCTCTCTAACAATTTTTTGCCAAAAAATTTGGAACCATCACCTTTAAAAAAGGGGACCCTAAAATACTTACTCAAAAGTTTCTCTATCTTAAAACCAAGAAGCCTACTGAGATTCTTCTCCACCCTTCTATTGTAGTTAATAAAAAATATTTTTGACTTTCCCTCATTCACTCTTTGTCCTAAAGCCATTTTGTAGGAGCACAAAATTCTCTTGATTTATTGAGCTTCCTCTATTTCAACTTTCCCAAAGGGAAAAGTATCATTAGCAAATTGGTGATGAGACAAACTTTCAAAATCCTTGATAACCCTTAAGCCCTGAAGAAGATCTTGTTCTTGAGCCAATTTTATTTCTCTCCCTAATGCTTCTTCCATAATGATAAAAATAAAAGGAGATAGTGGGTCTCCTTGCTTCCAACCTCTCAAAATAGATAAAAAACAAGATGGATTGCCATTGACCAAAACTAAAAATCTGGGATTAAAAACACAATTGAATATCCAATCACACCAATCTTTACTAAAACCAAAATTGATTGGAATTTTAAAGAGAAAATGCCAATTAACTCAATCATAGGATTTTTTAATATCCATTTTAATCATCATTCCATTATGATGATTACTAACTAAAAAATGCATAATTTCATGGGCAAATATAACACCATCTTGAATACTTCTACTTGGAACAAAGCCTGCTTGCTCACCTAAAATCACCTTATCCAAAAGAGACTTCAATCTCTCCACTATGACTTTAGATATAATTTTATACATTGTATTACACAAAGCCAATGGTCTTTAATCCATAAAGTAATTTTGGACTTCACCTTTAGGAAATAAAGAGATGAAAGTGGTATTAATTTCAAGTTGTACTTTCTTTTTTAACCTTGATTCTTCTACGATATCAACAACATCCAGACCCACTATATCCCAAAAAGACTTAAAAAATGCCACTGGAAAACCATCTGGCCTAAGAGATTTATATTTTACCATAGCAAAGACTACTTTTCTAATTTCTTATAAAGAGAAGGAAGAAATAAGTCTCTCATTCATATCTTGAGAGATAATAGAGAGAATATGCTACAAAATTTCCTCTTGAGCTTGCAAATTAGAAAAAACTTCATCATTTAAAAGGTTATAAAAGAAATTGATCACTTCCCTCCTAATTTCTTCAAGGGATTCAAGAGCTACCCCTTCTCCAGATAAAATATGATCTATCCTATTCACTTTTCTCTTTGCCTTAATTGATTGATGAAAAAAGGTAAAGTTTCTATCACCTTCTTTTAACCAAGTTTCTCTTGATTTTTGTTTCCAAAAAATTTCTTCCCTGTAAAGAATTTCATCATAATCACTAAACTTTTTTCCAAATTATAATTGGCCACCTCCATACTTGATTGAAAAAATTTCTCATTTAGAGTTTTTATATTAGATTCAATCTTGGTTTTTTCTTGAAAAATGTTTACAAAATGCACTTTATTCCAAATTTTCAACTTTTCTTTCACAAATTTTAGACATTTTTCCATTTGAACCATTTTAGATCCTTAAGGCAGTAGACCATTCTTCCACCATACCTTAACCAGGTCATAAAGGGATTGATCTTTTAGACACATTACTTCAAATTTGAAAGGACATCTTTCTAAAGGAGAATCTAGATTAACAAATAAAACTAGAGGAAGATGATCAGATCTTGTGAATTGAGAAACCCAACAATCCATCTTTTTGTTGTCCTCATTCCAATTAGTAGAAGAATCTATCCAACCTTTCCAATATATTTTCCCTATCCAACCTCCTATTATTCCAAGTAAACCAACCTGAATTTGGAACAATGTCTTCCAAATTATGAAGATCTAAAAATGAGCCAAAGTCTTGAGTAGCCTGAAATAATAAAAAATACCCCCCTTTCTTATCCACCTAACTTGAAATGATATTAAAATATCCTCTTAAGACCACTTTCGCCTACTAATAATTATTGATAAAAATAGACATGTCTTCCTAAATATCCAATCTAGGACTGATTCCTTGGGGACCATAAATATTGACCAGCAAGAATTGAAGATCAAACTAAAAACTAAATATTTTACAAGCAAGCCAATTTTGACCTCAGGGCAAAAAGTCAACTCTGATAAAGGGGACCAAAAAATTACTAATCCTCTAGATGCTCCCTGAGCTTCCACAAATACCCCTTGCCGACACTTTCCAACCAAAAAAACATAATCCTCTACTTCTTTTTTATTCAATTTGGTTTCTTGTAATAAAAGAATATCTAGTTTTTTCTTCAAACAAAAGGCCTTAACAAACTACCTTTTGTTAGGAGCATTCAAGCCCCTAACATTCCAAGAAATAAGCTTCATTTTGACATTGAAGTAATTCCACCCCCCACTTTGCAACATCAAGAAAGCCTTCTAAAGTACCTTGAGTCCTTGCTAAAATATCCCCTTTAGCATGCTCAAATTTATTTTTCCTTCCTAATTTGTTTTTTAGACCTCCTCTAGGTTTATAAATTTTACTTTTTGACTGGGAAATTAAAAATACTTCTTTGGAATTCAAATCCCTTTTTGAATCTTCATCTACCTCTTCTTCTAATTCCTTTTTGAGATTTGACCCTAGTTACTCATTAAAAAGAGCAAGTTACTCCTCTTCCACTATTACTCTCACCTTTTTAGCATCAGACAAAGCCTTTTGATTACTAATCAAAAATTCCCTAATATAGTGTGACTTGTGCTCAAGGAAATCACAATTTTTAATCAAATATGTTGGAGAAATAAATTCAAAAGAAATAATTTTCTCCAATACTTCTATCATTGGAATTCTTTTTGACAAACTCTCACAATCAATATTCTTCTTATTTCTTTCTAACAACTCCAAATCTGACAAAAAGAAGAAGATTTCTTCCTTTTATGGGTCACCTTAGGTTTCTAATGAAGGTCAAATTTTACATTTTTGGATTGAATTGTGCTCCTTTTAGCCTTGTAAAATTTATGAATATGACCTAACTAATGACAATCATAACATCTAAAAGGAATATTCTCCACATCAACCCTTTGATGTCACTCTCTACCAATGGATTTAATAACCACAAACTTAGGTATCTCTTGATCCAATTCTAGGTCTAATCTGACCCTAGCATAAGTTACCTACTCACCTTTCAGGGGCACTGAATCAACTTCCATAATAGCTCCCACAAGACTTCATAAGGCCATGAAAAAATCTGAGCTCCAGTACTCCAAAGGGAAACCATAAATCTTAACTAGGTAGGATAACTCCCTTTTCTAGCTTTAAGGGGATCAAAATTAGGGCTCTAGTGATAAATCCAAAGACCTAAACCTTATATCAACCAATTTTTCACCTTACAGATTTATTCTTTCTCTTTTTTAGACAAAAAGGACACAATAAAGAAATCTTTAGGTAAAAACCTCACCTTAACGTCTTTACCCCAGTTCTCCTTCACCCATTACTCAATGACAACAATGGATGGCCATATATTAACACATTTACAAATAAGCGCACATTCAAAAAGATACTAAACTTTTGATAGAAATTGATCCAAAGACCAATCTAGAGTTTTATTGCCTCCTTTTTTAGGTTTAAACCCTAGCGGTGATTCCAAACCTAAATCTTCCAAACCTTGATTATCTTTACTAGCCTATTGTGAGGGGGGAAGAATTAAAAATCCTACTCTTTCCCTCTAAATCTTCTTCCAAAAAAAATCCACGTCCTTCACCTACTACCTTAGTTGGTTCTGCCCTATCTTCTTTCTTCTACACTTATTACCTAATTTTCCTCCACTATTCTTTTCATTCCACCAAGCTCTATCTTCCTCAATCACAGCTTTAAAAACCTTCTTACTCAATTTTTTGCCATGATTCCCCCTACTTCACCTCTTACAAACCCTAGATTTTGGCCTGAAAGAAAAGGATTTTCTTTTTTACCTTCCATGAGCTTTCTTTTGTCACCTAGTGAAGCTTTCCTCTAATCCTTAGCCCCACCTCCTAGTTTATCCTCATTATTTTTTCCATTTGCTCTTGCACTCACTCTCCCTATTGCTCCTCCAAAAAAATTTGAGATAATCTATTATTTTAATTTTTATTATTATAATTCAATGCATATATTTTTAATACAAGTGGTTATGGATACCTTCCGTGCCATAGCCCCAAAACATGCCTCATCATATTGAACACATGTTTCATGCCTAACCCTAACCAATGCCACATTGAACACTCAATCAGCTTGAGGCTGCATCAAAAGGCCACCTTTACCACTAAATTAGCTAACCTATTGAACATATAATGTGGAATGAGTCCTACCGATATTGTCAACCTCGAGAATGGATCCTAAGACCTCCCCTTTATAGTGCTCAGCTATCAACCACTAGGGTAAACATGTTGGGCTATCTCTTCTCCTTTCTTATAAATAACTATGTTTTCCTTAATTTTTACATCCAAAAATTTCAATAATATTTGAACACACAAATTTTGAAGGGTCATAATCTATCGTTTATAGATTTTGAATAAATTAGCTAATGTTTCATTCTAATCTTATGTTCACCCATTCAAATTGGAGGAAGTATCCCATGATCTTGCAACATAATAATATGTTATTTATAAGTAACCAAACACTATTAAACTATATTTTTCTTCATTTTTTATTTTATTTCATTCTCTATGTTTCTTTTTGTTTGAAATTTCCTAGGTTATCTAATAATAAATATAAATAGAGTTAACATTCTATGGATCAAGTGATCTCACCATTTTTTTCTTATTCACCTATCATCTACTTTGGCCAAGTTAGAGGATTTATTATTTTATCCATTATATAAGTTTATTATTTTATTATATTAATTTTCATTCAAAAATTTATACAAAAAATATTCAAAAAGAATGCATCTCTCTTCCTCTTTGTATTGAGAAATTGTTCGAATCTTTCATAGTTGCATTCATAGACAAAAGATCAAAAAAATAGTCATTTATTTTAAGTAAATCCAACACCAAATTTCAATTTTTAATTTTATCACATAATATTCCACACACAAACACAAAATAACAACTCTCTTACACATTTGCATATAAAACCAAAAAAACCCAAAACAAGAAATTACTTTCAGAATCATCTTGTCTTGTTGCATGTTAGGAAAAGTCACTAAAAAGAATATATTATAACCTAAATAAAAAATTATTTTTGTCATGTCAAATTTATTTTCATACAAGGTTCATAATAATTAAATATCGAAAACTTGCATTTAGATTTCCATTCATAAATTAGATCTTAGAAATTAAGAAACTGCATTACAGACACACACACACACACACACACACACACATATTAGGTTTAGTTTTATATTTGAATAATTATATTTTAAATCACATATTATCTTCCCATTACATAAATATCAAAACACCAAAAAAAACATTCTAGAAAACATATACAAATCTCTACACTCTTTAAATCAAAAAAATAAATAAAAATCAGCAACTGCATTATTTAGTTTGAATTTAGTTTTGTTAGCATTGCATACATAAATATTATTGAAAATAAAAAAGAAAAGTTTTTACTTCATTTGATTTCAATACTTTAATTTAAATAAATAGCATAATTTTATTTTTGTTCAAACATATTTTTTCCAATAGAAATAAGTCCAACAAGACATTGCAAAATAAAACACTTTATTTCAAAATCATCAAGTACACATTTGGATAAAAAAATCAAATCATATATACAATCCAAAATATAAAACCTATAAAAATCAAAAAAATAATTTCAGAATAAAAAATTACTCTTTATCTCACTCCTAAAGGATGCTTCTAAAACAAGCTCATTTGCATAAAGTAGGAATGTTTCCAAGAGTGTCAACCCCTATATCGAAAAGTAACATCCAAAGTGACATGGACTCAGAGCTTTAGCTTTAAAAAAATTCTATATCCTCTTCCAAATCTTATCATCGATGAATTAAATTATCTTTATAAGTAAATCCAGCTAAAAAATCCCAACTAACAAGACAAATCCACCTTCTATCCCGCCAAGCCCATGACTTCAAATATGATTATTTATATTTTATCCTTAGATCTATCATCATCATATTTTATTTGATTTCCACATGACATAATTTGGGCAACCCCAACTAGATAAATCAAACCAAATTCCTAGAGTCCTCTAACCTAAATTCAACAAATTCTTAGAACCTGATGTAGACCAAGAACTTTATTACCTTATCCCCCTAAACTTTGAAGATTATTAAAATTTTATCACATATGAATGTAATGCATTCAATGATCAATTTAACATAGTTGAACTATTATAGAATATAAAAAACATATTTACCACCTATTAATCAAAACCTTATGCAAACTTAGTTCATCCTAACCAACCACAACAAATTCCATCTCTTCCTATTCAAATCCCTTAACCACACTGACCCAATCAACTAAACTCAAAAAAATGGATCATGTCATATTTTAATCAACTATCTTATTTAGACTTAAATAAGTCAAGTGCATGAAGTTTAAGGTGTCATTTTCCACATGTATAAGACCAAATAATGTTAGTTCACATAATCAATCAATTTCATAAATGAGTATAGTAAATCACAACATCCATTCGAAATAACATTCTAAAATATATAAATAAGAGTAAGTCATGTGTAATAGTATATTATGATTAATGGACCAGTAAATAAAGATACAACCTAATAAGTGTACAAATATTCCCATACCTCAGTGTAGAAAGGTTACCCCTAAGTGTAAATAATGTCACACAACTTTATTCCCAAATAACATACATAACATGTATGTCTTACATCCCACTCATGTATATAGTGAAAATAATGTGTGCAATGTGTGTGTGTGTGTGTGTGTGTGTGTGTGTGTGTGTGTGTGTGTGTGTGTGTGTGTGTGTGTGTGTGTGTGTGTGTGTGTGTGTGTGTGTGTGTGTGTGTGTGTGTGTGTGTGTGCGCGCGTGCGCGTGCGTGTGCGTGCGTGCGTGTGTGCGTGTGTGTGTGTGTAATTCACTATGTATATGATGAATAAAATTAATCAATCATGTGTACCAACAAATCATGTCATTCATAGGTCGTAGTTTTTATTTTTTGATTTTTTTTTGAAATTTTTATTTTTTAAAATATTTGAATTTTATGATTTTGAATTATTTTTTGACTAACCTATGATCCCATAGGTGTGATTTTTAGGTGTATGTCTAAGATCGATTGATGTGAATATTGCACATTGTGGGTGAAAATTAATTGTATATATTTTTTAAAAACTAAAAAATTATCATGTACTATAAAATATCCAACATCATAATCATAATCAACATGATCATATAAATCTAGTTTACCTATGGTATCCATATTAACTCATAGAATCCATTGTATTTCAAGAGAATGTGTTGGTGTTATTTTTGAAACACATTTATAAAGTCTCTATAAAACTAGAATAGAACATGATGGACTAGGTAACATATTCTAAATTAGAATATATCATTGATGTGATGAACATTAGAGAATCAATCATCAAAAAAAATCAATCACTTGCCTTTTATTTTCCTTTGTAGGATGATCCTATGTAGGTTGTATGATAGGTTGTTGAGACGGTTGAGGAAATGACTCAAGTTGGATGGTGTTCATATGGAATAATTAAAATCATAACTACTTGATTGTTATAGATATAATTCAATCATAAATATACCAAATATGGGATTACACATATCTTATCTATCCATGTACATCCTAATAGCATTTCAAATACCCCATTATTGGAAAAAACTAAGAATGAAGTAGCTATAATTGTATCCCCTAACATAAGTTATAACACAATTCCTCTAAGAAAGTTTTTTCATTTTCCATTAAATCATTTTAAGGTAATATTCATACCCATCAAGTCTCTACATTGCACCTAGGATAAGTAATAAATGTCATAGTGTATATTTTCTCACTTGATCTATTATCCAACATAACACTATGTATAGGATATTAATCAATGAATGCATATATAAAAAAAGACACATTGGTAGAAACATCATAAAAATATCACGATAATCAAAATTTATATAGGTTGTTATATAAGTTTACTAATAATACCATATATAGGATGAGCCTCCTTAGTTCTACAACCATAATAATTTGGAGGAGGATGCACATTATGTAAGTCTTAAGTGCCTTAGGATTAGTTTTAGTTTCATTTGTTACATGTTTTAAGAGTGGATCTGTGAATATATTAAATGATTCATTCTATTGTACAAATAAAACATTATTATGTGTACTAGCATCACTAATCTCAATAATTTTATCATCGACTATTTATAATATTTTATATCTTGAGCCAAAACATTTGTTTGTTGAATGTTCTACTCATCTATGCCAATCACAATATATATTGATATTCAAATTCATAGGTTGTGCATTTATAGTATCAGCCTCTATTGGTGGAGGGAGAGATATGATATTTCACTTGAGTAAGTTTTGGAAAAAAAACATGATGATTTTATGATAATAATGTAATTTACCTCTTTTGAGGAGCTAAAAAAATAAACCTCTTAGTAAAATATGAAACTGTATTGACCATTGTGTTATCCTAATTATTAGTATCATTAGTATTATATTTGATAGGTGATGTGTTTTGAAACATGGCATTATAAAATTTGGGAAGTCTAGTCCCATACTTTAGCTTATTCATGGCAAGTAGCATAACCTCACAGTCCTTACTTGTAAGGCACATTTCATTGAAACACTGAAAGGATTTGGACATAATAAATTCATAGATAATGAAAAGTATAATTTTATTAAATTTGTATTTCAATTAATTATTAGACACAGGATTTTTCATTTTTTAAATCATATTATTATATCAAAGGACATAGTAACTAATGGGTTCATTAGGTCTTTTCTAGAGTTTTACAATTTGAGCATAAAAGACCTTCTCATAAAAATTAATAGAAAAGTGAGTTAGGAACTAGTTAAAGAATGGATTTAAAGTATGTACTAATTGTAGATTAAATTAATAAAACCATTTTAAACAATAGTCCTTAAGGTTCCTAGAAAACATCTTTGTTATAAAATTATATTAGATGCATAATCTAGACATGTGACATGTAAGGCTCTAAGATGTTGGTATAGATCACTTATATCATCAAATTGTGTAAGCTTAGGTGAAAATCATATTATATTAAATGGATAAATATAAATATATAGGGCCAAATTTTTGTTTAATAAATTTTAATATATTTTCAAATGAGCTACTCTATGAAAACATTATTTTAATTATGAAACCTTAGCTTGGATATCTAACAATGTAAAATCACTTTATTTATAGACATATTAAATTGATTATCAATAGGTGGTGTCACATAATTTTTATCTTTTAAGGAAAAAAATTATATTGTATAGTGATAACTGTTGATGCAGGAAAATGCACCCAGTGACAGGAAGTCAAACTCCTGCCTTCTCCTCACAACATGGAAACTCCTCTCTCGCCTGTGGGATGGCAAAGTAGGAGAGGAGAGTCTATAGTTAAGGGCTAGCTCCCTTTGATGTATCATTGTTTGTTTCAGGTAGTGCAAAATATAGATATATAGATATATAGATATGTATATAAATTGGGGGGGTGAAAAGGGAGGAAGATGCAGAAAACAAACCTACTCTAAAGAGGTGATACACCAAAATAAGTCAACCTTCCCACATCCACACTCAGGATCAGACAAAAACAACATACATATACTCAGGCTTGGCAGAAGGACCAGGGTGCAAGAGAATGACAAGGAGGTTCTTATGGAAAACACAAGAACAGGGACTCACCAAGATGCTATGGAATACATACTGAAAATGACTTCCTCTATTTCTGCACCCCAAATGGAACTCTTCTCCTGTAAGCTACAAACTGGTGCTTTGTATATAGCTGGGTATTTAAACCTATGAGAGCATTAAAAGAAAATAACTGAACACAAATCAAACACACAGGACATACACAGGGTATCCATCCAAGAAAGAGGTAAAACTGTCTTTATTTGATCTAGGCAAAAAATTTAGCAGGGCTGTGCCTGACTAAACTATGAAAAGATCCTTACAAATGGACAAAGTCATGAACTTATATGGAAAATCCAAGAGGAAACTGATTGGTACTTCTTTACTTGCAAGTGGTTGCTCGAGTCTTCATTGGGAAGGGGAAAAACACTGTTGGTGTGTCATCTTCTAGAAGAGGCCTGTTGGAGCCATGCTCACTGCTTGTCTCTTCTTTGTTTTGTCTCATCTACTTACTTGGCCCCCAGGGGCAAACTTTCAGCAAGTTGCTTCCTTTCCAGCTCCTGGTTGATGCTTTCTCTTATTTTTGAATACAAATGATTATCCTTATTTCACTAAACTTGACGTCCACATGGCCGTCACTCTTGTCACAGTCCTTGTTGGCTCTCGCGGCTTGATTTTCATTTTTTCTCCTTGTAGCCTTTGACTTATCTGCCTATTAATCGGCTTGCATGGACTGCTAACGCGGATTACTTTCCCTTTCGCTAGTCAGGCCCATGTTGGCTGCGTCGAATCCATGATAACTTTTGCAACTTGCTTATTGGCCTTCGCTATCTGCCTCATTAACTTGGGTGGTCCCTTAGACATCATCGGGCCTTCTCGTGTCCTTCGTAGACTGTCTTGTATGTTTCACATGCTTTGAAAGCCCCACAGGTTTTGTTAGGGCTATTTCCTTGAGGATAAATTTGAGAGGTGGTGTTAGAATTTGAGAGGCAAAAAATGGAAATTGACAGGGTGGAAGAGCAATACAAATATCAATAGGAGCTGATGTATAAAGAGGATTGCTTGTTTAGGCAAGCATAGGCCTTGAAGTCCATGGAGGAGGAGGTAACAAAATGGAGAAATCCATCTGTCCAAGGCAGTCAGCCTTGTGTGCCCATTCCTCATCTAAAAAAAACCCCTTCTTTTACACCAAATCCATTTTATCAGATTGCACTTGCTCACTCCAGCTCATCAAATAAGGCTGCTCCCAATCCTATGCACCTAGTTTTCCAACACCAAATGGCATCAAATTAGCCTCCCATGGAGATGAACCTTCTGAACTCTTTAAATTGTGAACCTCCCATTGAGAAGAGAACCACTAGCTAGCATGTCCTTTTTCAAAAGGCTCCTCCAATGCACCAACGTGTTTTCCTCACATTCCCCAACCTCCCCAAGTCCTTCAGCATAATGTGAAGATTTTGAGTTGGAGAAGGGAATGCTAGGAACTAGCTTTGAGCCTTGAAGATGATCATGCTGACAACCTCCAAGAAAGACTCTTTCAGGACAACCTAGCCAAACAAATTAAAAGTTTAGAGGCTAGGATGAGGCTGCTCCTTGATAGAGAGATAAATTTTCTAGACCTTGTGAAGGAGCCTCAAGACCTTATGGAAAACTGAGTTACTGCCTATTCACAAGAGCAAAATTTTAATTCAGAGATCCTGAACTGGGGGAAAATAGTTGAATCATGGGGCAGCAAAGAAGAAGAGAAGCAAGGTTTTTCTCAAAACCTTGAAGACGCTGAAGCTATCCCTGCTCATGATGATGCTGGCAGCCTCCAGGAAAAGCTTTTCCAAGAAAATCTGAGTAGGAGAATTGCAGAGTTGGAATCCAAAGAGAAAATTCTCAGCCAATGTGTGATGGATGGTTCAGACCAAATAGCACATTATATGCCTGAACACACCCCACCTACACATTTCCAAGAGAGTTATCAGGTTGCACTTGATATTGATGAAGTGTTGACCAAGTGGAGAGAGGAGAATCATTTGATTCTAGCTCAAGGACTGCTTCTTCTTCCACATGTTTTCTCCACTTTGCCCCTTCTCAAGGAAGAACCTATTTTGCAAGAGGTAGGTGAGGAGTAGAAGATCCAATCTATAGTCCTTCAAGAGGCTGTCATGAGCGACAATGAAGAAGAAATTGTCATTGATGCTCCTTGTGAAGACCTTATCAACAATGGAGAAGATGCAAGTCTTGCATATATGCAGATGTTCCAACGATATGAGGAGGAAAAAATGCATGGTAAGCTCTCTTCCCCTTAGTTTGATGAACTTCCTTGATGTTTTGATGAGGATGACTACATTGAAGAACCTGAGTTGGAGGAGGATCAGAAGAATATTTTTGAAAATCTAGAGAACCTAATCAACAAAGAGGAAAAAGAGAGGTCTATTTTCTTGGAGGAATGCCTTGAAGAAGTGAGCTTTAAATAAAGAGGTGAAGTTTTATGGGATCAGAAATCTTTTTGTGAGCCCATTTCAGACATCACCACAGTCACCCTTCTTCAAGAAGGCCAAGAGGAAGCAGAGGATGAGTCTGACAGAGTTTTCAGTGAGATAAAGGGAAACAAATCAGACCATGATACATTGTAGAAGAATTGTGCAGATCAGGGGGCTTATGGCGAGGAGTCAAAAGCCATTAATTTCTTGGTGAGGAACACCAATATCATGGACCAACATTTAACAGACCTCTAGGGATAATCAGAATATGTATATATTGGAGACATGTTCGATTTTGATCCACTCAGATTTGAGCCAACTCAGGTGACAGGCAGGAAGAGTAAGTCACCAAATCTCATTTTCTTTCAACTACTTGCCTCCCACCATAATCTCCTCACTAGGAAGGGGACTTAAGAAATTTTACTTTCGATCTAGGAGGGAGGCGAGCATGCCTGGTTAGCTGTACATAATAGTTTGTTTTTAGTTTCTTTTCCTGCTTTCCCTAAGTGCAGTTTACATAGGTAGTTATTTTAGCCTTGTGTGTTTCCCTTTGTGTGTGGGGGTGAAAGCTTCAGGTGTGTTTCCAAAATCTTGAGTGCTATTGTGAACTCTCTTCAAAGTTACCATCTGACTCTATGCTCAATGGATATTCAAAGGCAACTGGGTTCTAGGCACGACAGGCGTACTTCCCCTGTGAGTCGCCAATCTGTTGACCAATTTTGCCCCTAGAAAAATTATGGTCAACTTCTCCCTTGCATTTTAGAACTAGTCATTTTCAGGCTGCAAGGTCTGTTTTCAAGTTCAACATGTCTAGTTTAGGCTTGGTTCAATATGGGAGGTTCATCGACACTTGGTTCATCCTTCGTCAAGTTCATTGGTTTAGCCTAGTTCATTAGCGGGTCTGGTTCAACATTCATTGTCCTTGGCCAAAGGGGAGTCCAATTTCAAATGCCCTAATGGAGGGCCAACAATTTAAAAGGATCTGGGTAAGGTTAAAAAATTGTTTAAGTTCTTTCAAATTTGCTAGTCTCAAATCAAGCAAAGTCTAAGGCAAGGGGCAAGCATTTTCAAAAGGAAAGGTCGGGCTGGGTCGCATGAAGCAAAGGCAATTTCCACAAACTTTTTGTCTGCAAAAAATGTCTGCAGACAAAAGCCCACACAAAAGACAGCGAGAATAATCAGAACATTTCCATGGACTTTTTGTCTGCAGAAAATGTTCACGGACAAAAGCCCGTAGCAAATAAAATGAGCTACCTGGGAGCATTCTCGCAAACTTTTTATCTACAGGGAAATAGCTTGAACAAAACCTGTAGGGCTTTCAAAGCCCGCAAAACATACAAGACAGTCTGCAAAGGACATGAGAAGGCTCGAAGATGTCTAAGGGACCATCCAAGTTAACGAGGCAGACAGCGAAGGCCAACAAGCAAGCCGCAGAAGTTAACATGGATTCGACGCAACCAACATGGGCCCGACTGGCAAAAGGGAAAGCAGTCCACGTCAACAGTCCATGCAAGCCGACTAGCAGGCAAATAAGTCAAAGGCCACGAGGAGACAAAAGGAAAAGCAAGCCGTGAGAGCCAGCAAGGACTGTGACAAGAGCGACAGCCACGTGGACGTCAAGTTCAGTGAAATAGGGATAATCATTTGTATTCAAAAATAAGAGAAAGCACCAACCAGGAGTTGGAAAGGAAGTGACTTGCTGAAAGTTTGCCCTTGGGGCCAAGTATGTAGATGAGACAAAATAAAAAAGAGACAAGCAGTGAGCATGGCTCCAACAGGCCTCTTCTAGAAGGATGACGCACCAACAGTGTTTTTCCCCTTCCCAATGAAGACTCGAGCAACCACTTGCAAGTAAAGAAGTGCCAATGAGTCTCCTCTTGGCTCTTCCATATAAGTTCAAGACTTTATCCATTTGTAAGGATATTTTCATAGTTTAATTAGGCCTAGCCCTGCTAAAATTTTTGCCTAGATCAAATAAAGATAGTTTTACCTCTTTCTTAGATGGATACCCTATGTATGACCTGTGTGTTTGATTTGTGTTCAGTTATTTTTTTTTAATGCTCTCACAGGTTCAAATACCAACACACCAACTATCTACAAAGTGCCAATTTGTAGCTTACAAGAGAAGAGTTCCATTTTGGGTGTAGAAATAGAGGAAGTCATTTTCAGTATGTATTCCATAGCATCTTGGTGAGTCCTTGTTCCTGTGTTTTCCATAAGAACCTCCCTGTCATTCTCTTGCACCCTGGTCCTTCTGCCAAGCCTGAGTGTATGTATGTTGTTTTTGTCTGATCCTGAGTGTGGATGTGGGAAGGTCAATTTATTTTGGTGTATCACCTCGTTAGAGTAGGTTTGTTTTCTACATCTTCCTCCCTTTTCACCCCCCATTTTATATACATATCTATATATCTATATTTTGCACTAGTTGGAACAAACAATGATACATCAAAGGGAGCTAGCCCTTAACAAGAGACTCTCCTCTCCTGCTTCATCATCCCACAGGCGAGAGAGGAGTTTTCATGTTGTGAGGAGAAGGCAGGAGTTTGACTTCTTGTCACTGGGTGCATTTTCCTGTGTCAACAATAACCATAGAAATGTTTGGAGTGACTTATGTTTTCCCCACATTAGGTGCAAACATCACTTGTGCAACCGATGTAGGCACATGAATAATAGTAGTTGGATTAAATTTTTGAACACCTATTATAGGATATGTGCCTCTAAAATTTGAATTATTTTTAGTCAAAATTTCATCTTGTTTTTCCTCAAATGTGGTTTCCTTAGAAATATTTTTCTTTTCATCTCTAGTTATATGTCATAATGCATCAATAATTTATGGATTCATTTCAAGATATTTTATAAGTTTACACTTATGTATATGATTAAATTAACCATGACTATTAGAAAAAATATTTTTTATATTCATATTAATAGTATATTAAATTTCACTTATGTTAATATTTCAATTATGTAGATAAGGAAAATCAAAAATCAGTTTTGAAAGTCAAACCCAATAGAAGAGAAATCTAAAATCTTAAGAAAGTATGAAACCCTAAAGATGAATGAACCTACTAGCATTTTTAATATTAAAGTAGATTATCAGGTTCACCAAAAAAAATAATTATTTTGGTTTAATGTGATCTAAATAATTTAAAACTATGGCTAATTTATATTGTGTAAAATATAAAAATTACCTATAAATATGAATTAAGAAATTGAAAGATTTGATATTGTACTTAATACATTTTAACTTAAAAAAGAAATATAAGGGAGATGTATGTTGGTTATTTCTATTTTTTTCACTCATAACATCACCACATGTTCTATAAAAAATTATGATATGTCTCTACTCAGATTAATAAATTGTAGCTCAAACCTTGCCTAGACAATATTAATAACTATAAGACGCCTATGATGATTGGTATTGTCTTGGATCTACCATCAATGTCCCTATATATTTTGAAACCCTATGGCACATCAGAGTGATGAGATTTTACTATAGATTATTCATGTGTATTTACTTTAATTGTGAATTTATCCTTATTTTCCTTCCCTTCCATTGAAACCCTAATCTCATTTTTTACCATAATATGTCCCTTGAAAAAAGGGCTAGTATGTTGGGTTGAATAACCCCAACCACTCCACATTTAGTTTTTTAACATTTTATACATTCCATTAATTTGAAGAGATCTCAAACCATACATAGTTCTGTCAATTATGTGTGTATTTATAACATCATAATAAATTTATAATTCAGTGCACTTTTAACTTTTGACACTTGGCACGATGTAACTTTGACTTGGTTGTATTTAGACAAAGCTATATAGTTTCTCCATTGAGTTTTTTAAAGTTTGTATGCCTTTTTCATAATGTTTCAATTATATTACTAGTGGATTTATAAAATTTTAAATAACTTGATAATATAAGTATAATATTAGGATTATTTTTTATTTTTAGTCGAGTCTTTGATATTTTATAGTAATACTAACCTATGAAACTTATCCAGGGTGATCCAATGGACACTTATTAATTTTTAAAATAGTTTTTGAGTATTATTGGAAAGTACATGAAAACATATATACCTAAGTTAAATCACAATTGTATATATTTTACTAGCACTATCAAGGTAGTGAAAATAAGTAATATGTGATATGGAGATAAACTGATTTGGATTATGGTATGTTTTTGTACAAACTACATTGATCCTGACCATGTGTATTTGGAGAATAGGGATGGTAAAAATAATAGGTGGGTATATCGATAAAAAAAAGTTTAAGATACATTTAAATATGTACACAATGACTAAGTAGGTCAAAATATGCCAAATTTGATGCTTTTAATGTGTATAATACCAAATTTAGCTATCTACAATTTGTCATTGATTAAGATGTACTTGTAGAATAAAACCCTCAGGGTACATAAAATCTATCACTTGTACAAAGATTTTAAGGGTTAATTAATACCATGGTTAGAGATAATATTATTGTTTTACAATTTGTTTTTGTTAGTGTGATATAATAAGATATAATTTTTCACTATTTAATTTTTTTAATTTATTATAATAAACATTTATCTAAATGTAATATTATATATTTATTTTAATATTTACTTGTTATAAATGAAAATAATAGAAGGGATTTAGATACTTAGCATGATATCATTCTATGCAGGTGGATGAAATGGTTGAAAATGGAATAGAAATCACTCAGATCAAGGATACAAGTTTTGGGATCTACTTGGATGAATTTTTCAATATCTAGATGTTATAATCATACACATGCATCCATTACTCTAAGACTCCTAGTGTGAATATGTTCCTCATTATTTTGGAATAGATCATTTCACCTTTCTATAGACTATCTTCAAGTGTGATATTAGGTGCTTAATTATTAAAAAAATCAATAAACCTATCTCCTTCTCTTTGAAATGTTAGTTTCATTTTCAAAACTATATTATCCCTAAAAATGAGAAATATGTTGATTGAATTAACCTCAACCACTCCGTAATGAATGGTTGAGTGTTTTTTACTTATCCATTATTTTGAAAAGGGAAGTAAAATTAAACTTAGTTCTCACCATCATGTGTATGTGTGTAATGGTGATCTATTTATGATTGAAACTTGTAATATAGATTTTTAAATTTAAAAATAACCAACTTGGATAGGGTTTACTCCTTGTGGCCAATTTCTAAATTGTAAATTTTAGGGAACTGGTGTCACCAAATATTATACCCTAGAAGAAGGTGTTCAAGCATCTTCCAAATTTGGGCAATATGGGAAAACTTCCAAGTATGTGGGTGTACCTATGGTGAAAGTGAGACTCTAGATTTAAGGGCTAGCTTCCTAAATATATCTTGAAGTAATTTCACATATGATAACTATTTGATTATGGGGGGAAATAGATAAGAGTTGCATGAAAAAAACTTATTATAAAATGGTGATATACCAAGATGTATTCCACATGACCATTTTAATTCTTTCACAAAGAAATAATGCTTACAAACTAGTCTCAAAGTTGTAAAGGATTCTAACATTGATATTTCAATATAGAGGTGAGATGTGTGAAGCAACACAAAGAAAATGAACTAGAGGGAAAATTTCACACTCCAAGGAAAATTATACACTTTTAATGATCCTAACACACTTGAATACACTCTATCTAACCTATTATAATAATAACTCTTGCACAAACATGAAAGGATAAGGGAAGAAAGGATAAAATTTTACCACTTTGCATCACCCTACATCACTTGAATGCTTATACAATCATTAATGAGATCAAAAATAAATTTGAATTAATTTTAAAAGGAAAAATACAATGTCATTATAGTATGGTTCACCATACATGGTGTGGTATTAGATTACAAAGGCTCAAATGGTAGCTACTTATAGAACCTGAGAGAGAAGTAGGAAAAGAGAAGTCCAAAGATCACTAGAACACTAGTCATGATGAAATGAGGAGTTAAATATGTAATATAATGAATTATGAGATATAAAATTCAAGTTATTATAGGACAAATGTCCCTCTAAATCATAATACTCATGAAATGTGGCATAAAAATCCTCATTCTGCACAAGAAAATTGCCTTCATCATTCATCCCTTTTGGAACATCCCACAAATAACTAGGGATAGGTATCATTATTTAAATAAGATTAAATAGTTTTATAAATTATCTACCATGAATTATATTCATCCCTAATCATATGGATTCTTTTGTAAGTCAGCCATCATTGCTTGTAGTCAAAGAAACTCCTCTTTCACTCACCCCTCACACTTGGCATCAAAATTGGCTTCAATTTTCCATGAAAATACATTCAAGGGGGTGAATTAAACTTTGAAATAACCTATATGACCTTATATTACTCAGGTATACCTTAAAATGGCATCCACTTGAATTTCTCACCCTTCTCACTATCTTGCCCACCTTGTTAGTTTTGACTCTTTGAGATGAAGGTGCTGGAAAAAACACTTAGGAGACTTTTTAAAGCATGAAATGGTCATAGTGAGTTAGTTTAAGTACCAATATATATCCCAAAGTTTATTTCATCCTTTGAAACCTCATATAACCTACAAAACATCAAAAATAGTCAAATAAATTCGAATTCCCTCATGTCTGTACAAGTAGGGAACACCTCAATAGGATGGAGGGAAGACCTAGAGATTCCTTTGTATCATCTAATCACTTTCATGGTCATCATGGTCTGTAAGGATATCTCTTCTCCTTGATTTTCCTCATTGGGTCCTTATTCAAGGTTTTGTAGGGTTTTAGGTCCTTTTTGCTCTTAATCTTTGTTCATAGAAATAGGATATTGGAGTGTAAAAAAATTACATAAGATAAATTATTAGGGCCCCTATCAACTTCCCGAAATTCCTTGGAACTCCATGCACACCCTCCAAGAAGATGTGAGCATTCAAAGTCACCCTATTGATCTTAATTCCTCATTTTGCACAGGCCTAAGTTGTCTCTAAGCCAAAAGTGGATTTCTTGGAGGATTATCTATAGGGTTGAAGATTGTACAAATATGAAACACCCTCATTGACATGTTATAATTCATTTGAGATCTCACTTTATTTTGGAGATGAAACTAACCTCTCATTTGGGTTATAGGCCTAAACCCTACCCAAAAGCTTTGATTGTAACCCTTATAGGTTTGGACCACTTGCACAACTTCAAACCCATAGGCATGTTTTCTTATGTGTTCTTATGCATGATATAACTTATCTAACATCCATACAAGGTCTAATCAGCACCCAGTTCACTTGATCATCTTTTCCCTCAAAACTTGTATGGTTTGCACTCTAGGGGAGTGCCCTCTGTTTGAGACAAAACAAAGGGTACTTCCCATATTTCCTTAGACAAAATAGATGTTGGAGGAGATTTTCCAAGTTAAAAATACATTATGTACCAATTTTCAACCATTGGTCAGGTCATTAGACCTTCTAACTTAAAAATCCAAGGCAAACCCTTGGGAAAGTAGACTATGTGCAAGGCTTCATCATATGGAGTGTGTGTTGCATTATTGGGGTCCTTTCTCTAATTTTATCCACCATGGGAATTTCATGATGTTTTAATCCCTATCTTTGAGTCTTTTAAAATTGTGTCATTTGTTAGACCTTTTCCAAACTTTGTGGTATTCACACCCTACCTTGATTGGCCTATTGAATATAGTTTTTTAACTATCTTTCGATTCAAGGAACCATACTTATAGGTGTACTTGCATGTTTAAGGTTGAGAATAATGTTTAAAGACCTCTATATAGTACCTTAGGGTCATTTTCTATTTTTTTGGACACATATACCTCGAGCCTATACAAGACCAATAATAAAACATCACTCCTCAACCCACTATTACCTACAGTCAACTATAGTTGACTGTATTGGATAAATAGGAGCATGTAGGTGAGAAATCATTAAGAATATATGCCAAATCACCTTTGTATATTTTGAGACATATTGAATCATCTTCCATCAACTAATGTTGTTTTTTCTATGCTTAAGTCCTCATAATGAATGATGTAGGAGATTTCCCTTAGCTATAGGTGAGTAATTTCAAGGAATAAACACCTCTAGGTGTATATGGGGACAAAACTCTATATATCAAATTATTTTGAAGATCTTTGTGATCATTTGTATTCCTTTATTTTCAATTTCACTCTTTTACGCATATGGATATCTATATGGTCTGATATTTGGTGGTTGACTCCCTGGAAGTAGGTGAATGGCATGATCATTTTCTCTTTATGGTGGTAGTCCTTTTGGCACGGCCTCAAAAAAAGATGGTGGTCATCAAGAATCATCTATATATTAGGTTGTGGATATGATGTTATGGTTTGAACTTAGATGTAACATAATAGTGTTATAAATCCTTCTACCCACTTTTTAGAATTTTTGTCATCTGATGTGAACTAACCAATTGTGTATATTTTACTCGTAATCCCTATAGTTCATTTTTTAACCTTTAGAATGAAAGCACATGAATAGTTCTTGGAAGTTCATCTCAATTATACCTAAGGTTGTGAGCCATTGGACTCCCAAAATATTATTTGCATTGCCCATAAGAATAGCAAACATAGGATAATCTAGATTGTACACGCCCATAACAAGATTAATACTATGACATTTCCTTAAATAATTAACTATGATACCATTTGTGATCATGACCTAAAACTTTGGTGCTGGTTAAATAAAAAAATAAAATCAAGTGGCCAACTTATGGTTGATGAAATTATGTGTGATCCCTGATTCAATCAATATTGTCACCTTATGTTTCTTGAGTAAACCCACCACCTTAAGTATTTGAGTAGTGTTAATGCCCAAAAGTGCATGATAAGAGATTGTAGTTTTATAATCTTTAGGTACCTCTTTGATCCCTTCCTCATCATAATTATAAGCACCATAATCTTCATCATCTTCATTGGATCCCTCAATGTAGAATAGCTTGTTTTTAGTAAATATATGTCCTTTGCTCCACTTGTTGTCACAGCTGAAACATAATCCTTTTGCATGCTTCTCTTCAATTTGTTAAGGGGTCAATCTATTAGGTGGAGGAAATGATGTTGTCGGTATGCTACAATCTCTAAAGTGATTAAATGGCTACTTTTTATTGGATATGAATTTTTCCTCGACCTTGCATGCCATGATTACAAAATTATAAACCTTAAATAGATTAAACATGCATATGTCATATTGAATTTGGTCCTTGAGGCCTCCAAAAAATAGGTCATTCAAGTTCTCATTAGAAATTATCTCCACATGTAAAGATAGGTTCTAAAAATTATGAATATAATCCTTGGCTGAACCAATTTGTTATAATTTTTCCAGTTATCTAAATTAATTCTATATCACATTATTGCTATAGTTTAATTGCATCTCCTCTATAAAAATTAACTAGGTGATATTGAGAGTAATATTTTTCTTTTGATCACACAACCATAAATACCAAATGAATTATTTAGGTTCTAGATACAAGGATGCCATGGTAACCTTTTGTCCACATGGGATCTGAGGTAGATAAAAAAATATCCATTTTGTTTATCCAATTGAGTGGATACTTTCCATCAAATTTATACATATCTACCTTTGGTAATGAGTTCCATTGTGGCAAGGTACTTTTATTTGGATTAGGTTGGTTGGGAGATCCACCTTAGTGGGGTTGTGTAATAGTGATAGCTAGCTAATTTGACTGATTATTTTGTAAATCCATCATGATATTTGTCAAACTAGATTGTATAAATTTCATATCACATTTTATGCCTTGCATCTCACATTTAATGCCTTATACAGTGTAGTCAAGTTGGCTCACTTGGTGATCTATCTCAGAGAACCTTGGTATAAAGGATCTAGTAATTCCCCATTCTGACTCCATCTCTTCCTTATGAGGAGTTTTACCTAAGGTTTTGGCACCCTTCCCTCAGCCCCTGGTTTGTGGTCCTACCATAAAAGGGCTTGACAATGTTGACCCAAATTGGCACCTTTGACCTAACTTTGACCAATTTTTTTTTTACTTATGTCGGTCTCAAATCAAAAAATACAAAGAACATAACCTAGATATATTTTTATAAGATTTCCAAAAAAGTAAAAAAATCTAAAAACTTCCTTGAATTACAAACTATAGAGATAATTTATGAAAAATCCTAAAACGGTGATAGCTTTTGCAAAATAGATCTAATTGAGCTAAAATTTAAATAGAATCTATATACACATAATATTTTCAAAAATTTATCGATTACTGATACTTTATATCTTGAATAAACCCATTGACTCTCAATATTTCTGAGTACACACCTTAAGGGGTACACTAAGAAAGGGGTGCATAGACCATTGGTGCTTCGTAGGATTGTTGTCCCTTTTGCCACTTATTATCTACAAACTTGTCTCCTAAAACCATTAACCCTAAGCTTGCTCTTCTCTATTGTACCCATTCTAGGCATTTGATACATTTTATCCTCCTTTTCCTCACCTAAATCCCTTTTTTTATTCAATTATGTTAGGTTGACTAGGTCAACCCTATATAGTTTTGGGATATTTTCACTTTGGAATTAGGTTAGCCTTTTCTTGACCTAGCTTGGGACCTAGTGAGTAATTGTCTAAAATTATGTTCGATCAACTAGTTTGACCCTATCAGCCAAGATTTTTTTAAGGGTCAAGGGTCAAATTTGCCTATATAAACAAGTTCATTTCCATCATTTATCAAGGAAAAGCAAAAGAAGAAGTAAAATTTAATGAACATCTACTTATTGACTAGTCTACTTGAGGAATAAATCTTAGGGTTCCATACTTTCTTTGGAGAAATAGATCTTATCTTGTGGATAAGTCTTTTGGATGTATTGATAGGTTGTGTACCCTAGAGTTTATTTGTCTTTGTCATCCTTACATACCACAACAACCTCGTGTAAAGCACCTTCCCAAGGGAAAAATTGAGGCTTGCTGGGTTTTTCTTCAAAGGTAAGTATTACTAACTTTATTTATCCTTTGTAAGAGTAGATAGATATATATTTGTGCTTCTCTTTGATGCATTAGGATTATGTATACATTAACATAAGTATATGTCTTCTATGAATGTTTAGTTTTATTATTTCTAACCCCTACTTTGTGCCATAAGATTTGGTGAACACTAGATTAGATTTACTTTACTTGTTATTAGTTAAAGTGAAATATCAAACTAGGAACCCCCTTAGGGTTATTGCATGATTATGTTAGACTATAGGCATTGGAACCCTCCTTAAGATGGTGTATTATAGTAAGATATCCCCTAATCATGTACAATAGATCCCCATATTGGTCATGATTTGACTTAACAAATGTGTCCCCAATTAGAAGTGTATGGTATTATCTATCTTCTCCAAGTTAGGATTGATTCATAGATATGATGCATTTTTGATTGCATATATTCTAGTGAATTTGATGTGAATCTAACCCTTGCAAGATTTTACTTCACTTATTTCATCATTTTATCATTTTTATTATCATTTATTCTCAATACTAGGTTGACTGTATCGACACAGTTCTAAATTCGATGCACAGGTTTAATATACAGTTGCATCCAAATGACTTTATTCTTTCTATGCATGTTATTTTTTAGGTAAAGGATACTAGATTGACTTATTTAACACAATATATTTTCTTATAATTTTAGACATATGTTCATACTACTAGGTTGACCCAATTGACCCTATACACTTTCAAGCATTAAACTCAAACTACAAGGTCAACCCAATCGACCCTATACATTTCAAACACTCAGCAACAGGGTTATGTAACTTGTTAGAAGGATTTTCAATTATTTATCAATGTTTTTTGACAATAATCTTACTTCTTTGCATCTTCAAAACCACCAAGGTTCCTTTCTATCCCTTCTCTCTTTCCTTACAATCTTTCTTTTCATAGTTTGTAGTCTTTAAAATTGACCCTATACAATCAACTAGGTCAACCCTATCAACATAGTCCTATTTTCTATGTGTAGTCTGGAAAGCTAGGTTGACCCTATTAACTTAGTTCACTTTTAGACTTTTTACTTTCATAGTATATAGGTGACCCTATTGACCTAGTTATGTATTCTATATATACACTATTGATTAAAGCGACACTATATTGTGTTTCAAAGTTAGAATTAACCCTTATATGTTAATAATTAGCTCACACTTTCATTTATTGTTTCTTTCATGATTATAATAGATCACATAGTCAAATTAGGTGGTTTTCAATATACCATTTAGTTACACTATTTTCTTTTTTATGCACACATGACCAAATCACAAAATATTAAACAAGCATTTTAATAATTGTCTATCTAAGGCCAACCTACTGGATTTCATCACCAAGGGGGAAGCTGACTTGATTTTCTTATCAAATATAAATATATGGTTAATGGTATATTTTGGATAAACACCCAACATTTTTATCGTTGCAGTGTGTAAAGTGAGGGGGTAGGCCCCAATATCAATCTAATACCATTACCAATATAGATCCCTTTTAGCCCAAATGTCCTAAAACCATCCTTAGATTATCTTCTAGTTCCTTGCTTACAACCAACTTCCTATCATATTTAAAACTATATTCTAATAATTTAACAACATTTAGGTTGACCACTTAATTAGCTTTTACTTTCCAAGTTGATTGCTTGCTCTTTTCCCAATTGTATGTTGTATTGCAAAAACTTGCATTAGCTAGCATTGGTGCAAGCTTTTATGCTATGTGCCTCAATTAGATCAACCTCATCAATCCAATTGATTATGTGTTATATTTCATTTCTTGTTTTCATAATTACTTGAAAAATTATTCGTGTTTCAATACACAATCATTTCTATCGACATAGTCTCTTACAAACTATCTTTCCTCTATTTTTTTGTGTTAGGTTGACCCAGTCAACCCTATACACTTTTTAAGCCTCTATCTATTGTGATAGGTTGACCCAATTGACCCTATATAGTTTATAAGCCCTATTTTCTATATTAGGTCAACCTAGTCGACTTTGTACTATTTCGGTGTCTTCCTATCTCTTTGATTTTCTTTTACATCTATTTCTTATGTGGTTATCTAGTCTTATCTCATAATGATTACATATTTTCAACCTTCACTTAGTCAATAACATTGCATAAGCAAGGATTTATATCATAACCTCACTTATTTTATTATTTCATATGAATCTATTCACTTTATTTCTTCCTCTTCTCATAATCCAAAACCAATTACTACACGATGTAATGTAGTTGAGGTCATTCATCTTAATCCTCCTCCCAATACCAATGTTGGAAATCCTCCACCTAAAAATAATCCTCCTCCCACCAACACTAATAATACTCTTCCTATCAACACTAATACCCCTCCTACAAACACCAACCCACCTATTGATACAATTCAAATTCTTGCACAAGTCATACAACAAATGAACATCATGCAAACTTCTAACACCTCTCAAATGATGAACATGCAACAATATTTATTACACATAACTAGTCAACCACTTCAAGTCATCATGTCTCATTCAAATCCAAATTTTGCCCCTCCTCTTAGAGATGCCAATGGGAATATCATCCCTCAACCTCCAATGAATGATGAAATGCTTCAACATCTTCAAAATAAACTTTTAGCCCCATTCATTGCATCCATAGATATTGGAAACATTTCTTCAACTATCACATATAATGGGACTAAAGACCCTACTATCTTTCTTAAGTCTTTTGGTAATCTCTATAGGGAATGGGTCTGAAATAACACCTTTACTACCACCAAGCTCTTAGCCAAAAATTTTGTTGGTGATGCACTTGAATGGTACAACCAACTTCCTAGACATTCCATCTTACAACTAGAGGATTTAGTCAATGCTCTAGTGAAGGAATTTCAACATGATGACCTTTCTAAAAATTTCCTTAGCCATTTCATCAATGCCAAGCAGCTTCCTAATGAATATATTCACACTTTCACCAAATGATGGAAGTGTCTCGCTCATAAAGTATGCCATAACATGAAAAATGATATTCTTTTAAAACTATTTATTACTTCTCTTAAAACTCCCCTTAAATACAAAGTTTGAATCTTTTCACCTAAAACTTTAGAAGAAGCCTTAGACCAAGCAAAAAGACAAGACTTTCTTATGACTCAATTTGAAACACCTCAAATAACTACTAAATAACCTTTTCAATCATTTTCTTATAACATTGACTTATCCAAGCCTCCCCAACCTCAAAGTGGAGCATCCAATTTAACCAACCCACCCACCCTTGACTTTAGAATAACTTTAGAATAAATTTCCACCCTCTAAACCCATGAGCTTTGATCCTTCCAAACTTCCTCCAAAATGGTACAATCCTGATAAATTTTGTTGGTGGCATGCTACTATAGGTCATTCTCATGATTCTTGTCATGATCTTCACCTATTTATTCTTTTTTCCTTGCTTGGTCCACATTTCAATCTTGATACTCTCACAAAATAACATTATCAAGATTATCTTCAAGATTCTCAAATTCAATCTCAAGAACCACAATCACATCAACATCAACTACCTAATGAACAACAAAAATTATCCCATACCTACACCTCATCTTCTAATTCACATCAACATCAACTACCTAATGAACAACAAAAATTATCCCATACCTACACCTCATCTGCTAATTTTGTTCAAACCACAGTTGATCCTTTTTCTTACACCAGTAAGAAAAGGATAGCTAACATGAAGAAATTTAAACATATCATTGCATCTATTGACCCTTAATCTCTTAATTCTTATAAACCACAAGAATACCTAGTTCAAATGCCTACTTCAAAGCATATCATGCATCGTCTTCCTTTACCTCCTTTACCTCCTCATACCTCTCCTACCCATTCTATGTCACATTTAACCTCCCTAAAATCTAACAAACCAACACATTTACCTATCTCCAAATGCACCTACCAATCCAATGCAAATCATTTTAATGTTTCAATGTTACCTCACTCCTCCTCACATATTAGGGTATCTTGTGATGCCCATCAACATGTCCCTTCAAGCTTTGGGTTGATGTCCATACCTACATCCACTTACCCATTGGGGCATCTTAAAATGCCCACTCTTATTCTACAATGTAGAATAACAACCAAATTCAGCTTCAAGAAACCTTCTGAGACTTATAGACTTGTATTTCATATGCTCATCTTTGATATAGATGTTAGTATATATCTTATTATTTTTTTATCTTGTGTTTCTTTGTTTTTGTGCACTTTAATTCTTTTAGTTTCCATTTACTAGCATCATCGTTTACCTTTGGGTTCTTTGGTTTTCTTACACATCACATTTGGCATTTGTTTTTATTTTTGTCCTTATATATTTCTTTTATTTTTATCTTTTCATGTCATTCTTTGCCTTAGTAGCTTTATGATTATTTTCTCATTTTTAGAATTCACCTCATTGGTGTTCACTTTGTGAGTTGTAGTGTAAGACCATGGATAAGACCTGGCCTTCTTCATAAATTACCATATTAAAACATATTTAAACCACTTTTTATGATGACTACTAATTTCATTATTGCTTGTGATAAATCTGTTGTAGGTTAACATGGCTTCTCTAGTGGCATGGATATCATAGCATAGCCCCACCCTTTTCATACCATTATTCTACCTCCTTGTGATTAACTATGATCATATTCATCATTGTATCACTTGTTACATAGATGGATCTCTAATGATCCTCATATCTCCCTTACTTCCTTTCATTTAAGGCTCACATTGGTCAATTTTGAGATTGCCCACTTACTTGTGGGCAAGTCTAAGAGTCTTTAGACACCTTGGTCTTAGGTCCTTTTCTCTAGTGACCAAGTGTAAGCTCTCTTATGTTTGTCATCTTTAACACCCATGTTTAGTTTTCCAAATTTTTATGGAAGAGGAATAGAAAAAATCCATCAAAAAATTTAAAATCCAAATCATAAAATACAAACAAAAGGCAATGATCTAAAAGGCAACATTAAACATTCCAAAAGTCAAATCGCACTAAAAGATGTGATTCAAAGCACATCTCATTTTTTATAGTCAAAGATCAAACTCCATAGTTGGCCTCACACTAGGGTCAAGGTCCATTAGGGTGTGATAGGCCAGTAGATTAGAAAAAGAGAATTAAAAAAATCTTTTAGTGCTACCTACTTTCTCACGCAAGTACCCATTCTTCGCAATAGACCAATAGCTCTGTAAGGGGTCCTAAAGAATGAGGAACACGTTATGGAAAGTTAGGTTCATTTTATTTTTCATGAATATAGCCTTCATGGGATGATCTATATAATTCACTCATTTACCCAAGTTTTATGTTCATTAGTCAAAATGTCCTCAGTCCTTGGTATTGACAATTCTTAGTCTTTCTCTCTTGCCTAGTGTGTCTCATTCTTGCTAAAGATGTTCACATCACCCATGTGGCACCTCACATTCTTTATTTACATCATATTTTCCTTATATTCCCCTTGTTGTATATTGATTGTAGTTGATCACATCTCTGATCACATCTACCTTATTACACCTCTTGGTTTATAGTTTGTGAGTTGCATTGTAAGATCTTGGATAAGACCAAACCTTCCTCACATACATCTTTACACTATTTGCTCACCACACCATCTCATTGTCATACTAATTCATGTCATTAATTGGTTTTATTTTCTTACATTTCATCTTAGAACGAACACTAAGTGTGATTTTTCATCCTTTATCAGCTTTCTAATTTTCATTTCTCCATAATGTTCTTATTTGATTTTTTTACGAACTTTACTTATCTTACATATGACATTTGGCACTCTTACATATGTCTCTTTATGTATTATTTTTTCACATTTGTCTTCCATCTTGACCTACATTTTCATTTTTTAGTCCTTCATATTTTTATTTATGTTTGATTTGACATACTTATCTTACATGGAGTTACTTGTCACTTTCTTACATATTTTCATTAAAGCTTTTTTGCATTAATATTTCATTTGTCATTCATGTTTTACATACTTCTCAACATGATTTACTATGTTCTACATTCCTTTTTGCCATTTATGTTTTATATGCTTTCCAAACATGATTTAATGTGTTTTTACAATCATTTATCATTCATTTGCCATTATTTGTCATTCTTTTACCATCATTTTGTCATTTATTTGCCTTCAATATTCTATATTTACCTTAACAATCCTAATTTTCCAAATTTTCCTAATACCCTCATATCTTTGCCTTAACTCATTTTTCACTACTATATGCATATCTTCCAAAAGTTTCAATTTTTGGCTCTTTTTCACACTAACTTCTACAGGTTCACCTAATGTTCTTCACATTAGATACTTTTACTTCTCTTGTAGTCTACTTCTTTATCTACAACACTAACGTAAGTAAATGTATGTGTTTTTCAATTCTATCTTTTTATTTATCTTATGTGTTACTTACTGCACTTTCCTTAGCATCAGTGTTAAGTGTTATCATGTTGTATTTCCCAAAGCACCATTCTATGTTGCACTCATGTGACATGTGATGATATTCAAGTGGGGCATATATAGACACATAATATTATCAAAAAAATTATCGATTATTAACACTTTATATCTTACAGGAACTCATTGAGTCTCAATCTATCTGAGTGTATGCTTTAAGGGGTGCATTGGGAAAGGGGTGGGTAGACCATTAGTGCTTCACAAGATTGTTGTCCCTTTTGTCACTTATTATCTACACACTTATCTCTTAAAACCATTAGCCCTAAGCTTATTCTTCTCTGTTGTACCCATTCTAGGTATTTTCTACATTTTATCCTCATTTTCCTCACCTAAATCCCTTTTTATCAGTCGACTATGCTAGGTTGACTAGATCGACCATGTAAAATTTCAATATATTTTCACTTTGAAATTAGGTTAGCCTTTGGCCAACCTATCTCGGGGCCTAGTGAATAATTATCTGAAATTGTGCCAGGTCAACTGGGTCGACCCTGTTGCCAAGATTTTTGGAAGGATCAATGGTCAAATTTGCCTATGTATACAGGGTCATTTCCATCATTTATCAAGGAGAAAAAAAAAAGTAAGAGCAAATGAACATGTGCTTATTAACCATTCTATTTGAGGAATAAAGCTTAAGATTCTATAATTTCTTTGGAGATATGGAACTTGTCTTGTGGATAAGTCTTTTAGGTGCATTGATAAGTTGTGTAGCCTAGAGTTGATTTGTCTTTGTCATTCTTACATACCACAACAACCTCTTGCAAAACACATTGGCCAAGGGAGAGATTGAGGCTCGATGGGTTCGTCTCCAAAGATAAGTATTTCTAACTTTATTTATCCTTTGTAAGAGTCGATAGATATGCATTTGTGCTTCTCTTCAATGCATTAGGATTTTGTATACATTAACATGAGTATATATCTTCTATGCATATTTATTTTTATTGTTTCTAACCCTCACTTTGTGCCACAAGCTTTGGTGAGCACTAGATTAGATTTACTTGTCATTAGTTTAAGTGAAATATCAAAACCTAGGTCCCCCTTAGGGTTATTGCATGATTGTGTTACACTGGAGGCTTTGGAACTTCCTTAGCATGGTGTATTGCGGTAAGAGATCCCTTAATCGAGTCTAGCGCATCCCCATATTGGTCATGCTCCCACTTAACAAATGTGTCTACAATCGGAAGTGTATGGTATGATCTATCTTCTCTGAGTTAGGATTGATTCATAGACATAATGCAATTCTGATTGCATACAAAATCTTACTTGAATGATTTTTCACCTCAGTAAAAAAATACAGAGAATTTTGCAACTGTGTGAGATATAGTTAAATTCCAAAATCTAAGGTTTTTGACCTGATTATGGTCAAAATCGACACTCAGATACCACTTGTAATGATATTTCTTCACCAAATAAGTAGAATAATAGAAATATATCATAATGATATGAAAATATAGCAAAAAAATATAAATAATAGATAAGCCACTTCGAGGGGGCAACCTCCAAAATGCTTGCAATAAGAAATGAATACTCCAATATGATGATAAACAACTACCCACAACCTCCCATATATAATCTATCTAGGCCATGGTTACTCCATAGGCCGACCTACTAACCCATTGAAGGCATAGAGAAATGTGATATAACATCAAAGAGGAATAAGTAAGCCACAAGTCAGCGATTCTTATCCCGATACATATGATAGGTTATAGATGTAGTGTGAGGAGGATAGATGTAGTGGATGCAATTGATGAGGGTTTGCAATGGATGCTAGAGGACATTCTCTCCCAAAGAGGGAGAAGATTTTTTTCCACTCGTGAATAGATCCACCTCTTTAGTTATCTTCTAGTATCTAATTCTTCATCTATATAACTTAAATTTATATTTTCTAATTATGTTACACTTTATGGTTGTAATAGTCTTCTCCTTTATAACTCTTGGTGCTTTATCTTTTTGAATTGTATGATCTCTCTTAATTATCATGGTCCTTTTAATTTCTTAAGTGTATACTTTATATAAAATTTCTATATAAATATATTTTAATAGATTAAATACGCTTAACAAATTAATAATAAAGATCGAAAAAATGAATTTAATGAAATGAATACCCAGATACCACTTAACATTAAGCCACATATCGTTAATTCACCAATAAAATATCCTCTCCAATAAATGAAAAGTGAAAAGGGAAGAGTGGTTACGTTTTGGCATCACAAACAGTAAGAGTACAAGACTTTTTTTCGTAATTTTTTTCCCTTCCGAGTGCAATGGAGAATTATTTGCATATCTAAAACAGTGGAGCATATCCGAATCATATTTCACTTGCACGTAAAAGCGTCTTCACATTCGACAATAGTCTTCGGATTATTTTTTTAATTTTTTTAAAGCTCCGATGGTAAGTAAAGGGATTTTGACGCCGACCGATTCAGAAATCATTGCATATAGTTGTGAATTGGCCCAACATTTGGACTGATGACGTATATGATCAAATCTAAAGGGCACTGTAATCTATGAAAACTGCTCTGCAATACTTATCGCATTCAAGAAACAAATTGTCTCAAATACTCGAATGCTATCCAGCTTTGACCAAAACCGGATCTTACTGACCAATTCCCCTACACCCACCTGTAATTTCAGCGACTGTTGAAAGCTCCGTCTACTGTTCTAACGTCATTCAAGGGCTCAACAAATCATTAATGCTGCAGCTGCAATATCGATATTATTCAGATACGGTTTGACATTGAACGACTCAAAAAAAGACCCGTGAAGCCTGGCAACTAATTTCCAAGATATATTTATGAAGCGCGGCAATGGTAGTTAATTGTTAAGATTCTGTTTTTTTAAAGAATCGCAACTTTGCATATATTTGTGTTGAAAATTGACGGTGTGTAGATGTTTTGTCTTGAGATGTATAGTTAATTTCAAATTCCAGGCAAGTTTGCCGCACTGAAATTTCTGCCTGTTACTGAGTTCCGCCTGCCCCACCGCCTGCAGGGGCGCGAATCGATCTCGCGACGTTCCTTAGCAAGCCCAATGTTTATTGTAATGGAGGCATTTTTAATTTCCAGATTTCAAATGAGTTATGATGATGGACAATGCAACACGCACTTCTTAAAAAATGGAACAACAATTGAAAAATGAAAAGTTAATAATATTTAACTATTAGTAATTATAATTATATTGAATATTAAAAACAAAATTATAATCATTTTTAAAAAAATGAAAATAATATTAACACTTTAATAGCAAAATAGCAAAAATGTGGTTGTAACTAACATTATTTTTAAATTATAAAGCTTAAAATTGATGGGTGTAGAAGATTGATCATGAAATAATCTTTAATTAGTAATTATTTATGTTTTTATTATATAATTTTGTTGTCATTTCAGATTTAGATGGAATTCTCAATACTTTATATGTCCCCTGGGTCATATAACCCTTCCCTTCACTTTGTTCCTTTTCATTCTCATTCTCATCATCATCATCAACACATCTTTCATCCTAGTCAATATTAGCATCTTCATCTCTCACGCTAACTTCCTCATTTCACGTGTTAACATCTTCAATACTAAACTATCTATCTCAAAATCATTTAAAAAAAATTATATCTAATAAAATTAAAACTAATTTTTTAATTAAAATTTAATTAAAATTTAAAAAATTGAAATTAATTTTAAAAATATAAAATTAATCAACATTTTTTAATCTTTCAAATTTAATAGCAATGTGAAAGTAAAATTAATATCAAAGTGAAAGAAATTTAAATAAAAATCTCAGTTTGCATTTGCATTATTGTAGGATATGTTATTGATGTGGAAGTAACATTATTTAGCTACCCTTTTTTTAACATTTTGTATCCTAAGTTTTCAGATATTTGTGTCACCTCTTCTATAATGATTTTTTATATTTCTCTTTTTAATAAATAAATCATTAGATAAAATATATATATATATATATATATATATATATATATATATAATGAAATATATAAAAATAGTTATAAATTGTACACAAAAATATATAATACCAGTAGAATTTGTATTTTAATCCACCAATAATGTTTAGATTAAATTTAATTGTTGAAAAGCTCTAGCACTTTCTTTGTATTCTCCATTTTTCACTTATCTTGGAATCAATTTATAGTGATAGGTTTTAACTTTGGTGGCCTTAAAGCCCTTGGAGTCTCTTTGGAATATTGTTTGTAAATAATTTTATATAATATTTGACAAGCCAATAAAATAAATATGAATTAAAATCACTAGATAAAATTATTAATAAATTGAGAAAAATACATAATAAATGAAACATATAAGTAAAATCTATAAAAATAGTTACAAATTATGCATAAAGGCATGTGACTTGGTTTAACTTTGATGACTTTAAATTTTTTGAGGTTTCCTTGGAATATTGTTTGTAAGTAGTTTTATATAATATTTGGCAAGTTAATAAAATAAACATCAATTAGTTAAAAATAATATTTATATTTATAATTTAAAATTTAAAATATTATATTTATAATTTAAAATTTAAAATATTATATTTATAATTTAAAATTTAAAATATTATATTTATAATTTAAAATTTAAATAATGGTAAAAATATTGTTGTTATTTGAAGTCTTCTCATTCCCTTCACATTTTATTTGAAAACCAATTTTTGATCAATTTTTTAATCCTATTTCTTATAATTATTTTTCTAAACAATATATTAAACATTGAAAAATTATTGAACGCCTCTTTTACAATTACATTAATAATTATAAAAAAATATTAATTAAAATTCTATTTATTAACTAATCTCATTAGTTAAAATTTTCCATATGAATACCATTATGAACCTCTCAAATAAATAAATATCTGCATCATGTGATGGTTAAGGAAAATGACATGCAAAGTAAAAAACATATGATATTTCCACATCATCATCATTACCCTGAGAAGGACATACTATAACTTGAATAACAAGAATGTTGTCATGTTAATGTGTGATGCACATAATTGTGGATGAGTTGGGGGAGAGATAATGGGTAGAGTGAGGTAGCATGGGACACAAATAGAGTTGGAAGGGGAAGGAGTGGGGGAGGATGACATCATCTATAGGCACATGTTATGAGTAGGAATCACAACCAAACATTCATGGTACATGCTATCATTTAATTTTACAATTTTATTAATAATATTATTTATTTATTAATATAAAAATAATTAAATTAAAATAAAGTGATTTAAAATTTTTAAATTGAAATAAATAATTAAATTATATTTAAAAACTTACTTAAGATGTCTTTTTTATCCCATTTAATTAGATAATACTATTCCAATTCCATATTTTCTAGTAATTTGTGCTTTTAATTTTTATGTAGCTATATTACAATAGTGTTTGCATAGTAAATATAGTTTCACCATATTTTAGCTCAGTTAAAAAACTCATTTTAAACTTTCCTTTTATATGACAAAACTTTTAGAATGTGTAGGAGGAAAGGTGCTACCTCTTTTATGGGCACACAATTAACTCTATAATGAGTATCTTTTCATATGTTAATAATTATTTTTTAAAAAAATTGAAAAAAATATTAAAATAATTTAATATTTAATTATATTTTATTTTCATTTATGTAAATAAAGAGGTGCTAGTTCTTTTATGTTGCATACAGTTGACTTTATAATGAAAACTTTTTCATATTTTAATAATTATTAAAAAAAAATTGAAAAATATATTAAAATAATTTAATATTTAAAATTATTTTATCTCCATTTATATTTTTTAAAAAAATCTATGTTAACTAGCATTATTTCATGACTTTTCTCATATAAAATTAACTCACTCTATTCATTTTAATTTCTTAATGGACCATAACACCAAATGTAGACAAAGCACATTAGTATAAGATTGATCCTTTACATATCATTGAAGGAAGAGGGATAAATGTGTTTTATATTAACATATTATATTAAACCATTAATATTGTTTAATTTAGATAAGGATAATTTTATCCAAATAAATTTAAAGTTAAAAATTAATAAATAAATATTTTATAATAATTAAAATTTATATAGTTGAGGTTTTAAGAAAATATTAAAATTTTACAAATTTAAAAACTATTTAATGTTGAAATTAAGTAGAATGAGGTTTAGAAATCGAGGCAAATAAAATTTATTTTTTTAACAAACTTATGAATTTGAAATTTTACCTAAGAGTGGAGTGTTATGTTTTTGGTTATTAGTAAGAGCATAGCTTAAAAATAAACTATGATTCTGAATCAATTTTAATGACTTTGATCCTCTACATCTAGTAACTATATACTATTTAATGACTTTGATCGTCTACATCTAGTAACTATATAATTTTCAAATCAAATTTGATGACTTTGAAATATTTTTTACTCTAACCCAATGAAAAGAAAGGAAAAAATAAACATTTACTTACTAAAATATTAAGAAAACTATTCCTAAAAAAATCTCAAGCCATAGAGAATTCATTTTTTTCTTTTATTTAATGTTAGTCCAAGCCTTAAAAATAAATTTCAAAAATACTAAGGATTTCTTAGGATGATTATTGTCTACCGAGCAAACATTTTTTCTATCAAAACTAGTATCAATTCCCTTACCTCCTCTTCTCTATAATATCTTCCTTAAATGAGATTAACAAATATCTATATATAATCTTAGAAGAAGTCCAAAATGTTAATGTGAGGACGTAGGATGATTATCGTCTACCCAAGAAATACATTTTTTCTATCAAAACTAGAATAAATTCCTTTACCTCCTCTAATGATATTAATGCGCACGCGCGCGCACACACACACACACATTATTATAAAAAGTCCAAGATATCAATGTGAGGACCCATTGACATATTTTAACTATAATTATTACCCCTTTCTTTATTTATAATATATTAATATTTATTTAATTATATACTATGGTCTATATAATAAGTTATTTAAACATTTTATAAAGGCCTTTTCATTATTTGAATAAATAATATTATAAATGGGAACTTTTATATAAAATTAAAGGTACCTATCCAAAATAAATACACACTATAATTAAAAATAAAATGGACATCATTTAAAAAAAATTAATATGATATTAATATAAATGAATACTATATTCATTTGAATGATTATCATATTCATAAATATGAACATCTTTTTCACAATTGAATACACTTTAAAAAAATTTATATCCTTTTCTAATATTTTAAAATTGCAAATACTTACTAAAAACAAACTTCAAAAAAGAAAAACGAGTCCCAAAAATTCAATTTAGGACTCTTAGTTGTAAGTTACATGACAAAATATAAAATATCTAGGAATATATAATATTCTAATCGGTCCACTTGCATTTTATTATATCCTATCCTATTCAAAATTCAAATATTTGGCTCCAAAATCTCACTCAACCTACCTCTTTTAGTATGCCTCACCTATAAAAATGAATGAAAATAAAATATATAAGCCTCGCCATTCACAAACCATTCAATATTTAAAATTTAAATTATGTTGTTGACATACAATCTATCTATAAATGGAAAAAAATGAAGACTATTTTAGTTATTTAAGACATAGTGCATGTAAATCCTAAGTTGTTAAAGGCATGAGTATAACAATAACTTGGAATGAAATTAGGAAATTGATTTGACAAGCCTTTCGAAAAATAGTAAATATGTAAAGAGAGTGTTCTTATCTAGAGCAAAACATATGTTTCTATGACTCAAGAGGTTGAAACAGGCTTGAGAAATAGTCATCCATCCTTTATCCCATGACTATAACTAAAATCAAGCTTTAAGAAGTAGTGCCCTTATGAGGAAAATAACGTCATATAACACTAGTGTCTAATTATGGTGCTAGTGTCCTTCTTGGAGGAGTAGTCTAATTTTTTTAGGGAAGCTAAGAGAGAGATTGAAGGACCTGTAGGTGATTTTGTGACTTTTGGAGGTTCACACATGTCACTATTTTTCCTGAATATCTTTTTAAACCCTAAAAAATACTTGCACAAATGAAACAACAACCAAATCAAATGTAAAATAAAGTAAAATGATTGGGTTATGAGATATTATGATCATGCAGATCTTAATCCTAATTGTCCTAGCTATTATCTACATTAACCCCAATGCTAGGGCTCTTAGATCACATGAAATTATCCCTTAGGGAACATGCATAATCAAAGTGCACAGTATGATAGATTGAATTTTTCTTAGGCCCTTATTTTGTCAAACATGCAAGTCTAGATGTGATAAATGAGTAATATGCAGAGTATTGAGATGTAGTATTGATTGATTTTATGTAATTATGTGTCAGAATAGTAAGTGATAGATGTAAAATGCCTTATGAGGATCTTTATATATAAGGAAATTTTATTTTATTTTAATTTTAGAAGTAAAATGACTAGGGGTGAATTAGTCTTCAATGCTTTAAACAATCTTACTTAAGCAATCATAAATCATTTAGACAAGCATGTTCATCTTTAGCAAGCATAACCACCAATCCACAAGAGCATGAAACACATTAAAATAATAAGTATGTGGGAAACCCTCAAGGGGAATAAAACCCACTGAAACATAACTTAGACAACTTTTCCTATAATACCATGAATCAAATTTAGTTGAGTACTAACCTAACAAGGAGCACCAACCCCTAAATTTATCAAACACCAACATGACTTTAGCAAGCACCAACTTTCTAGGAGGCTATAACCCCCTTGCTGATCAAGAACCTACTCAATCAACATTATAAAACTATCTACCTTTCTCTTATTACCCTCTCACAATTGATGATGGTTTTATTTTGATCTATCACACTCAAATTTGTAACTTACACAAGCAAAAATTGTCCTTTACCTTCTTCACTTAATTATCCCTTCTATGGCTTGATTAGGTCATACGACCTTGATCCTCTCACAAAAGATGTATTTAAAATGTTCATAATTGATCCTTTATCTTATTATGATGGTCTAAAAGACCTCCTTTTACTCTACAATATCCTTTCTTTTTTTCTCTACACTCACTCACAATATGCCTAGTATATATACAAGTTTCTTATTCATATCCTTTTTAATCAAATAAGCACTCTTATCCTCTTAGTTAGAACATGTAATGGGTATTATAACACCTTATATACATGGATAAAATGTGATTTAATTCCCTTTAGGTCTCACCTTTATCAAATAGGCCTTATCTCTCTTTTAGGTCTCATGGAGACCTAATCCTATTAGGCCTAATTCACACACATTACCCTTTGATTTTATTGGTGAACATTCAAAAAATTTAAATGGAAGAGAAACATCATATTCCATACCAAAATACCTATTATAATTTCATATATGATCCAAAAAATATTTTTATGTCAAACACTACTTGGAGCACATCATTAGAACAATTCATATTAGCCCTGTGTATACCTAGAAAATATATCTAAAATAGTAGAAGCATAAACAAAAATTTGAAAAAAAAAAACATGGAAAACAAACATATAAATAGAATCCTTATGATATAATGGTAATAACCATTTTAATTATTCCTCACAACTCAAGGTAAATGTGTTCAACCCCTTCTCTGCAAGTAGCTTACTCCAAACTACCAATTGGTCTCAAAACATAGTCATGGAACCTTGAAATTTTGACACTTGTAGGAACAATATTGATGTCTTCCAATGAATTATTATGATCTTAAATCATCATCATAGAAACTTCCATAAAAAAATATCACAAACACAAAACAATTATTGGTCTTATAGACCAATCTGTTGACCTCCTTTCTCATAGACCTTACTTAGTCAGACAAGCCCTTTTCGGCTACAATGTTACAAAATATTATAATAAATTACAAGATTATATAAGGAATTAATAATAAATTAATGTATTAAACAAAAATAATATATGATTTATATTATTTAACTAATGGTAGAGGGCCTCCAACTCATCACTCCCACTTGCTTACTCAGATTTGTCAATTTGCCTTAAAACACAATCATGGTGAGAATGAATTTCAACTCTTATGTAAACAATTTAAGAGACTCTTGATGAATTGGGATGATACTTTGATATCATTAGGTAAATATAATATAGAAATATACCATGGTAAACTAACAATATTGGTCTTTCATACCAATCTCACAACCTTATACCTTCACTATCTCATCTACACTAGATAGGTCAACTTATGAGCAATATTTTCAACATTTTCATTTACCTTCAAAACATATAACCAACATAAACATTTATTATAGGTTAAAAAAAAAACCCATGAATTTTTATCCATCCCTAATCCATGAAAACACATCCCTAATCTCATTCCCACTTCTGCCTAGTTTTTTTCACTATCTACACCAATAGGCCTTTTAATGATAGGTCAACTTTCATTAATAGTTTAAAAAATTTGAGGTATGTAATTTTATTATAAAACATAATTGGAATAATATTTAAATATAAATCTTAAACCTCCATCTATTTAAAAACTTTGACTTGGTCAAACCTACTTGTTACAACAAATTTTTGAGAAACAAGGCTTTTTCTGTAGGGTCCATTCACTCACCTGACAAACCAATGCCACCTAGAGGTACCTAGGAGAGTAAAATACATGATAAAATCATAAAAATAGTTTATCCAATAAATTTTGATCCATTTACATCAATATCTTCCATATCAGGTCAAAGTTAGGGTTTTAGAGAGGTTTAAACCACCTTACAGTCTTAATGATCATTCATAAAGCTTAGGCCCTTAATCTAAAAAACAATGGATATAAATTTGATTTAGGACCCTTATAAATATAACATTAATGTATTATGTTCTCATGCATAGGTTAAACATGCCAATGAGTACATGAAATTTATTCTCAGGTTGAGAATCTTTCATTCTATGTACACACGAAACCTCAAAACCACATTTCATGCCTTTTATTGCATATTTTGATCTAAAAATTGGTAAAAACACTTGAAAAAACATGAAATACCTTTTTTAATACTCATTTTTCCATGCTTACATTTAAAATTGATCCTGATACCCCATTATGCCACTATTTCTCTCTTTGCTCTCTAAGCTTTTTATTTGCAAGTCACATTACGCCTTGAAAAAAACCTTCTAGTTATTATCCAATAACTCTCCAACTCACTCACATGATCATAAAAATTATAAAATTATCTACCACTTATTTTCATCCTTCATAGGTCTTTATAACACCTCATGACCCCTTATTAGGTCAAGTAGAGTCTAGAACTATTCTATTTGTATTCTAGTCCTATAGGGTCTACCCTTGCAGACTCACCTTGAAGATATCTTGAGTGTTCTAATGATTTATATACATGGTCAAGACTCCTCAAACATCATTTTATGACTTTGTGTATTCATCTCACTGAGCCACCATGCTCTTTCATGCACTAGACTAGGAATCCTATGCATAAGCCTTCTCAAGAAATTTATACTTAAGAATTGATACAAAAACATGCTTACCTTGTACTGAACCTTGACATAAACCTCAAAATAATCATCAGATTGCCTTCAAATTATCTCTTGTCACATACCACTTCACCATGCATCTTTACTAGATGTACCTTGACATCAATGACAACACTTCTCAACAAACTCCCCCTTTATTATTGATGGCAAAATATTCTTCAGTCTTATTTATTTCTTCTATCCAAGATGGTCAAAATACCTTCTTTGAATCTCTCCCCCTTTTAAATTAATGACAAAGGGTCCTACATAAATTTCATCTAGAGTCACACCTACATAGACAACCATAGCTAGATTTTTTTGTTGCAGGGGCTCAACACATAGAATTTAGAATATTAAGGAAAAAAGATCCCCCTTACTAAGAACATACCTCCTTTAGATGAATTATGATAACAAGACCACTTCTCAACATAGAAAAAACTCAATCACAAACATGAATAACTCCCTCTTGAACCAAACATTGATCATTCTTCTATTTCCTGATTAGTGTCTCCAAGATGCCTAATAGATTCACCACTTCTTATAGGTTAGTAAAACATTAAGAGTTTAGGAGGTTCCAAGATATCCATTCTCTCATCTGACTAAATTTCCTTCAATACCATTTTAAGATTGGTTTGCATTATAGGTTTGACCTCTTCATCACCCATTTGATCATCAATATGGGCTGAAAGCAAAAATTCCTAACTTGTTTTCTCATTTGAAGCATGCTCTATCACAACAATTAGTTCACTTGAGCTTGTAGACTGATCATGACTCATACTCATTATCTTTAGTTTCCAAACATTCATTTATCTTTTCTCTAGAACTCTATAGGCTTAAAACTTGAAGTTTTAACTTGATGACCTTTTGACCTTGTTAGGATAAAATATTGCAATGTGTCCTACATCATGACAACTATAGTAAACCACATTATACATTCCTTTTTAATTATGTGAGCTATGACTCCTTCCATAGTCCCACGAGTACTCATTCTTAGAGAGTCTTCTACACTCTCTTTCTCTATGACCAAACTAATTGCACACATAATAGTAACCATTTAATGAAATGACATACCTTATAGCATTTGGTTATTTGATAGTTATTTTCATGTTAACCTTATTATCTTCAAAAATATTCTCCTTGACTTGAGATTCCTCCTTTTGGTATTCTTTAAAACCAAGGCCTATCTTATCACTTTCAAACTTCTAGATACTCAATATGTCATCTAGAAACTCAATGCTCTTTTCAAACCCCACAAATGTCTTTGATTTACTAGATTCTTTATTCAACTCATATTTTAAGGATTCTATTTCATTTTCATATCTGATGCGTTCTTCCTCTTTATCTTTTAGGCTAGTATTGGATACCTGCATTTATGCCTCAAATTGATTGATGATCTCGTCATATTCCTTGGAAGCATTACTTATCCTTTCCTTAAACAAGCTAATCTGATCCTCATAGTCCTTAACTAGTTCTCTTAGCTTGTGATTATTTTTCCTTTAGAAATTCAATTCCTCTACTGCACTTACCAATTCTACCTCAAGATCTACTTCAAATTATTCTTCATCTGATTCCACATCAACTTCAATGCATTTCCCACTTGAAGAAACCTCATTGTCTAATTCTATGGCCATAAATAGGATTTAATTATTGTCATTTTCAAGTTCATGAATGCCATATCACTATCAAATTCACTTGAGTTACTTACATTATAAGGATTGTCTTCCTTAGTGTAGAAGCTTTTCTTGTTCTTGAAAGTCCCTTTTTTGCCTTCATACTTTTTAGACTCCTTTTTGTTTTTATTAGGCTTATGGGTCTTCTTGTCATCTTCATGATGTTCATCATTTTCTTCATCATGCTTAGACTTATCCTTTTTAGGACACTTGGATGCAAAGTGACCAATCTTTCCATAGTTGAAACATTTGAAGGGTAACTTACCTTTGTACTTATAGAACCAAATATCAACTTTATTTCAAACATGGCTATTAGTTTATCATCATGAACACATGAGCATTCCTCATCCTTGACCTTATTGTATTTTGACTTATTTTCAACTTTGAAAGTTTATTCCTTCTTAAGAGGTCTTCCTTCGTTAGTTCTCATCTCATAAGCAGTCAAAATTCCATGAATCCCATCCATCTCTAGCTTGTCCAATTCTTGCATCTTTTCTACTGCAGATACCCTAGAGTAAAACTCAGGAGTTAGTGATCTCAACACTTTTTGAAAAATAATAGATTATTTGAATTCTTCTCTTAATCCTCTAATTATATTAAAAATCTCATCAACCTTCAATAGATAGGTTGTAATGGTTTCATCTTCATTCATTTTCAAGATTTCAAATTGTCTTCTATGAGTCTGCAACTTGGCCATGTTTACCTTGGTGTCACCTTCACAGATGGTATTTATTTTTTTACATATCAATTTGGTAGTCTCACAATTCATTAATTTCACAAGATCTTCCTCTAATAGGCCACAAATAATAACATTCATTGCCTTAGAGTTTTTTTCACTAGCTTTCTTACTTGTTGCATCAAGTTGTGGAATAAGAGGAGCACTATAGCCATCCACAAATTATTTACAAATATCATGACCTTGAGACATCAAATATATCTTCATCCTAACATTAAAAAATGCATAATTAAATCCATTTAACAATATAGCCTTACTAGTAGAGAAACTACCTTGAGCTTGCTGACTAGCCATCCTTGCTTCTAGGATCTTTATTTAGGCCTACTTCAAAGGACCAAGCTCTAATACCAAATTTTGGAATTAAAATGAATAAGGGGGGGAGGGGGGGAGGTGGCTAGGGTGAATCAATATTCATTACTTTAAATAATATTACTAAAGTAATCATAAATCATTTAGATAAGCATACTCATCTTTAGCAAGCATAAGCACCAATCCATAAGAGCATGAAACACATTAACATAATATGTATGTAGAAAATTCTCAATGGGAATAAAATCCATTGAAACATAGCTTGGAAAACTTGTCCTATAAGACCATGAATCAAATTTAGGTGATTACCAACCCAACAAGGAGCACCAACCCCTAAATTTATCAAGCACCAACTTTCTAGGAGGCTACAACCCCCTTAATGATCAAGAACCTACTCAATAAACATTATAAAACTATACATATTGATATTTTTTCCCTCTCATAACTTATTATGGTCTTCTTTTACTCTATCACACTCAAATTTTCAACTCACACAAGAAAAAAGTATCATTTATCATCTTAACTCAATTAGCCCTTTTATGGCTTGATTAGGTCATATGACCTTGATCTTCACACATAGGACTTATATCAAATGTTCATCACTGATCCTTTATATTCTTATAATGGTCTACAATATATATTTCTAATGTACAATATCCTTTCTTGTTCACTCTACACTCACTCAAAATATGCCCAAAAATGCCTATTATATATACAAGTTTCTTGTTCATATACTTCTTAGTTAGCCAAGAAAACTTATCCTCTTAGTTCAGCCATATAATGGATCTTATAACACCTTTTATACATTATAAAATTTTATTTAAGTACCTTTATGTCTAAAATTTATAAAATAGGCCTTATCTCTCTTTTAGGTCTCATGGAGACTTAATCCTATTAGGCCTAATTAGCACATGTTACCCTTTGATGTTATTGGAGAACATTAAATCATTTTACATGGAAAAGACACATAATATTCCATCCAAAAATACCTCTTATAATTTCATATCATCTCCAAAACATCTTTTATCTCAAACCACTACCTAGAGCACATCATTAGAACAATTCATATTAGCCCTGTGTATACCCAAAAAGTCTGTCTAAAATAATTGAAGCATAAACACAAATTTGAAAAACAAACATAAAAAAAAAAATATAGAGATTCCTTATGACCTCAAGGTCATCACCGTATTAATTATACCTCACAAATCAAGGCAAACGTGCTCAACCCCTTCTCTGTAAGTACCTTACTTAGAACTACCAATTAGTCTCAAAACACAGTTATGAAACCTTGAAATTTTGACACCTGAGGAACACTCTTGAGGTATTAAAATTAATGATTGTGATCTTAAATAATACTTATAGAAACTTCCATAAAAAAATATCATAATCATAAATGACAACTATTGGCCTTATAGACCAATCTATTCACCTCCTTTCTCATAGACCTTACTCAGTTAGACAAGCCAATTTTGGCTTCAATGTTCTATTATCTTATACTAACTTAAAAGATTTTTAAAGAATTAATAGTAAATTAATGTATTAAAAAACAATAATATATTTAATATATGCTTCATCTAATGGTATATGTCCTCTAGCTCATCACTCCCACTTACTTCAATTTGTCAATTTGCCTTGAAACACAATCCTAGTGAGAATGACTTTCAAATCTTGTGTAGACACTTTCAAAGAATTTTTATGAATTTTTATCATCATATGATATAATTAGTTAAATATAATAAGGAAATATACCATGTTCAAGTGGAAATATTGGTTTTTCAAACTAATCTCACAACCTTATACCTTCACTATTTCATCTACACTAGACAAGTCAACTTATGATCAACATTTTCATTGACCTCCAAAGCATATAACCAACATGAAAATTTAGTATAGGTCTTAAAAAAAAACCCATTCATTTTGATCCATCCCTAATCCATGACAACACATCCCTAATCTCATTCCCACTTCTACCTAGTTTTTCTCACTGTCTATACTAATAGGCCTTATAGCGATAGGTCAACTTGCATGATTAGTTTAGCACATATGAGGTCTAGAATTTTATTAAAACCCATCATGGTCATAAGATATAATTCCCAATATTTAATCTACATCCATTTAATAACTTTGACTTAGTCAACCCTACCTGCTACAATAATTTTTTCAGAAATAAAGCTTTTCTTGTAGGGTCCATGCACTCACATGCCAAACCAATTCCACCTAGATGTTCTTGGGAGAGTAAAATACATGATACACTAATAAAAATAGGTCATCTAATACATTCTAAGCCATTTCCATTAATATTTTCCATATCAAGTCAAAGTTAGGGTTTTAGAGAGGTTTAAACCACCTTACAACCTTAACGATCATTCATAAAGCTTAGGCTCTTAATCTAAATACCAATTATTGTAAATTTGAGATAGGAAAATTAATAATCTACCATTAATTTATTAGGTTATAATGTATATTTTACACATTAAAATGAGTACATGAAAGTTCTTAGGTTGAGAATCATTCATTCTGTGCACACAAGAAACCTTGAAACCACATTTCATGCCTTTCTTTGAATATTTTAACCTTAGACTTGGTAAACACACTTGAAAAAACATTAAATACCTATTTAAATTCTAATTTTTCCATGATTACTTTGGAAACTGATCTTGATACCCCATTAGGCCACTATTTCTCTATTTGCTCTCTAAGCTTTTGATCTACAGGTCACATTAGGCCTTGAAATAGACCTTATAGATATTATAAAATCACTCTCCACATAACTCACATGATCAATAAAATTATCACATTATCTACCATTTATTTTCATCCTTCATAAGTCTTGAAAACACCTCATGACCCCTTATTAGGTCAAACAGAGTCTAGAACTATTTTATTTGTATACTAGTCTTGTAGGGTCTACCCTTGTAAACTCACCTTGAAGCTCTCTTGAGTGCTCCAATAATTCATATACATGATAAAGTTTCCTCATAAATCCTCTTATGCATACGTGAATTCATATCATTTATCCACCATGCTCCTTCATGTACCAAACTAAGCATCATATGCACAAGCCTTCTCAAGAACTTTATACTAAAGAACTGATACACAAACATGATTACCTTGTACTGAACCTTGACATCAACCTAAAAATAATCATCATGTTTCCTTAAAATTATCTCTCAATAGAGAGACAATAATTTACCTTCAAATTATCTCTTATCACATACCACTTCACCATGCATCTTTACCATATGTACATTGACATCAATGACAATAATTCTCAACATGTAAGACCTTATTCACTAGATTATAGGATGAAAAATAGGGATAACAAACTTAAGTGAAGGCTCAAGGTATGGTTAGGATCCAAAACATTGAAAAAAATTACCATGGACACTAGCACCATAATTAGACACTAGAGCCATATGGTACTACTATCCAAATAAGGGATCTAGTGTCCTGAGGCCTAAAAATAAAGTTAAGATCAGGTAGGCTAGGCTAGGATCCCCTGTGACTTGGAGGAGGTGGATCAAGACCACTAAGAGTGAAATAAATATGGAAAATAATACATAATAAATATCAAAATACCTAAAATGATCACAAAAATAAGGTATATATTCATCACTAATACCTTTGTGTGAAAGAGCAACAAAAGACATAGTGCTTTTGGCTACTTGACCAAATTAGGGTGTATACATTTTCCTCCCTTTTATTCTAGTAGTGCAATGAAATGAAAGTACTAGAGTAAAATAAAAAGAGGAATGCATACTTGTGCTTACCTATGTGGATGTGATTTAGACATGGCCCACTTCATGGCCAAAGAAGTGGATAGGAGGTGGAGTGAAGTATGTGAATATGAAATTCATAACGTGGGTGTCCTCTATACTGAATCTAAATAGTGAACTAAATCATCAGGAACAAAACCTATTTTTCCCCCACCCTGATATCTAGAGTGAATATGATTATGTAAATTGAATATGTGGAGAAATAAGGCATATTTACCCCCACTCTAATATGTGTACTAAATTTAAGTATATAACTAGATATGTGGAGAAACAAGGACTACTTCACACCACTCTAATATGTGCACTAAATCTAAGTATGTAAATTGAATATGTGGGGAAATAAGGATTTTTTACCCCCACTCTAATATGTGTATTCAATCTAAGTACATAAACTATTTATGTGGATAAACAAGGAATGATTGTCCCCACTTTGATATGTGTACTGAATTTGAGTATGTAAACTAAAATTAGAGGTCAAAACTATTGATCAGCCTATATAATTTAGGTCTAGTGGAAGGCTATCGGTCAACCACTATATATGGTCATGTGACCCAAACTGGTGAAATCCTAGTGGCATCTTGATGACATCCTAGTGAATAACTGAGTGTAAACTATTAATTTGAATATAGAGATCAAGGATGTGTACCCTACGTCATGCCCTCAATCCTGATATCTATGTAATGTAATTTTGTATTTGAACATCTTTATATCTAATTCAAACTATATATCTGAGTAAACATGTGTGTTTAAATATATGTATTTGAGTAAACCTATGTGTCTAGTTATCTGTATCTAAGTAAACCTGTGTGTTTGAATGTCTATATCTAAGTAAACTTATATGTCTATATGGCTGTATTTGAGTAAACCTATGTGTCTAAATATGTATATTTGAGTAAACATGTGTGTCTCAACATGTATATCTAAGTAAACCTATGTATATTAATATGTATATATGAGTAAACATGTGTGTTTGAATATTTGTATCTAAGTAAACATGTATGTGTCTAAATATATGTATATTTGAACCAATCTATGTGTATTTTTCCTCCTTTTGGTGAGAGAGTTAATATTGAGGTAAGGGTGTTTAACCAAAAGTGGTAATGACTGATATGATGGTGATAGTTAGTTTAGGTGATGTTGATTTAGGTTTGAATATTTTGTAATTATGATGAAGTCAGTTGTTCAAATTTGTAATGGGATAGACCTTTGGTCTATATTGAGTTTATTAAGGGATATAGGTTTTGTCATTTTTTTGAGTTTAATATGATTGGGATATTATTAGAACTAATATAGGGTGAGTTACATTGAGGCCAAGTCCCATGCACAAAAAAGAAATTACAAATCAGAGTTACGATTATCTAGATATCATATTTGAAATAAGTTGGTATTAGTTGGTGAAATTGGTGTGAAAGGTCAACCTTAGTAAGGTGCTATTTTGATAAATGTGACTTAAATAGGTTAGGTTATTAGTTTGAAAACTCATTTTAATCATTTTAATTGATAGTGATTATTTGATTTGAGTTAGAGAGTATGCTAAAGAGACAAGGAGTGGATTTGACCTGGTATGAGGAGGTGGAGGCACTTATCCAGACTAAGGAAGAGGTTACCCTAGTAAGGAGCTTATTATTTTTCCTATTTTTGACACAATTAGTACATTTTTAACTATTTTTATTGGAAATCTAGTAGTTTAGGGCCATTTTTAGAAATGTGGTACTATTGTCCTAATAATGGCACAATTGTGTTGGGTATGACACTATTGTCCCATATGTAGTGCTAATGTCCACTAGGCTTAATTTATGATGCTTGTTATTTTTAATGGTATTCAATGTCTATTATTGTCTATTTATTTAATATTCTATGATGCTAATGTCATATTTGATTGTATTTTTTAGGTGGATGTGCACATAAGATAGTTCTAGAGTGGCTAAATAATGGAGATATTACTACGATTTCCCCTTAAAAATATAGAGATGGTCATGGTAGAGAGAGATAGTCTAGGTCATGTGGCATCTTTAGATCTGATGCCTTGGGACAAACACATGATGATAACATTGTATGAGAGGTGGGATATAGATACCTCCATATTTTAGCTACCTACTAGGGAGATGAATATCACCTTGAAGGATGTGTATAAGATTCTAAGGTTACCAATTATTAGGTAGAGAGAAGTACTACAATAGGATAATAGTGATCAAGTTATACATAGGGATGTGAGGTATTTTTCTATGATGTTTGTAGAGACTCATTATGCAAGGATCCAAAGTGATATATTATTATCATTTATTTTCATAATGAATGTTTCATAGTTGTGATTTTTTTATTGATTTCATTGGATTCATTTGTGTTCATGGATAAGAGTGGGGTATTGATCTCATATAGGATGCATGAGATAATATAGGACACAAAATAACATGACACCATTCATAGGGGTTTCACTATGCTATCCAACTTATATCAAGATTTATACCACTTTACTCAAGAGATGTGTGCATGCAATATTGAGTCTTCCATAGTATTGCATTGTTGGTTATACATGCATATAACAGTGAGTAGACTATAATTACCTTGATGAGGTAATTAGGATCACCCTTAAACATTTATAAAGAGGTGGAATAGTAAGACCCATGTGCTTAGGAGGAGCATGATGTAGTGTCAATAGGTGCTTGATAGTTTGACATTCAAAGACATTATTTGGAGGCCCTACAGAGGATATGAGGGATGTCCTAAGAATGATGTTTAGCTAAGATACATGCAAGTGAGTGACTAGTTACATGATCATTAGGTTTATGTATTTGAGAGGTTTTAGTATAAGTGAGTGACACAATAATTTGGTATTACTTAGGATGTGCCACTAGCACCATTGGTGTGGTTAAGGAGTTCTCAAGATCTTAAAAAGCCAAGTAGTAGGCCTAAACCATCAGATACGGAGTTAGCTCCAATTCTATTGATATATTAGGACTAGGTGATTATTATACTAGATGTCGATGATGTAGGAGCTACTGATGCCTATGTATCCTAGGAGAGGGAACATATATGGGCACCTCTATTTTTGAGAGGTGTGATCATTTTGGAGATGTGATAGACATGGATCCCTTTAGGGTTGTTAATGTTAATTTTTTATTGTATGTTTGTATATTATTCTTACTTTATTACTTATTTACTTGGGTAGGTATTTGATGCATTATGTTGGTATGTGTATGTTCAGGTAATGAGGATTTTTTAGAGACTACCATTAATTTTGCATTCTGATTACTAATATGGCATATCTTTGATGATGTTATGGATGATGTATTATTGGAGAGGGCCATGGATGTTACTAGTGTCCATGCTCATTTATTTGATCGATTAGACATAAATAATATGACATATACGTGAATGGTTGTTGATAGGGATGAGGCATGTTCAAAGTTATAAAGATAGGCTATCCTTGTATCTAATTTTATGGGTGGGGTAGGTATCTAGATAGTTGATGACTACATATGTCTATAATGAGAACATTAAAAGTGTTTGGTTGAGTTGGGTGTGTAATGAGAGAAAGAGAAGACATAGGCCTTGATCAAGGTCTCAGAGTGATATTTGGACCTCTAGTTCTAGTATGGATGTATTAGAGACTGAGGGTGAGTGGTTGGTCCTAGTAGCCAAGTCTGAATTATTGAGTGATTTATAGTATTTATATTGAAATTATGTTTTGATTTATATATATATATATATATATGTTTGTTATCATATGGGTACTATGTATATTGGTATCTCAATTTGGTTATATTGTGCATTTTTAAATGTCTTTGATTGTTTTCATTGTATTAAATGGTGATGTGGTAATATGTTATGTGTCTAAGTATTGGTAATGAATTGTTTATATATTTATAAATGTTTAAGTAAACATGTATAGTGGACTAGGAATATTATTTGTTAGTATAAGTATTACAAGAGTCTCATAGGATATATTTGTGTGGATCATGTAATTACAGTATGCACTATCTGAACTTGGATGGATTGGTGAACAAATGACCATAATACTCATGTTATGTAAGTGTAGAAGTAGATTTTGGAACTAATACTACATGTGATACATTGCTATTATCTATGTGTGTAGACTCTGTAGCAAAGAGCTTTATTAGCTGTCATACTGAAACTATGATCTATGTTTTATGAACTTTGGTAAATATCTTGATTGGCTATTAGACTATGTTATAATTTTTATGATCCCTTAAAAATACCTTGACCACTGGCCAAACTAATATTGTGCTTTGATCTCTATGATTGTTTCCAAATATCTTAGTTTATGGGGGAACTAAGATTGTGTTATGATCTTTGTGATTGTTTCCAAACATCTTAATTAGTTTACAAATAGAGAATATGCTCTATTCTCTATGAACATGATACCATCTCTATTGAATCTATGGTGAATGAGATATCTCATAAACAAATGTCCTAAAAACCACATGGATTATACAATGAATAATCAATGGCTCCTTAAAGGGAATGTCTTGGAATAACTCGATCATAGAGGAGTGAGATCAATAAGACTATGGAAACTAGGATATTGATGCCCCTTGTGTGAATGTTATAATGCCTTTATTAACATACTAGTCAATACAATCTTAGAGTGCATAACAATTATTGTTTCAATGCCTATTTATCTTATGAAAATTACAATATGGATTATTTTGTATCCTGTGAGGAGAATGTGCTAGATGGTGATGAATAAAAGGAAGTGTGATAAACTCCTTATCTAATAATGTAAGCAAGATATCATGAGGTATATATCTATATGAAAAATGTATAACCCTTATATTTTTTCAAGTGATCTTCTCATTATAGGAGGTCATATTTGAAGTGGCTCTTTTCCCTTACTGAGAATATTTATTAGTTTTTTCTATTGTTCTTATTTCTTAATCAAAAGTGGAGTAGGTTCTTGTACCATGTTAGACTAATGTGGCTCTAGGAAACCTACATTAAAATCTTCCTTTGAATGTGTAGCAACTAGTCCTAATTCTATCTTTAATGCTATAGCTATGTTACGTAGATGTTAGAATGATTTGGATGTCTAATATAATAATTTCTCCTTAAGATGAAAATTGAGGCCTATGGAAAAAAATTATTGTACCTTTAAATCTGTCAAATGGTAAATTAATTGATGCTTATATGACTTCAATCTTAGAATGTACTCAGTTATTGATTTTATCTCACCTTGGTATAGTGAAGGCAACATCTCATATGTGACTTGAGGTCCCTTATTCTATAGTTAGTGCCTGAGAAAGACTGCTTCTAACTCATCATATGTATGTAGTGACCCACTAGGGAGTGCATGATGAAACCAATTTAGTGCCTCCCATTATAGGGACTTTAGAAATAACTGTAGTAGAGTCAATTTATTGGTGACATGTGTCATGGATTTACCATAATCCTGAAGGTGTAAGTATGGATCTCCATGCTCATAAAATTTTGTTAACATTGGTATGTGAAATTTAGGTGGGAACTTTGTATTAAAGATTTTGTGTGGAATAAGATTGTCATGGATGGCATTGGAATCAACCCAAGAGTGGTATTATTTACTCTACAATGTGAGATGGTGTAATTGTTACTATGAATCACCCACAAAATGCATTAATGATATTACATCTTGTGAAGGTATTACCCATTACTATATTGTATTGGGAACCTTTTTTAGGGAGGATTGGTTTGATCTCTATAACATTTTTAGGGCTCATAGCTACTAGCCAAAATTAACCACCATTGATGATTATAATTCAAAAAAATTATATACATGATCTTAAATTTGTTGATAGCCATTATATAAGTCTTTTAATGCTCATGGCTAGTCTCAAGATGATAGGCATTGTGTCATTCTTGGTAACTTACAAAGTTTTCTAGGATGGTCTAGTTGAAAATAGGGTTTAGTCACTTTGTATTTCCATATATTACCTTTCAATATAGTCTTCTTCATGTGTTTATCATAGATTAAGATAAGTTTGACAAAGTTAAGGTTTGTATGTGAAGTCAAGATCAATCTTGAGCCATGATCAAAGAAAAATGGTGATTCCCTAAGGAGAAATGTGTACCAAACAAAGAAAATATACTAAGGAACAAAATTAGTAGGTTGATTAAATTTAATTTTCAATAAATTTGGAGAAATTAAGGTAGTTTTGGAGAGATTAAGGTAATTATCTTGTCTTAGTCTTGTGATATACTCCAATGTAATATGTGACTTACTAGGAAAGGATTAAATGTGAAGGTTTATATCATTGGATAGGGATATTATAAGTCATTTAACACTTGTTTAATGTCATGACATATGTACTTGACTATACATGTTCTCCAAGAGGTCTTTAAACTATTTTGTCAGCATTGGAATACTTTATAACTACCCAACTATAATTTTCTAACATTTAAGTAAGGGATAATGAGAAGGTTTCAAGGTAAAGGAAGATGGGAATTTTTTTTTCATGTATTTCCACCTCTGTAAAGGTAAGGGAAATCTCCATCATAACTATTTCATCATCTTCAATAGTTCAATAAGGCAAAACAAGTAGTTTCTTAAATAAAATAGCTTTGTGGAGGTCTCTTTATAAAGGTTTCCTACTGAGGATCAGATTACAAGTTATTACAAGTCTCTTACCATACCCTTTAGACCCAAATTCATAAAAATTAAATATTTATAGATCTAAAAATGGTAAAAAACCTATCCATTTCTCCATCAATTTTGTAAGTCTACTTATCAAGTTCAAAAAGGTCACTAATTTTGTATTAGTACTCATAGGAGCGATAAATTTGGATACTAAGATATTAATCAGATATGGAGACCCTAATTCCATTCCATTTTTTTCATTATTTTTCTAGAGAAGTTCCTTAGCTTTATGAAAAATTGCTAAGGAGTTAAGGTGTAAAAAGATGACTCTAAACCCCACAGGGTCAGTTTTCTCCTATTACAACTTATGAGATTTAATTAATGGATGAAAATTATTTTAAATGGTATATTAAAAAATATTTTACCTATTAAATATCATATTTCCTCAAGGTTATTAATTTTCATTTTTAGATTAAGACTAAATAGTCTTGATTTAACAGACTATACATGATAATCACAATTTGAAGGAGCTTTGAAGTGTTTAGTTCATGGAATGAATGAAAGGAGTTTTTAAAAAAATGATAAAAATTCATAAATAACCATAAAACATATTAAAATAATGATTTATTAAATTAAATTCAAGAAGAGCATATACTTAGGCATGCACAGGTGGGCTATATGAACAAGTAAACATGGTTGAGAGAACCCTTATCAAGTATGGGTGCTTATTCATCATCAGAGACTCTTTAATATATATTAATATCTAACATGTTATTTATTATCATTATAATGTAGGAATTACAAGTGGAAAAACCTAGGAGTCAATGGTTCTAGGGTTTCTCATCAAAACCAAGACCAAAAGAAGTTTTGTGAACCTACAGGTATACATACCTACAGGTAAACATTAGCACCTAAATGGTTGTAATGGAAGTATAAATGGAATATTTAATATATTATATTATTTTATAATTCATTTAAAAAATATCTATAATCATTGAGATCCAAATTTCTCAGACCAACAGTGAAGGGATGGAGTCTAGGTGCATACCAAGCATGTAAGCAAACATAGTTTGTGCTTCTATAACAGAGCAACACTCATAGTGTCTTGGTGAAATTAAAGTTCAATATCTCAAGGATATAAAATGGTTATCAAATTTTTATAAACATATATAAAGTCTCAAATCTCAACTTACTACCCTCATGTGATGTGCCCCAATATTTCAGACTTGTGTACAAGAAATGAACTAGAAAAGGGAAAGTGTGTGCATAAGACTTGAGTTGTGAGAGTTAAATAAGAGTGGAGAGGGAATGGAATAGGTGGTAATAATTTTTATAAATTATTTATTTATAATAGATCATAACATATCTATTTCCTTGATTTAATAATGACCTAAGCATATTGAAGACCTAAGAGAGTCATGAGAATCCTGAGTGTCAACTTGGAGAAATCAATATGGAATTGGTTTATCATCCATATATATGACTCAATATTTTTCATTATATAAAAATTTAGATCACATATTAATTATTATATTCCATTTAATATTAATATTTATGTATTTTAATTCATTCAAATGGAATAAAAGGATACCTAAGAAGGGGACTATGTGAGACTAAGAAGAGGACTGTGAAGGTTTCAAATGAACATCCAAGGTATTTTTAATCCATTAGAGACATAGAGAGGATATTAAAATAATAGGTCACTTTGTCTACATTTCCATTATTAACCAATTATTTTTACAATTCAAACCAAGAAAAAAATAAAGATTTAAGCCTAATGACCATCTATAGTCCTATCACAGGTAGATAGGAGCAAAAGGCATACTTGTGACAGTTGGTTGAGGTGATATATAGTTTTTGATGTCTAAGAGAGTGTAAAAAAAGGTATTAATCCTTAATATAACCATAAATAATAATAAATAAACTAAGAGGGGGCTCAAATTTAAGGCCTGACACTTAAGAAACCCAGACATACACCGACATGCCTGTCAAAAGGTAGAGTTAAAGAAATCACCCTTGTGGTGTCAAATTGAGTGTTAATATGTTTTTATATGGTAAATAATAATATTAATAATCTATAAAATACTTTTTAAATACCAAAAAAATTCAAAATAATCCAATTGAATAAGATCCACTCTCAAAATTGCAATGAAGAGACCTAGTGCACACCTATAGGCCAGTGTGTAAAAAATAAAGAAACTTGAAAATTTTAGGGGTTTTTAAGATTTAATAAACTTAAGATGAGAATTGGATGTGGTAATAATATCCCATGAAGTTTTATTTCACTTAAAAGGAGATAAAGTGATCAATATGGTCTACTAGGGTCAGTCACATAGGACTATCCACAAACCTTTAGAGTAGGCTAACTTAGGTCCTAATGGGTTGGAGAGATCATGATCCTTAGGATATAACTTCAAAAATTCAAGATAGGTGGTGAAGACCCACTAAGGTGTTCAAAACTCAAAACAAGCATTTTTATAAACTATCATGTTAAGTTAACCTCTTCAATCTCTTTTTCAAGCTTGTTTTATTTGAGAAGCCTTGTTTCTTCATGTGAAAACTTGGAGAAGAAGTTGTATGGTAAAAAGTGACTATTGGATATGTTATTATGCTTTAAATACTAGATTATAGTGTAATTTATTTGAAGATCAAATAGTTGTTCTTTATGAACAATCCTTAACAAACTAAGACCCTAAAAACCTACTAAAACCTCTCTAAAGACTTGATGGAAGAGATCAGATCTCAAAGGACCTAAAATGGATTGAAATGGATTATAAATCACTTGTATGACCTATATGTCTCTCTTAGGCATCTTATAGAGTCGAAGGATATCATGTGAAAGCTAAGGATGTATGAAGAATGGCCAAATAGGCTCTTTTTTGAGCTTGTATGCAAGGTTTTGAGCTAAACAAGCCCTCCTATTCATTTGAAGATGCTCTTTCAGCCGAAATAGAGGTACGATATTTTTCATGTCATTTTATAATTTTATATAGTGATGGTACATGATGCATGTGGTCAAATATGCCTTAATGAAGAAACATGATCAATATGGCTCAAGAAGGTAAGGTTGTAGACTAGTTTCAAGGTTTTAAGGATCAAGAAGTATTTTAAGAACCCTGGTAGGTCTATAATGATATCTATGAAGGATTTGGAAGTCATGAAATAGGATATGATTATTCTTAACTCTTAATACTACTTGGAGGTTCAATGTTGTGAAATTTCTTTGCTTCCTTCTTATCACATAAGAGTGAAGACAATAGCTATATGATGGCTTCCATTGATTATACAAAAACCCCATGACTTGGTTTAATATCTTCCTTGAAGAGACAATATATAGAAAAGACCTTTCATGGCACAAAACTAGACCTTCCTTGGGAAGTCATACATTGATAAAAAAGATAGAGTATAAGAAGAAGTCATGAATTTCAAGTGCAAATATCACAAGAAAAAGAAGCATTGGAAAGGGTAAGGTTGGTGTAGGAGGTTCTAAACCATGAAAAATGTCAATTAGACAACTTGTGACTTCCCTCAAGAGGTAGATGTGTAACTCCTTAAGAAGGAATTAAACTCAGGAAGTAAAAAAAAAAAAATCCAAGATGGCCTCCTACACCACTCTTCATGAAGAGTTTCATTAACACATCTTATAAGGCTAAGAAAGAAGATGACATCACATTAATAGAAATCTTGGTATCATATTCTTTATATTTTTGAACTTTTTTTATCAAAAAATATAGTTCATGAGTTATCTTCTTGTCCTATCTCTCTTTCTTTATCCTCTCCTTCTATAAATGAAGCCTTGAAAGGTTAGAAATGTATCATAAAAGTGGTTATTGTGAAGCCCTATCAATTTTAATACTTGTAATTGCATTTAAAATTAATTCAATCTAATTTATACTATCTTCATATTGGATACAATTATTTTAAATGAATTATTGATGAATGTTTTGTGATAGAGATATTACTTCTTTGCATTTGTCCTTCTCTTTCATCCCTTTATGTGAGTTAGCCATCTTTCCATAGGTCTTATTAACTATATCACATGGTTTTATAAGTTTAAGTGTTGGAATGTAATTAGTTCCTACTCTTAGGCCTCTTTACTGATCACCATAACTATTTAAAAATACATAGCCTTCATATATAAATATATATGTGGAAGGAGCTATCTTGAAGCTATAAAAATCAGATTGTAAACTTTTCATTTAATAGTGCAAGCATTATCAAGTAGAGGACACTATATTTGGTGCATCACCTACATGTTTTCTTGTTTCAATCATATGCATTGAGAAGGGGATGGGGTGAATCAATGGTCCTTAATTAATTTCACTTTCATTCAATTCCATTCATCATTATTTAACCATTCAAACCAATCTAGTAATCAAGTAATGCATAGAGAAGCAGTCACAGAGTCAAGAAGAAGGATATCAACATATGAACACAAGAGATATGTGGGAAACCCTCATGGGGGATTAAAAAAAATATAAATACACTTTTAATATTATCCTATAATGAATGGATCAACATTTAGTGAGGCACCAACTGCACAAGGATCTACAACCCCTACCTAGTCAAACACCCACTCAACTAGTCTTTAGAAAAATCTAAATTACAACGAGGATCAAAACACGTAAGTTAATTTGAAACAACATATAAACTTTAAGGACACTTATAAAATATCAAACCTATAAGGTATATCTAACTTCCTTCTTGACTTAAGAACCAACTCAACCAAGACAACTAGATCACCTTAACAACTTGTTGTTCAACCAACATGTGATGATGTCTTCTTCAGCTCTCAATATTCTCTCTCTAATTTCAAATATATATCATAAACCTATAATAATTTTTTTTATTAAGATATAATGTTCTCTTAATGGCCAATCAACTCATGCAACTCTTCAATTTTGTAGACCTCTCAAATAGCCTCTTAGGATCTCTCCCTCAATATGCCTCTAACTAGGCTCATTAGGTCAATTGACCTTGTCAATAACCTAAATAAATTATGTTATATGTTTATAATAGTTTATTTAAACTTTATTATTAGTCATCAATACCTCTTTATTATCCTCAAGATGCTCTCTTAATCACTTGCACTTATTCTTGTTAACTAGCCCTTATTTGCTCATAATAGGTTTAGAACCCTTGATCTCAAGTAAAACTCTGCCCTTGACTTCTCATGGATGAACCTATGATGATATATAAATTTATTCAACATGATTTAATATAATAAATTCACAAACTTCTTAACTCATTCATACCTACGTGATGGTTTGTGATAGTCTAGTCCTACTTAGGCTAGATGATTCATTCTTATCTATCCAAATGGTCAAATGACACACTAGAACTTCACCAAGACATACATGAATGCTTCACAACCTCTTATTTTTCATAATTTACTTATACATATTACATATACTCTCCAATCTATCAAACACAACTTGTTTTTCATTAATGCACTAGTACCTCATGTTCTTCTTGACATCAATGACAACCTAAGACATAAATGACCATGTTTCAACATTTCTTACTAGTTTTCATTATTTTCTATCCCTTATCCTTGCATTTCATTATGTTAGATGTAGTTTTTGTTGAATCATCAAGGGAGCTATCCAAATATAGATATTCAATTCATTAATTAGGCCATAAATATCCTAGGAGTGATTTCATGCTATCATCTAGTTACGAAGGATTCAACAACCTTATTAGGGGTGAAAATTAGATAGATAAAAATAGATTAGACATGGTTAGATGGAAATGGGATATCACCTTCATGTAGGTTAGGTTTATAAATGGGTTCTAATATAGTAAGGGGGGTTAAGGGATATGAACTGGTATCTCTTATTTTGTTAATTTTGAAATAAGTATCACATACTAATGGACTAGAAGGTACTTTATTATCATTTGAATGTTAGTTATGTAAACTATGAGAATAATAATATGTGTATGTGTGTGTTTTTTAGCATTGGAACTATCATTAGTTTGGACATGATAAATATGTGAAGTAGGGGGAGAAATAGAAGGTGTAGACTCAATGTATCCTTAGCCATAATCATAGTAATCATCATTATTCCAAGGTTCATCAAAATAAGCATTCAATTCACTTGTATAAGTAAGAGTAGAAGAAGTATCATTTGCATGCTCACTAAGAGAAAGAACAGGAGAAGATTTTAAATTTTTACTATTTGAAATATATCATGTGTGGGTGTAATATAATGCATTTATTCATTAGATAAGTGTGGAGTGTATGAATGATTTTTACTTTCAATCTTGGAGTCAAGGTTAGTATAAGTAGAAATCATGTTTTAATTTTATATATTATGGCATATAGGATAAGAGTTAGAGACATTTACATTATCAATATTTTACAAAGAATCATTACATTGAGCTTGGAATGTAAAAGAAGGCGATAAAATAATTTCATACACTTTACTTTTTGGATTAGTAAAAGGTGTAATATCATTGGTACATGCTTTTTTAAATTTAATTGAGAAGGGTAAATAAGATGCATTATCCTTTACTTTGTTACTTGAATTATGCAAAAGTTGATTTCGTGTATTGCACTTATATTGATTTAATTTTAATAAGGAGGTAGTGAAAGTGGTTGAAAATTTAGGATAAAATTGGAACAAAGCACTACCAATAAGAGTTTCTTTTGGCATTATATTATTATTTTGATTTTGAGGTGTAGGAGAAGAGGGAGAGGAAAGAGCAGAAGATGCATCTAATATATCGTCATCAATGCTTGAATTTTCATTCTCATAGTAATACTCACATCCATCATTATAATAATAATCACCATCATAATTATAAATGAAATCATGATCATGTCCTAATGTGCAATCTTAAAAATTTATCTATTTATTATTTTTCTTAGATAGGTTTCAAGGTTTACAAGGCCCCTTCTTGATAACATAAATACTCATAAAAATTTATAGTCCTAGATTAATGACATAACAGTCGAGAAATTTGACCATCACACAAGGCACCTTTGAAGATGCTACATCACAAATAGACTACAAAAAACAAAAAACAAATAACTAGTAATCAGAACTAAGTCTCACCCAAATTCACTTTACTATGAGAGCAAAGTATCTTGGTAGGGGAATCATGAATGAGACATCCTTTTTTAATACTTCTAACTTATATCCATTTTTCTTGATTACTAAAATTACCTGAATCCATATTAGAGGAAACAACCAAATCCAATGAAGAGAGCTTAATTTACTTATTCTTGCTAAATAGATCCATGTAGTCATATAAAATGTGAAAATTGGTAACTTGAGTGTGGCTTACCACACCCAAGACATAGGTCCCTCTTGCTTGCTCTATTAACCATCCTAGGAACTTTTCACTGATTCCTAGTCATATCTAGCCTTCTAGATAGTGATTCCACCTCCCCCATGCAACATTTCCAGTGATGATTCCATCCCTCTAGGTCCCATTCCTTCAGGACTATAGAGCCCAACTTGGACTATAGCACTGGACCATAAGGTGTTCATTTATGGTGCTCATATCTAAGTGCTTTTTTACCACCAATGGTCATTTCTTTTTGGTTCCTATTCCTCTTCTTTTTAGCTTAACATGAATACATTTGACTCATGACCAATAGATACCTATAAAATCCCATTCAAATTTCATTTAGAAGGGGTTGGAAAATTTACAAAGCAAGCAAGAATACAAGAAAGACTACTCAGGCATATTTCCCTATTCTCTACATATATACAACCAATACAACTATAAGATTATTCAAACCCTCACACCAGTCCCTAACCACCTCAAGCACACCCAATTTTAGCATTTGAATCTTCATACACACTGTTGCACAAATCACATCAAGTGGGATAACTACATATGGCTTGATCCCTCTTTGGAGTATTGGTATGTAGGAAATATGCCCATACAAGGGGTATAGATACATGTTCAGTGTATATTACACACACTAAACCCCCCTTATTTCCTAAATTTTGTCAAACCATAATGGATTCTAGGGTTTGAAGACCAAATCAACTCTATAGGGAGTTCTGTGGACATCCAATAGTTGAAATTTCATAAGCAAAGCCCACACAAACACAACTAAAAAAATCTAAAAAACTTAGGTCTCTTGGAAAATAGTGATATAAGAAGACTATAGCACTAGACCCCAAGGTGTCCTATTTTATCACTCCTATAAAATCATAAAATGAAGGCTAGATCTTGATTTTTGACACTATCCCAGTCCTGTATAGTGAATTCCTGACTCTGTCTCAACCATCTCAATTTATTTTTATCCAAGCCTCATTTTCTCCACACTTATTACCATTTATAGAAAGGTTAAAAATATAATTAAATTATAAAAATCCATATCTTAATTATTAAATATTTATATACTAATTTCATATTATATACCTTTAACTAAATTAGGAATAAGACTCCAATATTCACAAAATAGTTAAATCATTCCACCACATTAATCTTAGTTGACCCAACATCTTCAGAGATCTGAAAAGGAGGCTCCAATGAACTAGACATGATTTTGATTCATCCTTATGATTATTTGAAAGTAAAATAGGTTTGTTCTCTAGAAATACTTTAATAATCTCATCACCTAACTCCTTCCACCACAAGGAATCCACTTTATGCTTCGGTCTCTAGCAAGAATCATAAAAATGACCAATTTTGAAGCACTTCCTAGACTTGAAAGGATTCCCTTCATAATCAAGGGTTTGAGACCAAAAAAATCCATTAAATTTCAACTCAATAATTTTTGGAAGGTATTGGAAGCACAATCATTAAGAGGGGTTGAGAATCAATCTCTTATAAACATTCATTTAATTCTACTTAAGCATACATGAACCATTCATATAAACATGGACATCTAGCAAAGCATATGCAAATATATAAGATCATGAAACAAGATAACACATTACCTATGTGGGAAAGCCTTAAGGATTAAAAAACCCACTAATCTCTAAAAATATACTGCAGTCATATAAGACAAAAACAATCTTTAGTGAAGTATCAATTTCACATGGAACACCAACCCCAACTAGTCAAGCACCCACTCAACTAGGCTTTAGCAAATACCAACCTGCAAGGAAACACCAACCCCATAGATGAATCAAAACCAACTTAGTGACCTCAAACTTTTGATCACCATAAAAAAACCTTGATTCTCATACAATATATTATGGTCACCTTCTTTAGTTTGTCCCACTCTTTTATCTCTCTCAAATTGCTTTATAGGCTTCTTCACTCAATTAGGTCTCTTCAAGACATATTAGGTAAAATGACCTTGATATTCATATAAATTAAACCTATTATATCTTCATGATAATTTATATAATCCCATATAATGGTATATAATACCTCCTTTATCTCTTTAGTGTGTTATTTTCTTCACTTGCACTCTCAAATTTTCTAACTAGCTAATTAGGCCTATTAGCCGTTGTTCTTATATAATCCTCTATCTCACACATATCTTGGTAATAAAAACACACTTAAACACTTATATAAAAATTAAAATAGGTATCATAACACATTTAATATTTGAATAAATCATTATAACAGGTTGGACACAACTTAAAATACAAAAACGTCTTTTAGGCCTTAAGGAGACCTAATTCAATTAGGCCTTCAATGTTATGCTTTGATTTCCTTGAAACACTTTAAAAATCCACACATAGTATGAATACATCATATGACACTCAAATATACCCCCACTAATCTCATTTTATGTCCATGGCACTTTTTAGCTCCAACCACCACTTGAAGCACACCATTAGAATTGTTTATATTAGGCCTTCACACACAAAGAAAGGTCTATCTTGAAAAACTAAAGATAAAATATTATTCAGCCACAAAAAAAATGATAATAAATTACATACATAGAACCTAAAATACCTCAAAAAATTCATCAAGTGCATTATACTTCATCACACAAGGCAAAAAGACTCAAAAACATTCTTGTAACTTACTCACTTAGAACTGCCAATTTTCCTCAAAGAGCAGTCATGTTGACTCAGACCTCCAACACATGTATATATATTTTCAATAACTTACCATGAATATATATGAACCTATGACATATATAAACCATATTAAAATATAAACATCATATGGTCTAGTGGTAACTATTGGTCTTACAGACTAATTTATTGACCTCATTACACACAGACCTTACTAAGTTAGACAAGCCATTTTGGATTCATCATTTTCACCACTATACCTAACTTATAATATTTATAAAAATAATTAATAGGAAATACCAATTGCAAAAAACATTTCCATGCTCTTGGTTTAAACATTTTATCATGATAACACATTCCTATTCATCTTCTCACTATTACATGGGTTCCTCACTATTTGCACCATTTGGTGTGTTATCAACTAGTTAAATTGGAACACTAAATTCACACACCTAAAGAATGAAACCTATCTAGAAACATTCATGGACATAAACTACATGTATTAGGCTTCATCTTCCATCCATTTTCATACTTTGACTTAGTCAACTCTGACAGCTACAACAAATATCTAAGAAATTAGCACTTTCCTATAGGGTCTAATCATACACTTGACAAATCAATCACACTTGGAGGTGCATGGGAGAGTCCACTAAAATACCCAATATTTTACCTAAGCATACCAATCCATTCTAATCACTTTTTATCAACATATTCAACATTGGGTCCTTGTTAGGTTTTTAACAGGGTTTAAACCTGTATCCATTCTTAATAATCATTCACAAAGCATAGCCTCTCAATCTAAAACTAAATTCTTATAAATTTTATCTAGGAGACTTACACATATACCATTAATATAATTGGTTACCATTCAAATGTTTTATGAGCTAATGATCATAAGAAAATCCTTCTCAGGTTGAGAACCCTCTATTATGCACACTTAAGAGACCTCCAAACACATTTTCATGAATCTTACTAAAAAAATGGTAAAAATACTTGAAATGACATTAATTTTTTTTGAAAACACTCACCTATCCATAATTACATTGGAAATAGAACTTCATACCCCATTAGGCCATACTCTCTCTACATCATGGTCTTCATGTTACATTAGACGTAGAAACACACCTTTATGGCACTATAAATGCACTCTAAACCTCATACACATGATAAAGTAACCTCATATAACCTCTCATGACTTTGTGCATCCATATTACCAAGTCACCATACTCGTACCTTCTCAAAAGAACTTTACATGCCATGACTAGTCTTAGGCTATTTAAGATCTTCACCTCCATGCCTCTTTTCATGATCTCAACACCTTGTTTTCATGATCAACATCTCACTCTCATGCCATCAAACATATCTCATTCTTAAGTACTACCATACATCCATAACATGCCTTGAAAATAGATCATGATACCTCATTAGGCCAAGTAGGGTCTTGGATTAGTCTAGTTGTAGACCTAGACTAAGGGTCTTACCCCTATAGGCTCATCTTGAAACTCTCCTTGATGCCTATATAGCTTGATCACATGAATTACATGCTCCTAAAATAATTTAATACCTCTACACATACATCTTCATTCTCACCATGCACATACCTCTTCATGACATGACTATGCTTGATATGCACTATACCTTCCATGCTTGACCTGTATTAATTATCTGAGACATTAGTTGTCTTCAAATTCTCTATTTAAAAAATGACCTAGTTACATCACTTACTATCAATATGTACTTGATCACCTTGTCACATTTCAGATTGCCAACAACACTATTTTTTCTCATGACCACAAACTTATTTCTCATGGCAACACTCTTTATTTAATGAATGACCTCACTCGTGACAACTATTCCATTACGTAGTCACTACTAATTATACTGTACCAACTATCTCTCTTCACCTTTTACATCTACATTATTCATGATTAATCTTCACAAGATTCTCCTTGATATCACTCTTGATTACTAATCAACAAAGAAGATAATGCTCAATAATCTCACCTTAAAGATATCACTCAAGTTGACATAAGAACACTCATATCACTGCTCTCATACTTTTTCCATGCCATGAATATACTCAACCTTCCAATGCATCTAAACACATTTGACATATTGACCTATGCCTTCCATAATCACACCAATTATGGCAATTATTATCAATGCAAGACTCTTATGTGTCTTGACATAACCCACCTCCAACTGAACTAATCATCTAGATATAAGCCTCAAAACAACTACTTGATATCAACCTCATTCACCATGATTACACTTTCTCTCATAGCAACAACACTCACTATAATGTCATAATAACTCATCATATACATACCTCAAATATTAATTTACCATGCATCTTCACAATAACCTTTGACATCAATGAAAACACACTAAAAAAACTATGGAAACCACTCTTGATGGCAACCATCTCCTAGATCTGGCTCTTTCCTTTTATTTCCCTTTCTAATCTTTATCCCCTTTGACATTAATGATAAAGGGTCACATAAAACTACTATAATCACACTTTCTCCCCCTAAGCTGATACTACCTCTCAAAGACACAAGATGACACGCAATATTTAGAATCTATGGCAACCACCCATGGAAACCACTCTCAAAAACTTCTCTCAATCAGGTCACTTCTCCCTCATTCTAAACTTTCTTCCCTTTTCAGATCATTCTCCTAGCTAGTCCATCAAAAACTCAACAAATAGAATCTATGAAGCATCTCAGACACATGTTCCCCATACATACATCTATTTTGATATCAAAAGAAACCACTCTCTTGACAAAGAACTTAGAGTTACCAAGCACCCCTTTAGACCAAGCATATCTCCTTTAAATTAATTAGGAACACAAGATCACTTACCTTCCTTAACATGATTGAAGAAGATCAAACTCTTGATCACACACTAGGATACCACACTCTTGACACCAACTATAGAATTAAGGACTCCCCCATTATCTTCAAATCTCAACACATGATTCAATAGGAATCTTAAACTATCATCATATTCCTTCAAGAATCTTGACACCAATACCCCTTATTAACATAGATCAATCTCAACTACTCACATAAATAAATACCAAAATCTTACCTCTAATATACCAATTGATTGCACTTTGACCTCAGATACCTAATGTCAACCTTAGATCTCTCATCATGCTAAATATTACACTTCAAACCTTAGAGCTACCAATATAGGTTTGGATAATATCCATCTTTACCTCTTTGATTGCAACATAGACAACCTAGAATCTTCTCAAGATGAAACCTTCTTTGATTGTAATCTCATGCTTCTACTGATAGAATAATGTCTCCATGAAGCCTAATAAAACCACCCCCTTTCATAGGGTATTAAAACACCATAAACTAAAGATATTCATAGATCCCCAATCCTTTATTCTTAGCCATATTATAATCATGAGACTGATAGTCTCTCTTTAAAATCCACTTAGGATTGATTGAAGTAATTTACTCATCCACCTTGTCATCCTTCTTCTCTTTGACTACATTATCAATAGATGAAAATAAAAAGTGTTCATAACATTCCTTCACTTTTGATCCTTGATCTACCCTAGCAAATAGTTCATCTTAGTTTACAGTTTGATCATGACTCATCTTGACTTTCTTTGGTTTCCATACAAATGTTTGACCCTTCTCATGCATTCTAGGAGATTCATATACCTTATAATGTCTTGAGATCTTTCTAAATTTATTAGGAAAAAATATTGCAATGTGTCCCATATTATGACAACTATATCAAACAAAATTGTTATTATTACCTCTTTATCAATCATTCTTTTTTCCATGGTCCCATGACAACTCATTCTTGGAGGATTTTTTACAATCTCTTTTTCTATGACCAAACTAACTACATGAGAAATAATAATCATTGAATCAATTTGCATACCTTTTGGATTTAGGCTATCTAATAAAATTTGTCTTCATATTTTTATTGAGGTTGAACTTCTTGTTCACATTAGCATTCTCCTTTTTCTTCTTTTGATCTACTTTAAAACCAATACCTACCTTATCATTAGAAGACTTATGACTACTCACAATGTCATCTAGAGCCTCAGTGCTTTTTTAAAACTTATCATAGGTATTCATATCATATATTATATTCACAGGATCAACCTTCAAATAATCTAGCTCTATTTTCAACTGATCATACTCAAATTTCTCTAAACTTTTTATTAACATCTTCTAACTAATTCTTGAGATCCTTGATGGTCTTTTCATCCCTTTTGGTTTATTTAGCCTAATCATTCTTCAAGGTATATATCTGTTCCTTAAGATCATTGAACATAGATCTCAACTCATGCTTACTCTTATTTTGATGCTTCAAATCATCTAGGGCACTTATAAGCTCAGATTTAAGGTCTACTTTAGCTTCTCCTTCTTCACCATCATATATGTTGTCTTCTTGATCACTAGACATCTTGTGCTTCTTAGGATCACCTTCAATCTATTACTCTTGATTCAAAGGACTAGGATATGATACCAATTATTCAAATAAAAATCACTGAGAGGGGGTGATTTAGTGTCTTAAAAACATTAATTTAATTCAAATTAAGGATACATGAACCATTTATATAAACATGAACATCTAGCAAAGCATATGACACGATACAAGATCATGAAATAAGATAACACATTACATATGTGGGAAACCCTAAAGGGGAAGAACAACCAATAATATTTAAAAATGGAATACATTCCTATAATATAAAAAATAATCTTTAGTGAAGCACCAAATTCATATGGAGCATTAACCCCAACTAGTCAAGTATCCACTCAAATAGGCTTTAGTAAGCATCAACCTACAAGGAGGCACCAACCCCCTAGATGAATAAAAACAAAATAATATACATGATAACTTTGATCACATACATAAAACCTTATTTCTCACACATAAAATTATGATCACCTTATTTATATCTTCTCACTCTTTGATCTCTCACAAATTGCCTTCTAGGCTTCTTCACTCAACTAGTTCTCTTCAAGACAGATTAGGTCACATGGCATTGATATTCATATACATTACCCATATTATATATTAATTATAGTTTCCATACTCCCATATGATGGTATATAATACCTCCTTCAACTCTTCAAAGTGATATTTCCTTCGCTTGCACTGTCAAATTTTCTAACTAGCCAATTAGGCTTGGTTCTTATATAATCCTCTAGCTCACACACCTGTTGGTTGGAAACACATAATTTAACACTTGGATTAACCTTAAAATATGTATTATAACATGTTTCATACATGGATAAATAATTATAATATTTTAGACATAGCTTAATAGAACAAAACCTCTTTTAGGCCTTAAGGAGACCTAATTCAATTAGGCCTTCATTGGTACACGTTACCCTTTGATTTCTTTAGAAAATTTTAAAAATAAAAAAATGGAAAAATAATTCATAAAAACCAAAAAATACCCCTAATAATATCATATTAGGTAAATGACACTTTTTAGATCTAACCACCACTTGAAGCACACCATTAATACTGTTTACATTAGGCCTTCACACACATAGAAAGGTTTGTCTTGAACAACTAAAGATAAAAAATTATTTACCCACACAAAAATGATAATAAATAACATACATATAACCTAAAAAACCTCAAAAAATTCACCAATTTTATTATACTTCATCACATAGGTCAAAAAGACTCATAAACACTCCTATAACTTGCTCACTTAGAATTACAAGTTTTCTTCAAAGACCAGTCATCATGACTCAGACCTCCAACACTTGTATAGACATTTTAAATGAATTTGTATGAACCTATGACATATATATATAACATATTAAAATATAAACATCATATGGTCTAGTGTCAACTATTGGTCTTATAGGCCAATTTGTTGACCTCACTACACACAAACCTTAATGAGTCATACAAGCCATTTTGGCTTCATCATTTTCACCAATTTACCTAACTTCAAAGATTTATACCAATAAATAATAGGAAATACTAATATCAAAAAGATTTCCATGATCTCAATTTTAACATTCTATCATGATAACACATTCTTACACATCTTCTCACTACTACTTAGGTTTTTCACTGTTTTCACCATTTAGCCTAGTAGCAACTGGTGAACTTGGAACACAAAATTTCCACACCTAAATCCTATAAAATATATAAAAACCTTCATGTGAATAAAATACATGTATCAAGATTCATCCTCCATCTATTTGCATATTTTAACTTGGTCAACTCTGATTGCTACAATAAAATTCTAAGAAATTAACACTTTCCTATAGGGTTTACTCATACACTTGAAAAATCATTCACACCTAGAGGTGACTGGGAGATAAAAATACAAGATCCAATAGCTTACATAATCATACCAATCCATTCTAGGCACTTTCGATCAACATCTTCAACATCAGGTCCTTATTAGGGTTCCAAGAGGGTTTAAGCCTATTTTCATTCTTAACAATCATTCATAAAATATAGCCCCTCAATATTAAAAAAATGCCTATAATTTTTATATATGACCATTCCCCATATAGCATGAATATATTAGGTTCCCATGCAAATTTTTAATAAGCTAATGATCACAAGAAATCCTTTTCAAGTTGACAACCCTTCATTCTGCACACTCAAGAGACCTTCAAACACATTTTCATGACTTTTGCTACAAACCATGACCTAAAAATTGGTAAACATACTTGAAAAAACATGAAACACTTTTGAAATCACTCACCTATCCATACTTTCCTTGGAAATAGAAACTCCTACCCCATTAGGCCATACTCTCTCTCTACATCATGGTATTCATGATTTATTAGACCTAGAAACACACCTTCATGACATAATAAATTCAATATAAACCTCATATAAATGCTAAAGTAACCTCCTACAACCTCTATTTACTTTGTGCATCCATATTACCAAGTCACCATACTCATACCTTCTCATAATAACTTCACATGCTATGACTAGTCTTAGGCTACTTAATCACTTGACCTTCATGCCTCTTTTTATGCTCTTAACACCTCACTATCATGATCAAAATCTCACTATCATGTTATAAAAACTATTTCATGATTAAAAACTACCATAAATTATTCACATGACTTGACAATAGATCATGATACATCATTAGGCCAAGAAAGGTCTAGGATTGGTCTAGTTATAGACTTGGGCTGAAGGTCTTACCCCTGTAAGCTCATATTGAAACTCTTATTGATGAATTTACACCTTTATCACATTCCTTACATTCTCCTTAATCAATTTCATACCTCTTCACATACATCTTCATGCTCACCATGCATATGCCTCTTCATGACATGACTATGCTTGATATTCATTGTACCTTCCATGCTTGACTTATACCAATGATATAAGGCATTAGTTATCTTTAGATCATTGGTACATGATCAAATCACATACTGTCAATATGTAATTGATCACTTTGGGACATTTCACACTACCAATAACACTCTTTTCTCTTATGACCACACACTTATTTATCATGGCAACACTCTTTCTTTCATGAATGACCTCACTCATGAAAACTCTTCCATGTACCTAGTCGCTACCAAATATACTTTGCCAACTATCTCTATTCAAATTTGACATCTACCTTCTGCAAGATGCATCTTCACAATATGCTCCTTGATATAATTCTTGATCAATAATCAATAGAGAAGACAATGTTCAACAATCTTACCTTGAATATATCACTCAAGATAACATAAAAACACTCATAACACACTCATATCATTGATCTCATACCTCTACCATGACATGACTAGAATAAAGCTTCCAATGCATTTTAACACGTTTGACACCTTGACCTATGCCTTCCATACTCACACCACTTATGATAATTCTCATCAATGTAATACTATTATGTGACTTGACATAATTCACTACCAATTGAAATGATCATCTAGATACCATCCTTAAAACAACTACTTGACATCAACCTCATTCACCATGATTACACTATATATCATAGAAACAACACTCACGATACTAGAATAAAAACTCATCATATACATACCTCAAATATAACTTGACCATGAATCTTCATAGGAACCTTTGACATCAATGACAACATCAATTCTAAAACTCAACAATCAATGACAATGCTCAACAGAAGGTAAGCATCCAACTAGAATTGTATAATAAAATATGGTATCCACACCCAAATATGGCATCAATTAAAAAACTCTAAATAGATAAGAATCATATAAAATAATTTATAGTAGAGAAGTTTGAGGTAGAAATACCGATATCCAACATTTTACCCAAAGATCCACCAATAACATCAGGTAAGCATCCAACTAGAATTGTATCATAAAATATGGTATCCACACCCAAATAGATGTAAGAGAAAGATTTTCAACTAGAGGATTAAGTTATGGAAACCATGGTTTCAAAAGGAGAAGATTTTTTTCACAATTCCAAGATTTATTTTGCATAATATTATTTTTATTTTCAAGATTATCAAAAATCACAATAAAAAACCCTTTGGCATAGGGATAGATTTCCATGTTATCTTCTAGAATAAGATGACATAAATTAGATAACCAATGATGAAGGGATGAAAGGGTAGGGAAAAACCTATCAAATATAAATATTAAACCCCATTCTAAAAACCATTCCTCATGTTGAAGCACCTCATCTAGAACTTCCTTCTCAAAAGAAACAATTGGTGGATTCATTGCCTCATCTAATTGAAAATCCAAATTTTTACTTAATTGTTCTATCTATGGATCCTTCTTGTCAAAATAAGAGG